>JABJVR010000034.1:3679622-3713993 GCA_025773905.1 Chitala chitala | reverse complement strand
CTGTTGGCTGTTACACTTTGGCAAATTTTTGTTGGGGTCTTATGGGAACTGCACCGGTGCTCTTTTTGTTTGTACACCCCTCAATACCCCCCCCCCCCCCCCCGTACATCATTGGCCTACTGTGAGAAGAAGGAACCGTTCATCACATTACTCATTAGGGTTAAGATGACCATTAGCTTTTCATAAGCCACCAGTGGTGGTTGGCTTAGGGTGTTGTGAGAGGTCTCTGTTGGAAGAGAGATGCCATTTTCCATCTTATTTTTCAAGTTCTTCATGAGGTTTTTCCTCACATGTGTGCTTTATCCTACCGATGGGAAAATAACACAGCTTCGATCAGAATCATGAAATATTGGCCTGGGATGACACATGGTGATCGATCAGCTCTCGATGATCGCTGTAAAGTAAGTCAGTTTGGTCCAGAGCTTCCATCATGACTTGTGGGAGGCAGTTGACCTGCACTTTGCACTGTTACTGAGGGCAAAACCAGAGGTGGTTCCCCCTGATAAAGTTTTTTATATAACCGGTTCAGTGTAATAAGGCTGCTCCTCTTTGAGTCATCCATGGGCAGGGAGTGTGACCCAGTTTTTTGGGACATTTAGTTTTTTTAACAGCTAAAAACTGTCCCCACTGCATGTATACACACACACAAACACACACACACACACACACACACACACACACACTCCCCCAACTGGTATGTTTTCCATTGCTGGTAGGGAGCTGTGTCAGCTTAGCAGTCAAGTTAAATGTAAAAGCCAGTGTTTGGTAAAGAGCACGAGACATTGTGTGGGTCACCATGCTTCGTCTTTACTCCCTACAGGTATACAGGGGTGCAGCTTTTGTACTGTTGGTGCGGTAAAATTCTGAGGGCTTTTTTTTTCTTGTCAATGCAGTGTTGAGAGTAACCTTCTTTTCCAAAGCCAAGCAGAGTAGTACTGTCAGTCAAAGCTGCAAAGTAGAGAATAACCCTAAAATTCTGCTAAGAACTACCCTAAAGTTATATAACTTTTAACTTTCCATACACCGTTTCATCATAAAAATGAGCATACTCTAATTGTTGTAATTTTGGTAGTGCAGTAGGGGGCGCTAGTGCTTTGTGAATTCGCTTGTTCGAATCTGGGAGCGTAATAAGGTTCCCAGTAATTGTTTCAGCAAAGAGTACTGTTCTCACTGGGCTTGTGAGTTCAGCAGATTGAATCATGCTATCTGTAGCTGGGGTAGTTATATGATTAATTTTTTGTTACTGTGTAAATTGGTTCACTGCATAACACCAAGGCATGGTGACTAATAAGGTAGCATTGTAACCTCATGCATCAAGGGTTGTGACTTAGAATCCAGCACTCAGGATGTGTGTGTGTGTGTGTGTGTGTGTGTGTGTGTGGGGGGGGGGGGCTTTGTATGTTCCCCCTTCAAATGTCTAAATGTGTGAGTTTGCTCTGGTTGTATCAGATTTCACCCAGTCCAAAGACTCGGTTGCTCTGTGCTGTTTGTAGCGTAAGTGGTCTCTGCTCTGTATTAACTAGGCCAGGCTACAAAGCCATGTGAAGCAGACCCAAATTGGTGGTGTGAAAATGAAAACAGCAAACATTCATTCCTTGTCTAAGGTGCCAGTACTTCAGTAATCATATTTCAGAAGCTACTGCCGGTTACTACTTAATCTGAATAATTGTCCTACATACAGCATATCCATGGTGAGCAAAGCAAGCACCTGCTCATAATTAATCTCCTAAATTTAATGAAGAACAGGTTTTTAAAACATGGTTAACCCTCTAGGGACAAATTAATTCTAGCAACAGTAAGAAAAAGAATAAATAACAGCTGATGTTTAGGTGATTAACACCTTTGTTTTGGATGTATTGTTGGTGATGACAAGCAGGAATTAAATATGACATAAATATTCCTCCTTGAATAAAATAACTAGTTTTTGGTTACAAAGGTACAGCAACAACAGCCTGTGCTGGGGGCGGAGTCTAATACAGGTGTTGCCTGGGAACACCCTGAGCAGTATTTGCATAACTAATATTTTGCGATGGAAATGAGAGACACAGGGACTTCAGGCTGTAAAGGCCTTTAGGACTGGTAGCCAGTATCTGATGCTATACATCATTTAACAACATCATGGTTGAGTTATATTAACACAGCTCCAAGGTCATACTCTGTACAAGTATGTGGTCTAGGGGTTAACCACTTAAGGACAGGATTGTCCACTCAGTGGTCGAGTACTGAAATTATCAACTGTCATCCAGCCTGCAGAAGAATTCTTAAAACAAATCTTGGAAGCCAGTTCAGTAGCCTGCCAAAGAAGTGTGTGGATCATCAATAACGTTTTCCTGCGTGCTGCTTTATTGAATGGTTTAGCGTTTGAACGTTTCCTGTACTTATGAGCAGAATGCATGCAAATGAGGCCCACATGAGGTGGGGTCTTCCGGTTACTCAAGCAGAGGCTAATCGTATCATGTAGGTTGTAGGTGAAAGTGTAAATATTTACAGGGCAAACATACTGTAGGTAAGCTAGGCCCACACTGGTGCCCCTCCTCCTTGTGGGGTAATCTCTGCTCTTCCGCTGGATAGGCCTGCGTGAGGTCACTGCAACTCTAGCATATATTTGCCTTACAAAAATGTGTACTTTGAATATAAATTTGTGGTTTTTTTAATGTACTTAATTAGTAATGAACAAAATGTCTGCTATCTAAAGGACATTATTTGAATAATGTCAGTGCTGTGTGGTATACGTTTTCTCTATCTAGGACAGTGTTGGTCCATTTTCAGTTCAATTCAATTAATTTTTATATAGCGCCTTTCACAACAATGTGCCTCATTATAGTAAGGATGCTTGTATGCTGGAGGTGATGACAGTCCCTTTCAATTTGAATTTGTGTTTTCATTACTTCTTTCTAGTGTCTTAAACTTCAATGTTATTGCTCCACTTTTGAGGCTGTTACAAATAATTTGGGTGGTTGATACGAAATGCCCAATAAACAATATAACTATATAGAAGCTGTTTAACACTGATGTCTTGTTTTACTTGTTCTGTGGCCCACTCTTATCCTTTTGTTCTTATGGCATATTTGTGCTTGCGGTTAACAGTCATATCGTGAAGAGTAAGATGTTTTCCTCACAGTCTGAAGCCCATAAAAGGAAGATGTTATCTGTCCATTTTTTCAAATGCTATAAGCATTTCAGCACTGCTGGCCCTGACCAGTTTGGTGCCCTAGGCAAGATGTTACCAGGTGCCCCTTACATTGCAACCAACTCCACCAATCGCTGTGTTCATACCAGTGGCATCCCTAGATTTTGCCTATACGGCCTATACCCAGGACCAGCTCTACATTTCAGTTATGTAATAGAGTTTCTTCATATTACTGATGGCTGTAAAGTTGCTAACACTCAGCAGAACTCTACAGTTACTAGGTCAAGATTTTCTGTCCAACTCATAAGCAATTTAATTTGCGCATTGACACATCTCTGGCATCTCTTTGTAGATTTCTTTTTCCTTCTAAAGATGCTTATTGACTCTCTGTGTCATGTCTGTGACAATGATTAACATCTTTTGGTGTCAGATTCCTCGAAAGAATAGCCACCCGTTTTACCACATCAGTTTTTAAGATGTGCAGAATCTGTAAATCCCTTTTGTCTGTACAGTAAATAATGAATCATGCAGAGTTGCCCTATATCATCTATAGCATTAAACTACAACAATAATGTGCATCTGGTCCCACAGTGGTGAAAGAACAAATCTTGCAGTTATGCTGCAGAACATAATTTCATGCAGTAGAATTGAAAACTTCTGTGGAAATGAAGAGACCAGGAACTGCATGCTGGGTACGCCAGGCCTTTATCAAACAGCATCTACAGGCTGCTCTTTTAATTAACACAGTCAACTGTGTTTAACTATGAATTTGCACTAAACGTATGTGTTAGAAGTATGGGATGCATGCATTTAAATCATTTTGTCAAGTCATGGCAATGGAAATAAACTCATGGACACAGTTGTCATTTTGTCACTTGTATGAAACACACATACACAAAAAGATACGTCACTCAGCCTGAGAAAGTACAGATTAGAAATTTTTTTGGTTAACCCTTTCTTTACCGGTACATTTTTCAACGACCACAGCAGACGGCAGAAACCGGCATGTCCTGTGAGCCTTATTAATTTTGTGACAAAAACTAAGCCTTGTGGATTCCTCGTGCCTCACTTTGTCACTGCTGTGAAAGCAGTGTGGTCTCATTTTGTCATAGTGTATTCTCTTTTTGTTCAAAAAACGAAGGCCTTTCTTTCGGTTGGCAGTTACGATGTGTCTGGCAACGAAAGGGTTAATCATATTTCACTTCTACTTTTTAGTCATATGTGACGCCGAGTCATGCACCGAGATGGTGAGGCTGTAGTCCGGTGTGTCTCCTGTGTACTGATGGAGCAGGTGACTCATCACTCTAAGCGATACACAGCTCTTGTTCATCTGCTCATATTGGCAAATGTGTCCAGTGAGAGGGCCGTTCAGAAGGCATCAAAGGAGCGCGGTGAAGCCTAGCATCCCTGTCCTGCATTTTGAAGTGGCTTAGCGAGTTATCTGCAACATCTTCAGGCACAGACAGCATGTTCTCTAATGATTTAGCAATATGGTTTGCTGCTGAGGACCAAACACACAGCGCTCTGGATTTTTGCTGTGAGCCAGAAAGTGCTCCATACGGGTGGAGTAAACCGTATGTTTACTATGTCAAGATGCAGTCAGTCCTGTAGTCTTACTTTGGGAGCTGAACGTTTATTTGTGGAAGCAGAATGGCGTCCCCCTTGAAAAACAGGTTTTGCGTTATGCTGTGTCCCACACGTGTGCAAGTGGTGTCCCTGATTTCAGGTCACGCTACCAGGAAATGGGGAAGCTTGTAGGTGCTGCTGTCGGCTCTGCCCCCTTCGCATGTCGGGGAGATTAACTTTTGAAGAAATTCAAAAGAACTTGCAACCTTAAAAGAAAACTACTAACATTCTTGTGGGGTCAATGTCAGGCAACATCAGGTAGAATAAAGGCATTTACTGCAGTCATTTCAAATCGGCACCAATAAAAAGGTGCTTCATCTGAACTGCTGTACTATCCAGATGTGCATAGGTTTAGATAAGTATCTGAAGAAACATGTAGATTATTTAAAAATTTGGTTCTGCACAGTAAGGCCTTGTGGGTTCAGTTGTGTTTGACTAATTCTGTGACTTTGACACAGGTGTTTTCCAGACACCAGTACAGTAACTCACACAGGAATAGAAAGCACAGTTTTCAAATGAATAAGAAACTGGTTTTGGTAAACGAGGGGTTAATTTTTCTTGCACTCTTGTGCAAGTGTGCTTTCTCTCATCAGAGCATTCATTTGGTCATCTCTGTCAATTCATGTTTTATTTTATGTAAATTGAAAGTTACAGTAATTTGAATAGTTTGGATAAAATACATGGAACAAGCAAACACCATGTGTGTGTGTGAGGACTTTGTGGTCAAAACACAGCTCAAATGACTTTTCCTTTTTTCCCCTGCCATCTGCCCTGTGTTTTATAAACCCTCATGACCATGCTTTCTGCATGAGTACATCGACTCCTGCCTCTGTGTGTGTATGTGTGTGTGTATGTGCCTGCACGCACAAATGTGCACATGTTTCTGTGCATTTTGGTGTGAGTTGGTTCTTCTGTGTGTGAGTGTAAAGACATTTCTGCGTGAGTGAAAAGGCACGTGTGTTTGTGTCTGTGTGTTTGAGATTGATCACCATAATAGACACCAGCCTCCAGGGGAGTGGACAACTGTGTATTTGCCTCAGGTGTTAAAACAGAACTTCTCCCAGTCACACCGTCTTTTGTTTACACCTGCCTCATGTTCCGGGTACTTTTTGAATCGTACACATGGTAACTCTGTGTGCATTCATTAAATTAGACTTGGAGCTGTATTCTTTTATACAGTGTAAGCATTGAGCGTTCCATACCTTCTTTAACTGGAAAATAGTTCCCACCCCTTGGTATTTCAAACCAGAATGAGACATATGTTGATGATACCTGCAGGTATATAATATAGGAAGATTTAAATTAGGAACAAATTGGGAAATCAACACTGACAGAGAAATACTGTCTCTCTAATTGTACTACCACAACTGGAAAAATATGAAGTTAAAGCTTTTATGCTGTGTCAGTTCTAGAAAATACGGTGCCTCCATAGTGTGTGTGTGTGTGTGTGTGTGTGTGTGTGTGTGTGTGTGTGTGTGTGTGTGTGTACAATGTGCCTTCTGGAGTTTCCTCCATGTGGCTAGAAGGAGGCTGGACAAGGAAGTTGTGTTTGTCCAATGGCTTGCCACTTTTAGTTTTTAAATTTTTTATTTTTTTTTATACAGAAAAGATAGTTATGATTATTTAAAAACACACAGATTTTGTAAGTATACTATGGCATTTCTCAACATATAAAATTATTAATAAGAAATGGAAAACAATTTATGTTTGACACAACTTGGTTGCAAGCCAAAAAGTTTTTGACTTGTGTGCCTCAGTTTCAGAGATCCCCTCTGATATAACTGTTTTGAGAATGGTTTGCAAAATAATTGTGGTGTTTCCAGAAGCACGCCTCAACAGCTTCATGTGCCTAGGTTTCTCTCTTTAATGCAAACCTTAAACAGTGAGACCCAGGATAGAGAGTTCACTTGTACTGGATCTGAATGTATGAGTTTACGTTAAACGTGTTCCGGCACCCTGTGGAGATGCTGATGGTGCCACTTTCTCTTCTTCTTCTGACTCCAGAAATCTGTTGCTACAGGGAAGATTGAAGATTAATTTGAAGGTGAAGCTCACCAGTAGCTGTGTCTCCTTCAGGCTATGTCCTTAGACCTTCACCAATGATCTCACCATTTCCATGTTGACCTGTGGCCTATCACTAGGTCTGCACCCAGGCAGAGGAATGTGAAAGGGGCTGGGCTCATTTGAATAGAGCCTCGCCCTGGGCAGAAAGCCCCTCTGCGTAAGCCTCTCATTGGCTGGGAGCTCTACGATGATTTGATTTGCAAATATTTATGCAAATGAGGCATGCCTTGCACACCTACCAGCAAAGTTGCCACGGCTCAGGAGCATCATGGCTGCCTGCTGGGTCATGTTCAGCTCCCTGCCTTTCCCCGTCACCCTTAAGGAGAGTTTTGTCATGGAAATTTTATATCTAAGAAGTATGCACACATTTACATAATTTGCATAAGATGGACATAGATAAGAAAAGCCATGCAAAGCAGAGAGCTGGCAAGGACCGTCATTTAATCACTCTGTTCCTTCTTGTTGCAGGCCTGCCTGGCCAGTTGCATCACACCGGGCCGTAGTAAACACAGGCCTCTGCAAGTGCGTTTCCCCTTTCAGCGCACATGTGAGGAAACGGAGTGCCCCACCACTCCCTCCCCGTCTCAGGGCTTGACCGGTTGCTTCATTCATTCAGTACAGAGAATGAAGTAGTGAAATACTTTCAGGAAGTTGTAAAAGTGGAGAGGCAGCTTAGGAAATGTGCAATAAAGGTGGCTTTGACTATTGTTTATCTCACTGGGGGCAATTCCTCATTTTCACTCTACACTGTTGTTGTTCCGCAGTTCCACGTTGTGTTTTTCCCTTTAGTTTTATGTTGTGTCGCTTCAGCAGACGTATAAATTCTTGCTAATAGTAAAATGCAAAATGTCTGGAAACTGGAAGGTCTAGAGATTACCAGGACACCAGGTGCAGAGTTGCTGCAAATTAAATATATCTGTTATGGCCATTTATTTCAGATAGATTTAATATGGAGAGAAAGTATGGCACAAAGTCTAGTCCACAATATATATAATTATTATAATAATATATATAATATAAAGGTTGTAGAATGTATCAGTTGTTTTGAACTACAGTGTAAACCTTTGGTGTTTTTAATCCTCACATTTTCTCTTTATTGCATTGATTATGCTACTTGTAGCAAAGTTTGTTGTCCAGATAGTTGGCATTTGTTGTCATAGTTTCTGGTCAGGGTGTTGGCCAAGTGAATTGGGTAGTTTATGTGGTAGGTGTGATTTAATATTTGACAACTCGTGTTCTATTGTTTTGATTATAATTGTTCAGTGACATGTCATGCCAGAGCTTGGTTCTCTTTGGTTGGTTCGATTCCAGCTTCTGTCCATGGGACATTTAAAGTTGTTGCTCCACACAAATGTTTTTTTTTCTTATTTCCTTCTATTACACATATGCTTTAGCACTTATTGTAAAAATGTCATCTTTATTTATTTTTACCTACAAACTACTTTTTCATTGAATGCATTGGATAGTTGCTTACGAGCACAGACAATGAGAGCTGATGGCATAGAACAGAGCGATGCTCAAAATCTAAGGCATCTCCAGTTGTTCTTCCATTGCCTTGTCTTAGCATGTCCAGCACTGGGGCTTTGTATACAATTCACTCCAGTATCCCGAAAATCCAGATTGTGCCCCCCTTTCTGTGGGACACAAGTACATGCAACTGATACTCTAACTGAATATGCCGTGAGGCCAACAGTCTTTTCTGTGCCTTCGTGTACCACATTGCTGATGTTTTGTTTTTGACCGGCAAACCTCTGAACAGTCATCTGAAGTGTGTGTGTGTGTGTGTGTGTGTGTGTGTGTGTGTGTGTGTGTGGGGGGGGGGGGTGGGCTTAAGTTGCTCATATGATTGCATGACAAACAGATAAGGACCCACCATAGCCACACATAGCTTCTGCTGCCCTTTTTCAAAGCTGCTGTCAACACAGCTGTGAAGCAGCTCCTCCCAAACTGGAGGGCTTAGAGAAACAGCTTGTCATTGGAAGTGATCAAAGTATTTTTGTTAGTGACGATTTGCCTGTCTGCCCTTGCTATAATAATGCATTCATGTTCTTTAGGACAGAGTTACATTTGGGCAACCAAAGTGGCTTTGGAAGCAAGTCAACAGGGTGTCTGCTTTGTTGACATTAGTGTTGATGATGTCGATATAATGCTGATGTCATTCTGATAAAGTAGAAAATAAATATTGCATTTAGTCATCCATAACCAGGTGAAAAAGTCTACACATAGTGGGATGCACAGGAAATTCTTCATGCAGTTTAATATTTACGATCAATGTTCAAATCCTGCACAGGAGTTTTTCATGTACAAGGTTTTAGATATAGATACATGCTGCTCCATAGGTGTGTAGCATTTGTCCCCTTGATGTCTGATATATCCTTATTTGATATTTGTGACAGGGTCTGAAGAAGAAAGTACTTTAAATTAGTGTTAAAATGGTAAACGCTCACATCCAACTAGTCATGTGATGCCGCGGGTGGTGACTGTAATTTGTCACTCTTGCGTCAGTGTCGTGCGTAGCCCAGGCGGAGTGTTCGTGTTCACTGTAGCAAACGCCCCCCCTCCCCCCAGTGAATGGCCACAGAGCCCTAGCTTCCTGCTCTCAGCAAGCTCGGCCCATGCCCCACGCCCTGCCTGCTGACCGTCCACTTACCGGTTGTCCATCAGACTCTGCTACCGCAGCACTGCCCACATCCAGCCTGCCTCATTTGGTTACTGCCGTGTGCCGGTCCTCCGATCCCGGCCGTGTGCCTGCCGAGGCGGCAGCACAGCGAAGGTGCTGTCCATGTCAGCGTCAGAGATGGACGCCGCAGTGTTCTGCCTACACGGCCGACAGCCATGTCTGTAAGTGCGTGTGATGTGAAGAGGATATGAAAACACAGAGGCCAACAGAGGTACGTACTGCTGCCTGTTATTGCTTGTTTATGAAAATAAAGCAATTTGGTCCGGCATAGAGTCTTTCTAACCAGCCCTCTTCATAAACCCTGCTGTTTTACCCACTGTGTTATAAACGTTTCACTCATTTGAAAGTAATTGCTACTGCATTTGTACTAAGATGGTGTATAAATGTTTAAAAACTATTTCATAATCCATCAGCTTCCACTTATAGCAGATTTCAAGGTTCAGATGAATGCATTTGATGGTGATGAGGTTGTTGTTGTTGTCTTGGAGAAAGCTGTTGTCAAGGTCACTGTGATAAACAGTATGTAATTTTTAATAAACTCATAGCCATGTTAATGTGTTAAATGTGTCAGAGACTAAAGCCATGAAATACCATTATGATTAACATACATTCATCGAAAAAGCATTGTGCTGCTGAAAAAAACAACTTAAGATCAGACCAATGTTAGAAAGCTTCAGGGCCTACAGTTTGCTATTTAAGTTTATATGTTTACACATGACACTGTTAAAGAGAGATGTTCAAATATAATGGAATTTCTTGTAGACTGAGCATCACACATACCTAAACAGATTTATACTCCCTGTGAGGGACCGAACTGCCAAGCAAGAGGAATCCCAGAGTTTTTTTTTTGAAAAAAGATTTTCATTCCACCAAAAAATGATAAAATTACCAAAACAAATTAGCATAACTCCCTGCCATGAAAAGAAAAGAAAAAAAAAAAAAAAAAAAAAGGGGAAAAAGAAAAGAAAAAACAGAAAACCACTTATATAATGACTGCTCAAACCATTACAAAAATAAAGGGGTAACAAACAATTACATAAATTACCTACAAACTAAATAAATCTAAACAATCAATATCAATTTAATAAAAATCAAACATTAATCAAAATCCAAAATACACAAAAACTAAATATAAATCCAAAATATAAAGAAAATATCCCAACAAAACAGTAAACCACCCCAATATAGCAGACACTTAACATGTTTCAGAAAATTCAATCAATCAATTAGCCTAAGGCCTTGAGGCACTGACAACTCTAAAACAAAAACACTGAAAGTACAAAACCCCATACAACTCCAATACCAAAAATACAAAAACACAAACAGTGCATAAAGATTCCTTCAGAGTTGTGTGGCCACACGTGTGGCCATCACACTCTCCCACAGAAACTGTTTGCGTCAGTCTTTTACATTATACTTTTAGACATTACAGACAGTGCATCACCCTGATTTTTTTCTGAGAGTTTTTGCGGTTTTCAGTCAATTCCGTTAAATTGCAAAAAGCAAGTATTAAAACAAAACTGGACAAGTGAGGAAGGTGTGGAGTTGGACGGGTGAGGAAGGTGTGGAGTTGGAGAGGTGAGGAAGGTGTCGAGTTGGAGAGGTGAGGAAGGTGTCGAGTTGGAGAGGTGAGGAAGGTGTCAAGTTGGAGAGGTGAGGAACGTGTCGAGTTGGACGGGTGAGGAAGGTGTCGAGTTGGAGAGGTGAGGAAGGTGTCGAGTTGGACGGGTGAGGAAGGTGTCGAGTTGGAGAGGTGAGGAAGGTGTTGAGTTGAATGGGTGAGGAAGATGTCGAGTTGGAGAGGTGAGGAAGGTGTTGAGTTGGACGGGTGAAAAAGGTGTCGAATTGGAGAGATGAGGAAGGTGTTCAGTTCATACATCTGCGATAATCAGGTTTAGATAAGAAACATCACCAACACAATGAACAAATACATTTTAATGTATATATGTTGTACACAGGGCTCCAGCCCTATGTCGGGTTCTGGGTGCACCTGCTCACTGTGCTTCTGTAACTGAAGATGCCACGTCTGTGACTCGCTACCATGACCTGCGTGTGTCTCACTGTCTCACAGTTCTGGAAGCTGAGCTGGCTGACACGTTCTGGCAAAGCACATGCCCCTATCCTGAATCACCTCTGACGTGAGCTCGTTTGAGGAGGCTCTCCACAGTCTTCTGTCCCAAGGCTGTCTCTGTTGGCAGATCCTGCTCAGGATCCTGATGCAGACATGCAGGAATGTTGTCCAGCCAGCCTCGACTTCCCAGAACTCTTGTCAGTGTCCTGGTGCTTCCAGGGCTTGGTGTCCTCTGTCAGGAACCCAACAGCGTTGCTCAACAGCAGGCATGTCCCAGCCTGAGCCCAGTGGGCGGCACGGGAGGGTGACTATGCCAACTGGAAATGCAGGATTCCGACCCGGAGCCGCATACCGAGGCAGGAGGTGGGGGGGAGGCTTTCCCACGAGAAAACTGCTGGTGGGGTGTGAATGACAGCATTCCAGGGCACTTTCAGCTTTCCCGTATCAGCCTTGCTGATGGTATCAGAGGTAAGTGCTGGCAAGTTTCAGGAACAAGAAATCCTACCACTATGGCTGTGGCTACTTGTTTTGCCCCTCTCTGGTACAGCCAGGTAGTCTTTTTACCCCTTACTAGTACATCAGGGTAGTGATTTTAACCCCTCTCTGTTACAGAAGGGTCATGATATTTACCTTTTTTTGTATATCCTATGGCTAAGTTATAGGAAAGAGGTTGATATTAGGGAACCACAATCATACATTGTGATAAAAATTATAAACATATGTAATAAACTGTTAAAAAATGGGGTGGGACAGTGACATGTCCCCTGCATGTGACATGTAGCCGGAGAGTTACTTTGATTATTTCAATCCTTGTGGGCTACAAGCTCATATCTTCACAAATGGGACCTACATTTGACTCCTCTTTTACAACTGGGCAGGTTTTTTTTCTGATACTCTTACATTAACTAAGCTTTATGGTTACATTTCCTGAAGAAGTATTTATTTTGTCGGCTCTCCCTGCTTTACTTCTGTGTCCTGCTGTGATTGCCTTCCTTCCTGTGCTGCTGTTTTCCCTGTGCTAACGTTTCTGTATATAAAAGAAAAACTAAACAACCACAGTTTACATGAAAACAGAAGAGCTCGCAGTGCCTTGTTGGAAATCCTGCAGGTGGAAATGTGGGTCTCGGTGGCACTCCGCACAGCAGGTGCGAGGGCGGGGCGAGCAGCTGCCCCGCTGTACGTGGGCGTGGAGACGTGTGTTTATGGACTGGCACCATAAAAGGCGGCGTGGGGCTGTGATGTAAGATGTACTCTCACCTGCTCCTACCTGCACACCTGTGCTTGGCACCAGCTCTGACCCAGCAATCCCAGCTTGTTTTATGGGATTAGCAAATTTTGCTCAACCGGTTCAAGGACACGTCCTGTTTGCTTAAGACTACGTACCATATTATTTACCATCTTGTCACACATTTAAGGCTTATTTTCCCCTCATAATTAAAAGGAGCTATATAGTATTTTTGGATCGAAAGGATAAATGATAAACGACAAGGAAGCCTAAGATGACTATTTTTTTCTAGCGAATATTTTTCAAGGCATGGAAGCAAAATATAATTCAATACATATATTGATATCAACAACAATTCATTCTACAGGCTTCCATCACAGTGATGTAATCAAAGACATTTACATTTGCTTTTAAATTGCACACATGTTATGAAACTGCAGGTTATTAATATTTTACATGTACAAGCATATACCAAAATTATTTTTTTAAATTCGTCTATGACCTGTACTGCTTTATAAGTGGTATATACGTACATGTATATGTTTTTGTTATGTCTTGGACAGGTAACTTGCAGGCCCTGTTTTGATTAAACAAAAAGGTCAGGCTTTCGTGGAGAATAAGCGACTTTAGCTCTTATGGAAACGAGGTTTCACTTTCTCCTCAGACACTGGCTCGCGTTCATGAATTATGCATTTCTACATCCGTGAGACATCCTCTTGTCACTCATCCATCAAAGGCACCACCCTGCCCCCACCACCTCCAAATAAAAGGCTGTTCCATAGACATACAGGCTGGATCGCCAAACCAGTTTCTCCTCCTCTGAGAGGTGTCACGCAACTCATGTGCCACTGAGTGGGCCTCTGCAAGACGTGACATGTCCCGGCCTTCCAGAAGACAGGCCCTCCACCGACGCATCACGTCATTTCGAAAATTGCAGAAACGCTGATGGCATGGAATTCTGGGCACACGAACTGACACAGAGGCCTCTGACCATCTCTGTTTCGATGTCGCATGTCGGCTAAAGCCTGCTTGGTGTTTGGTGCAAGGACGACGCGATCCTAAAACAAGGCTGTGCTCATTGCTGAGACGGATCCGTTCCAAAGAAGGCTGTTCTTGAGAAGCTTTGATGGTGCCGGTCCAAAAACAGCCCTGTGCTTGTTGCTGATTAATGTTAAGAAGCGGTTGTTTCAAAAGACTGTGGTAAAGGCTCTGCTTAATTCTGACACTGAGCAGTCAGATGATGAGCAGCTTTTTCTGTAAGTTCTGCTTCTCTCATTATTAGGAGGACTCATTCTGTCTTCTCTTCAGTGGCCAGGAGGTCTAATGTCATTATAATCTTACTTTAGCACTCTGGCTGAAGTATAGAGTTGTATGAACATTTGTTTGAAAGATAGTACCTGGATTTTATGTAGAATCTATCCAGTAGCTAGTGGGGGAGACCGGTGTTAATGTTTCTGGCCAAAAAACACTTAGAATATGCTTGTGGGGAAATACTATTATTGAATAAAAAGTGGCTTTTATCAGCAGACAGATGGCCTGACCACACCTCTTTGGTGACTCTGTGGTCCTTAATTGCACAATGTTCATACACTTCGTTCCTCTTAGGCCCGGACGGGTCAAACCTCCTGCTGTGTCACTGAGTCTAGACTAATTTCAAAAAAACTTACCTGAACTTCAGATATCCTCTGCTGGAACCAAATAGAACTCGTTGCTGAGCTCCATCCTAATATCCACGTGTAAAACATTTCTGAACGCCACCATCTCCTCTACCTGAGTCTCATATTAGTCCTGCACTTACAGCACACAACACCCCACCCCCCACCCTCTGATACTCAGATTTCGTCCCCTGTCACTTTAAATAAAAACCTGCTTCTACACGTAACACCTGTGACTTTATCATACAAGCCCTGACAAAGTGCAGTGGACCTGCCCAAATGTGAGGACAAAAGTGGATTTGACCTTTTATAGAATGCTCATATTACAGTTCACTGTAAACAGTGTGCTAGGTTTGAATGAGTAATGCTGCGTATCACTATGGGAGGCTGTTTGTGGTATATTGTGAGCCCTTGTTTATCTACAGAAATGTAGATGGTGTAGGATGCCAAAAGAGAAGATGAAATGGTCAAAGTATGGAGCGTATTGACAACATAGGAGATCGCCCATTTAGGGTCTCTGTGGGACACCTGAAGATGAAGTGCAGAGATAGATTTCTAGGTGACCTGATGGAACCAGTTTTGTACAAAACCACTGACACCCTGACCCTCACAAATGGATGTCAAGGTGTCTGGATTGTTGATGGTGTCAGTCTCCTCCGATATGTTTAGGAAATAAGGACAAAGGTGAGGTTTTGGTCTAACAAAATGATGAGCATCAGAGGTCACAGGAAAGGTCACAACAGGGGAGAGTCCAGATTTAAGTCAGAAGTGGGCCATAGATTTGAACATGCCGTATTTGATGGACCTGAACGTCTTCTTATTTCCATGGCAATCGCTGGCAATCAGAGCACTGTCCATGTGTGTTTGTGTTAAAGAGCTTGTGGATCTGTACAACACTGAGGTCAACCCCAATGTCAAGACTGGAGTTAAATTACTCTTACACCAATGGTTGTTAGCTCAGCAAGCTAATCCTGTAGTGTGGTACGTTGTGCGGGTAGCAGCTGGTTGGGCTCATGGTCTCTAGGTCTGCGCCTGTCGCATGCGTGTGCATGTGCTCAAAGTAGAAACCTCCAGCTCTTTTTTTTTGCACTTCAGATTAAACTGGTTCTTCTGGACAGTATTCAAAAGAAACTCCTCTTTTTGTCACTCAGACAGCACTGTGTGAAATATGGCAGCCTTTTACCTTTTAATAAACATTACTTCCACACACTACCAGTACTTCCTACTTGTAAGTCTCAGATGTTTTCTATAGTAGTTTTCTGAGTAAATTCCAGTGTATGCATTTTTACATATGAAAGTTTTTCTTCTTATAGGCTTTTAAGACTTGTGTAGAAACTAAAATGCAGTACTGAAATACAGTTTGGTTTTCTTGCCTGTATGTGTTATGAGTTTTATTGTTGTTTAAAATGTACCCCAATGTACCCCAGAGAAACTAGTTATGTCAAGATATGACAGTTTTGGCAATTGATGTGACAGAAGAGTGAATGTGTATTCTGTACATTATATGTGTTATGAGTGAGGTAGGGGTTCTATGTAAAGACCTTGTTGGCCTTCACTCTGCTGGCCTTTTTAGATCCTGCTCCCCTTCTTAGCTTCTGTCTGGCTTCCTGTTGTGCCGTTGTTGCTAGGAGGCATGATCACATGACTACATCTTGACCATATTGGTGTTTTCTTGGCTGGGTCAGTGATTCAAAGGAGGGGCTAACTGAGCAGTGCAATTTTTTGTAGAATACACTTGTGCATTTAGCGTTTGGGATAGTCTTGCACCAGCCTTGTTTACGGTGCTTTCACTTTGAAACGTGTATCTATAGACCAGGATTTGTTCAGTGTACAGCGTACCTTTCAGACCACTACCTGTGGTATCCCCCTATCCAGCTGCCTTGCCTGTTATTCCCTTGGATCCACCTGCTCATTCCACACCTGCTCTTTATGACTCACCTGATAGTCACTACTGGATTTGAACCGGACACACTCTGGTGCATGTCCACTGTACACAACACTGGGTAGAGATATAATTTTTGTGCTGAAAGATCTCAGTAAAACCTCACAGTTTTCACTTCCGAAGGGGGAAAAAAACTGCTTATCCTTCATGGCAAAGCAATTATAATCTCCTTGTGCATCTGTACTGTATTGCTGATGTTGCTTTTCCTGTAGAACTGGAGGTCGAGCCGCTTGTCTTGATTGGTGACACATCTCCCCTCCTGGTTTTAGCTTTCAGATCTGCTCGCTGTCACAGAAACTGAAACTAACAAGCGTTAGAATGTTCTGATTCGTCTGCTCTGCCTTTTTCGCACAAGCGGTTGTGAAGCAAGCGATGAAATTTGTATTTCTGAGAAGCTTTTTTTTTTTGCAGTATAAAATCATGGGATTTTTTAATGGGGATGTGTATACTTTTCACTTCTGGTCTTAATCCATCTTTGGCTACAGAACCTAAACTACATGGCCCACTTAAACATTTTTTTGCAAAAACAGTGCTGTGACCAAATTAAGCATGCTAGCTGCATTGAGAAACAGCAAAGTACTTTCCGGTACTTTAAATACCTTAAACTAAAATATGCATGTGCCACAGCATCTTGTTAACAGATCTATAAAGAAATGACAATACATAGAGCATACAATAAAAATAAGCAGCCTTTGGGACTGCTGTTTAAATTTACTT
This sequence comes from Chitala chitala, assembly GCA_025773905.1. Lineage (NCBI taxonomy): Eukaryota > Metazoa > Chordata > Actinopteri > Osteoglossiformes > Notopteridae > Chitala > Chitala chitala. The sequence goes on along the minus strand of JABJVR010000034.1, from coordinate 3,696,883 downwards.
TCATTTTTAAATTAACATAAATTTCCATTTTCAGAATTGTTGCCTTTGACACAATGATTTATAATGACAGATAAGTGAAGAACAGTTAGCTATCACCACAGGTAGAAGTAACAGCTTCATTTGCAATAGGCTGTAACAGTAGGTTGCAGTTATAATACCTGCTTTGCCTTTAGCTGTGCCTTCCTGGGCTGCAGTTACTGTGGACTTGGTTGCCTGCTATGGTTGAAATAAGGCAGACTGCACAGAACAGTACACAACACTTCAGTCAGACCAACCGCATGGACTCATAGCATCTCTTATAGGAAACATTGCAAAAATGAGCTGTGATTATCCAGACTCTCGGATACTCAAATGTGTCCTTCTCCGTGAATATGGTGGATGTTTGGTGTATTATCATATTTACATATCCTAAACATTTTCCATTGTTTCTGGTAAATTTGAAATGTGTATTACCTACTTGGGCGACACACTGGAGCAGTTCTGTGTCAGAAGGCTAGCAACACCTTATTTTTATGTTAATGTAGTAAGGGTTTTAGCCAGGTGGTACGGTGGTGTGGAGGTTAGCACTGTTCCCTCATACCTGCGGGTTTGGGGTTTGGTTCCAGCCTCTGGCCTGTGTGCATGGAGTTTGTGTGTTCTCCCTGTGCTTGGTGGGTTTTCTCTGGGTTCTCTAGTTTACTCCCACAGTCCAAAGACATGCGGGTTAGGTTAATTAGTGTTTCTACATTGCTCCTGTGTGTGTGTCCAACTACAGATGGTGTGATGCATCGGTTGGTAGTCTTTCAGTCTCATCAGTGGCGGTGTCTCTGCAGCCCAGAGGACCCTGCAACTTGTGCAGGACTAACGCTATGAAGTAGTAGTAAGGACTTTAGCCAGTTACTTATTACAGTGAAAAGAGGTTTGGGGTTTGCTAGCAGAACACAAAGAAGAATACCTTCAGAGGCTAAGATTAGCTGACCTTAAACTGAGTATTGGTTCATATATTGTCTACGAATGTTAGCACACAGTCATGTATATTTGTTCTGTTTGCAGATATACTTCATTACAATGCATCACTAACGATGGGAGTGGAGAAGCTGAATGAGCTGTTTATTGTGGATTTAACGCACACGTTTGCCGACGACAGCAGCCAGATGTTTGACATCAATGGCTACGTTACAGGTGCCTTAAAGCCAATGCTCGGCGTTGTCATGGCTGTGCTGTTGTTTTTCGAGCACCTTTTGTGCACACACCCACTGTGCCTGGGGTCAGTGGTTCTCCTGCGGTGAACTTCACGAGGTTGCGGTGCACGAGGGCCCCTCCCTGACCCTACCAATGTCACCGGTACACCCTGCACTTGCGGACAGTGCTCTGGCTAGCGCGGTGGATGCAGCAGCGGCTGCTGCTTCAATCAGTGTCACGCATGCAGGCTCAGGGACATCTACAAATGGACGAGCGCAAGTCTGTGCTGAAATGTCAGATATGAGGCATGCTTTGTAGTGTTTCAGGCTTTGCTAGTGCTTCAGACATACTGAGAGTGGCACATGAGCACTGAGACGGGCTGCGTTATGCCTTTTAACCACACGGCAGGCTGTGGCAATGGGTTGTGTCACTTTGCAGCTTTTCAGTTCTGCCCCCCCTACATTGCTGTGTGCCACTGCCACTCTTCTGCAGCTTGCTGCTCCACCTCTGACTCCAGATCTGATCAAATATTGCATTCAGCCATAAAATGTTGTCTTTACCTGGGCTGTTAGTGAGTGAGAAAACGCCTGCATCTAAGTTTACATGCATATCATTGTTCTGTGGTCTGTGATGGAAGGTGCTCAATCGCTTTTGCATAATCTGCTTGTTCCCTTTTCTATTCACAGAGCCTAGCGAATCACTGGTCCTCTTCCTCCCTTTTGCCAAGACCAACTTGCACTGCAGCCGCCTGCTCCTCAGCCCTCGCCTTCACCGCCGGCTCGGTCTGGCCGCTCGCGCTTCAAGTTTTGTTGACACAGCAGCTTGGTCTTGATCTTCTCCGAAGGCTAACTGTCTGCAGCTCCTCCGTGTCAACAGGCAACGCTCCAAAGCGCTTCGTGACGGCAGCTGCTTTGAGGATACGTGCATATGGGCTATTAGAATTGTGTACGTGTTTAATTTGAATTAGGGAAAGCCTTGCTGTTGTTGGTTGACTCATTAGTCTGTTTTGTTCATGGTTGCAGGTGACTCAGATTTTCTGCAGGTAATCCACAAACTGGAGTCTGTTTGGTGAGATGTGAATGAAAGTGTGACGTTGCTCATTTGTGACTTCTAAGGAAGTGTTGATGCAGGTGAATGTTACAACGTCGCTTACAGATTTTTGCTTCCTGTGTCCTGTGTGTCATTACACTTACTCATCACAAGCTGTAACAGTGCTTGTTTACCTGCTGTGGTTTGTTGGCCCGAATTTTGCTTGCAAGTTGCAGCCTTTGTGAAAGTACATCCTCCGTATTTATTGGCCAGGTTGGCTTTCGTTTGACCACGGATACATTGGCTCTCGTAGGAGCAGTCGGTCCCTGCATATGCTTCACAATAACTCACAGCAGAGAAAAGTCTTTTTTTTAGATAAAAAAAGATCAAACATCTCATCAGCAACTTAATGCCAACAGTGTTTTATGAGAGTAATGTGACTAAATATATGGATACCTGCTGATTTTCAGAATTGATCATGCCAATAGATAACAGGGTCATAATTCCTGCAACGTCTCCTTGCTGTTCTGTAATCACTGACTGGGCATGTGTAGGCTAATGTCTCAGAGTCATTGTCTTGTGCAACCCCCCCTCCCCCCACTGCCTTCAGTGGCAGGGGGTCCCTGAGTGGCGTGCCCTATATCTCAGCCCCCTGCCAGCATACCCCCCCACACCCACACACCTTGAATCCTTTCTGTGAGCCACTGCCTGGCCTCAAGCTTTGGCTTCTTCTACAGCGCTACAGCACTACAGGAGGAAGTGCTGCAAAGGGGGGGGCACATAAGTGGCAGGCTCTGATAAAGCTGCGGTCCCCTTATCTGTCACCAGGTTGTGCGCCCCCCCCTTTGCACTGCAGGGCCAATTGATCAGATGAGTGGAGCACAGGCTATGGTGACCTTATCCAAGTGTTGTGTGCAGATAGGGAGGAGTGAGGGGCTGGATGCCTATTTGTGGGGGAGTGGTGGGGGGGTGGGTGCAGGGTGGTGTTTGTGCACACCTCAGTTTATTATGTGGTCTACAAGTGGGTGGGTTTTGTTCATCTTAGGTTTGGTTTGTTTTTCTTGCTCAGCTTATGCTGTGGGCCCTTGGCCTGAGAAAAGGCAGAGTAGAGGGGCACATGACCAGGCTGACATCTGTCTTGATGGGGGATTGGAGCCAACTTGGTGATGTACATTTCTGGACCTGCTGACCAGCATTTCCTTTTGGTTCACAACCGTACCCCTCTGCACTACAGTGGACCAATCATTGATGTCATTGATGCTGTTTCGACCTGACCCTTAGGGTGGAAATGGTCAATAGCTGTTGCTTTTCTTATTTTAACTATACATGCTTTTAACTATACATGTATCAAAATTTTAGACATGTATTCTCTGCTGTTTCAGCTCACAGAAAACAGGTGTGAAACATCTTCATGTGAAGCACAAAAGTTGTGGGTGCACACTTTGATTTGATTTTCAGTTGCGAATACTGCACTTTACACTGGCAGCCAGATGTCCTGAAGTGGGTGCTGGGTGCACAGAGAGTGTGCTGCCCCTGCCCTTGTTTTGTTTTGTGGTTCTTCTGTGAAAGTGCAAGGCTCTCTGACTGCGCTGTAAGCACTCTTCTCTCATAACTCAGCCGCAGGATATGCAACAGGCTGCACTGTCTGACAAATCCACCCATTCACACATTCATATGTTTGCCCCTTCGCCGGACACAGTACTGTTCGGTCCTCACATCGCCTGGTCGTTGTGGCCTGGCCCACTTCGCTGGCCATCTCTGGAATTCCCATGAGGAGGAGGCCATCAACCATGCTTCTCTCAGTGAGGTGTAATGGAGAACAGGAAACGTTTCAGTGGAACTGGCAGGTGACTCTGATGTGCTAAGCTCCACAGAGTGTTTGGCAAAGATAAATCATTTTGCCATATATTAAAACACTAAAAAAGGCCCCATTTCTCAAGCGTAGTTTGGTTTAACCATGTTCCCCGTGTGTATAGGGAAGTGCATGGTTCCCTTTGGACCAGGTCTGTTTAACATAGCCATAGTGCATGTGTGTCCTCTCTGGGGAGTTTAACTTCCTGTGGAGGGGGCTTTGTTGAACAGCTGACTCCGTTGCTCATGTACTGCTGTGCACATTACGTGTGATTCGTTTTTACGCTCTTGACCTCGTTAATATGCATTATCTACGCCAAAGTGACGAGGCAACGGTGAACGTTGCTTCATTTGGTCTGTCAGTAAAATCGTCATGATGTATGAAATGATTTTAGAGGCAAATGTTTTGGTGACACCTCTGCACAAATGTATCTGTAAAGTCTTGGTGTTCAGGAAGTGACTTAACACTTCAGCTTTCTTTCAGAGGTGTGATTACAGAGCTTGCAGTGTTTTGTTACTCAAGTTATCCACACCTCTCTATAGGGAAGTACAGAGTTCTGCTTCTTTTACTGTCTGCATGTATATATTGTGGTTTCATTTGACCAGCCTTTATTTTAGTTACTGCTAATGCAGTTTGTTATGGAATTCTGCAATTGGTGTAAATGGCTCCTCCATTATGTGTAATAATGTAAAAAAAAAAAAAAAACCAGAAAACCCTTTTCACAGTGTAGTTTAAACTTTTAATAAGAAAACACATTTTTACTGATGTTCAGCTTGTATACTGACCAAATGCTTCGTTGCTAAATGCAAATTTTGAGATTCATAAACATCATAATCATCGCTGTTTTCTCATTGCGTCAGGTTAGCGTTGGCCACCATTGTTTGCACGGAGAATACTTCATTTCCCTTGTTTCTGTAAGATCTGCAATTTCTTCTGTAAAGCGCCTTGAGGCACCTCGTCGTGAAAGGCGCTATATAAACATAAACTGAACTGAATTTTTGCTCCAAAGAGTTCGTTTGGGTTATGTCACAATGCGCATATAATTGAGTTGTTCCCCTCTAACATGCTGTTCTAGCTGCGCCTTGGTTTGTTTCTACTTTCTACATTGAACCAAATTCACAAATGACAGGGCTCCGACTTCTGCCTTTGCGATTTCAAGAAAAGCAGCCTAGCTAACGTTTTAATTGAAGACACCACTCTGATGATACACAAAGCAGTACCGATGTGCAGGGATTTTGGATTTGGGAATCGCGAGCTGTAGGAGTTCCTGTTTTCGGAGGTGGATGTGTTGCCACACCGAACCTGAAACCCCGCTTCTGTAGGTATTGCAGAGACTCGCGCTCGGTTGCAACATTTGAATCAGAAATAACAGTCACTTGAATGTTCACATTATTGTTCAATTTCATTGGCTTTTTCTGTTATTAAAAAGGAATTTACTTGAGTTATACTGAAACGTAAAACGCTGCAACATTGTGCTAGATTAAGAAAATATTAATGCTTTTTTCCCAGAAAGGTTTCATTATAACATACAGTAACCAGAAAGAAAAAAATGGTATTTTGCCTTCTTGTTACACAAAGTGTGTAGCCAAGGGTGCTAGAAATCAGAAAGCAGGATAATTTGGTATGTAAGCATCTATGGACAACGGTAGGGGTAGCTGTCAGGAGTCAGCGATAGACTGGATACCAGCGGGAGGGGGGTACTACTATTTAGGAACAACACAGTTGCTATAGGTTTGTTATACTATTTCAGGCTTTCGCTTCAAAGATTTTTTGTTACAATAAATCCTGAACACTTCTATGAGACTGTAAATTAGAAGCATCAAATCAAGTTTGGGATACCTTAACTCTATTTCCACTGTCATCAGTAAGTGTATATATGAGTTACACAGCAATAGAGTCTCACCAAACATTACATGAACATTTATGAGCTAATAGTGAGTCTGGTCATAAATATTTATGTATAAATATTTATCAATGTCAGTGAGCTTAAACTTGTGACCACTGTTTCTCTTTTGTAACATGCTTTCTCTTGTTTGAGGTGTGTTGCCATGACAATCCATTGTTTCCAAGAACACTCAGCCATGTTGTTGTTTCTGTGGCTGGGCTCTTAAAGCACTGTTTATTTCAAAACATCTGTTACAACTGGAACATACTGATGATTAGCACTGAAATTATCATGAACTTCAAGTAATTCTATCACTTACTGAAATACTTAAATTACTTTATCCAGCAGGTGTTTTTAGTAATTTTTATTTGTATAGATACCTTTTGTTCAAGGTCACACTACATAAATTTCACTTAAGATAGGAGATAGGCTTTGTAGAAATTCCTTCAGCATGCTGGACAAACCCAGCATTATTAGTTCTGTTTTTCCTTTGGCGTTTTAGTTTGCATAAAGACCAAATAAGAGACCAATAAGAGAAGTGTGGGTCGACGCAGAGCATTAGAATACAGGAACCATGAGAAGTTTGGCTGATAAAGAGCACAGTTTATTACACAGACTCTGATAAAAGCGTTTATCTTGAAACAGCAGGTGTTTTGTGATTGTTTTCTGTTATTGAAGAAAACACATTTTCTTTAAAAAAGTATTGTAAAACACAATACATTTACTATTGATTTAAATGTGCTGTTTGTTTTGGCTACAACTGTTTATTTAGCAGAACAAGCTAATGCAACTCATTAAATGAAAGACGGTGTAATGGGGTGGCCAGTGAAGGTTTAGCACAGGATAGTGCCTCCGCACAGACCTGCCCCTGGACACGTCTTTGTGTGTGGACGTGTGGTGCAGTCACACAGGGCTGCTGTAGTGTGTTGTGGGATACGTGACAGATGGGAGGTCTTTTTTAAGCCAGATAAACCCAAAACAGGCCATTCTGTGAGCAGCTGTAAGAGAGCCTCTGTGCTTGTGGAGTGAAACTGAGCTTACACAAGGCTGCGTATCTGCCGCTTTCTGCTCCATCCCCTCCTCACAGTGCTCAATTAGCACAATGTTGATGGTTTAGATAATTCCCCTCGTGGATAAGCTGATTCGCCATACAGTGGTTTGGTGCTATGCTGAGGGTAGACCCTGCCTTGTGTGCTGTGTTTATTGTAATGGGCTCCAGCACACTGCAAATGTCACCTGTATAAGAAGTTTGAAATTAATGTTTGATGCATGATGAAGGAATGAATGTTTTCAACCATCCATCTAGTTTTTAAAGTGCTTATGCTGTATTGAGTCACAGGGGTCCTGGAGTCTATCCCAAGTAGCTTTGGTTACAAGAGAGGGGGTAAACCTGGACAAGGTGCTAACCCATCATAGGGTATGGGGAGGAAACACAAAGCACAAGGAGAAAATACAACCCCCCCCCACACACACACATCGATGGCAAGATTCAAACCCCAGGCCCTGGGGGTGTTCGGCAATATTGCCAGCACCTGAACCACCATGCCTCCCTGCTTTGAACCAAAAGAATAGATATTGACAATAACATACGGATTAATCAGGAAAATTTCAAAAGGTCAGAATGGAAAACAATTTTAGAACTTCCCTTTGTATTGTTTTCCATTTGAATTTAGAAGAAGCAAATTTATTGTCATTGAGTACATTGATGTCCACATTATACCTATGTGTTACAATGAAATTTCTTCTCTGCATTTAACCCATCCCCCTGGGGGGAGCAGCAGGCAGCCACACACAGCACCTGGGGAGCTAGCACAAATTGTCTTGCTCAGGGACATGCCTGGTGGCTGGGGTGGAATTTGAGCTGGGAGATATTTGCAGCCCAGTCTGGGTTCTACCCATTGATCCACCAGCCACCTTAAAAAAGTTAAAAAAAAAAAATCTTTTTTTTGTTTTTCCATCACCAAAAAAAGTTAAAACGTTAGCTTATTATTAAGGAAAATACATTCAAAACTTCTGCTAAACATCTATTAAAATGACCCATACCAGAACAACTGATTTGTATATAATGCATTGTAATAATATCCTTAGAGAATTTTACTTGCTTCTGCTCTTTTTCCAGTCAACTACTCCACTAAACAACAGACTGTTACACTGATATTCAAAAGGAGAAGAAAGGGAAGAACCCACAGCCGGTGGAGAAGGCGGAACTGCCCACAGACCTAGTTTTGGGCCAATGTCCCATCATGCTCTTGGCACACACTGCAGGAGAGAGACTTATCTTAAATGGACCTTATAAAAGCTGGGAATTCCCCACTGAATGTTGGAACAGAGGAAGGGACCTCGTGATCCGGCCTGCTTGACGTGCTCCAGCTGTGACTGGGTGGGGTGGGGTGGGCTAGGAGACAGAAGAGGGGAGAGCTGCTGCACCCTTGAACCTTCCACAGCTATTTGCATAAACCTGGTGCTACACCTCTTAGCTCATGAGAAAAGCTGCTGGCACTGAGTACTCATTAACCAAGACATTTTTAAAGGGAGAAGTCCATGTTGAGTTGGAATAGCCTTCATTATCCAATGATATTTAAATAGTTCATTAGTGACTCTAAAATTCAGATGCTTTTTAAAACTTTTATACAGTTTTAAGATATGTATTGTATAGCTGTATGTAATATGTGAAAAAATAAAAAGTCCCATATGGTTTTTTTTAAATGATTACTTTATGTTGACTTGTAAGGATGGATTTTGTTATTGAATAGGTATTCTAAAATGATAATTTGTCTTAATTACACAAATAGAATTTACTGAATTTGAGATTGACAACAAAAATGACTCATCAGTCATATGAGGCTGAGGCCTGTTAGGTATTTGCATGTTTTAAGAATGATCTTTTGACTGGAAAAATAAAATGGGGAAAACAGGGTACGATTTTCCTGTCTGTACATGACTTATGTGTAACTATGCGTTTGGAAAATGACATAGTATATACATGCACAGTTTTCCAAGTTTTGAATGCATAAATGTTTATAAACAGTCATGATGTGGATGTATAAATAAATAATAAAAATCAAAAATGTGCCTTTGTTTTTATTTATGCACAATTGGAATGTGAGGGGGGCAGTAATCTTGGGCCCACGTTCCCCAGGGCAATTTAATTCCCATTGCATTGACTGAGTTAGCAACATGCTAATCCCAGCAGTGATGACTGCTCATGCCAATATCGTCTGTACAGCCTGGGTGCTAGTGCCTCTGCACTGCCAGTTCTTGCAGTGTCTGTGCAGTGTGTCAGTACCACACTTCTCCAAGTGGTCAGATGTGGGTGTAAACCTCTCTTTTAAAAAATGCAAAGGGCCCCAGAAAAGATGCTCTGTGTGGAAGTGTGTCCTCATCAATTTGCAATGCAAACACTCTTAAAACATGCTCATTGTTTTGGAAACACCTTTTATATGTTCACCTCATGAGCATGAGAACGTTTGTGTCTAGTACACTGATACAGGTCTGTTGAAATGACACAGAGTGAATGCAAAAAAAAAACAAAAAGGATTAATTTTTTTTCCCTAGATGTAAATGCAAAGAAAGATGTAAGCTTGTGCCTGTTCTACAGAATAGGGTGGGGTATCTGTTTAAGAATGTCTTACGTACCCTATAAAGACTTATGCAAATAAAATGTTTGAATAGCGTGGAGGTGGAGGTATAACTTGGCACCCCGACAAACATGGGCATTGTATTTTACCTGCTCATCCTTATGCACAGTCTTTATAGGGAAAAGCACCGTCTCTCAGAGATGCCTTTTTAGGCTTGTGTAATACTGATAATCACTCACTGAATTATATGTGCATTCTGAATTAGGCACACTTTAAACAGGACGTTTCAAACAATGAATGAACTCAGTATTTTGTTGTATGATTAAGACGGAAGGACAACTGGCAGGGGGGTGGCTTTGGAGACCAGGATAGGCTTGGCGGGGGGGGATAGTCCACCGACTGGGCCGGCCTAGATCTGCAGAGCAGAGCCAATTGTCTGAATGTGAATTGAGTGTCAGGACCACTTAGAGCTAACAATGGGCCAACGAGGCCCACACTGGCAGCTGAAGGTGGGCAGTGGCAGGCTGGTGGGCCTGCGTACCGCAGGCCAGGTCCTGGGTGCCCTTTCCACAATGAATCCCTCATCCTTCTGCTCTATTTCCCCGGCTGAATGGGCTGCCATTGCGCGGGAAAGCTCTGTGCCAAAAACGCCTACTTCAGCAGCAGTGCTCAAAGGCCTCAAGAGCTACAGTGGCTGCGACAGGCCTTTTCTGGGGCCGCTGCCAGCCAGGAGCAACCATGTGTTGCATTAATTGTTTCCAATGAAGGTCTTACTTCTATCCTCTGTAAGGAGAGCCAGCTGTCAGTTGCACTTGGCTCAGACTGGCATTCTGTTGGACCTGATGCCATCCCTTACCAGCGGACTCTTAGCCTGGTCCTCCGAGGCAGGAGGTATGGGCAGGGGGAACTGGTCCCAAAATGGGGCCACAAGTGCAGTCATACTCTAAGCCTACATGCATGCAGGGATGCTGTAAACAGGTGGATTCCAAGCGTCTGTGACTTACAGGGGGCCCTCAAAAACGAGGCCATAGCATAAAATATTAATATAACATAATATGTAAAATAATATCCTTCATGGGGCCCAACATGTGTTGGCCCTGCATACATGTTAAGTTGTCTTCTAAAACAATTACAATAAAAAATTTCAGTGCCCTTGCGGTGGGTTGGCTCCCCGCCCTGGGTTGGCGCCCCTGCCCTTCACCCTATGCTCATTGTAACAGATACAAAATGTTGTAAGTCGCTTTGGATAAAAGCATCTGCTAAACGACTTATTATTATCTATACCATCTGAACTGTTATAATTACCAATTGCCTGTGTTCCATTGGGTTGGCTCCAGACGTAGCCTTAATTTTGAGAGGACAGAATATTTCTTGTATATCATTATAATGTTGCCTTTAGGTGAGGTAGATAAAAAGGAAACACTCCAATCTTGCTTAAACTTAAATAACAAATAATAATTAGGGACTGAAAAATTAGCTGTAAATTATCAGATAAATGCCCACAACCATCTGAATCCTATTGCAAATATATCATTAGCTGGGGGGATTTAGCAGACAGATTGTGACTGTGCTGGTAACTGGATTAATGGCATCAGAGGATCCACAAAGTACCCCAGGCACAATTCATATGTTATACAGTGTGTGAGCTCAGCCCTGGGGTTTATCAATGGATGTAACATTCTGTGGGATTACATTAACATTGCTCAGCACTTGTTTTTTTATGTCATGATGAAAACACAAATAGTTCTTGTACGTATTATTTTTATTGTTATCAGCGTTGTCTTGGATACAATTCGGATTGTCCTTGTTTAGCTCCACCCAAAGGTTTTTTAAACTTTTCTAAATTGTTAATGTTTTTGGTTTGTTTTGTATTTATTTCGCTGGTTCGTTGTGGCAGTGTTTTTGGTGTTCTACTGCTTTGTGTTCTGTTAAGGATTCTGAGTTTTACTCATTGGAGTTTTGTTTTGTTCTTTCCTCGCATGTTCATCACCTGTGACTATTAAGCACCAGCCATTAACCACTAGTCTTTCCCCATGGTTTTCTGTGTGCAGCATGGCAGAGCGACAAAGCCAACAGTGGTCTCAAGTGTGGAAGGGTTGGTGCTTAATGGTGAGAAAAGTACAAAATGCTCAGCAAAATACTGCAAAAATCAAACAATTAAGCAATTAATTAAGCAATTAGGGGGCAGAGCCCCAAACAAAATAGATGACAATTTACTCCAAGGCAGCCCCTATAATTTAATAAATTTAAATTATTATTAAGAATTAAGAATTTAATAAACAGAAGCATGTCCTCAAAGACCTTTTTTTCCCCCCCAAGTTCTTTTTTTTCTTTTTTACATTGAATGTCATTATGCTTTACAAAAATTCTATATGGAAGTTTTTTTCAGCACCCTGTGAACTCACAAAAACACAAAAAAATCTGATTCACACAAGTCCTCAAGAACAGAATTTCTTATAAGCATCAAAAATGCTTTGCCTTCCTTTAAAAATCCTTTAACCTCTATATAGTTTGGTTATTTTATACATTGTGTACTGTATAACTGAAGAACAATGCTCTTTGGTTCTGTTGAATGAACACAAGCCAAGGCAAGGTAAACATTTCAGTAAAAGGTGTTTCATGCATGGGAAAACACTGAGGAACGTATTTAAGTGTTGTTACAGAAATTGTGGGGAGGATGTCAGCCCAACTGGGCCTGGAGGAAGCTGTCTGCACACAGACCACAGAGCCATGACCTAGAGCCAGAGGAACGGAGACATAGAGTCACCCTGTATAGACACAGCCGACACACACAGCCCATACACAGTATAGCTAACACCCAGGACAGACCCTGCAGATATGACCGAAAAGACACAAAAGACACACATCAGGTATGAATTAGATGCACAGGTAACAGCACTAACAAAATTGATATACGCCAGAAAATCAATTATTGATCCAGTTCAGATACACGGCAGACAGGTACTACATAAAAACGGTACGCGCGAGGTGCACAGCAGGAGTACATTTGCTCAAATTACGCGGGGTAGGCGAAAATATCTGCTGCGTTTGAATTAGCTTTTGTTTTCTCAACCCAAATAAAATGGTCAAAAATGGTGCGGCCGACTGAAAATACAATGAAAGTGTGGTTTCTGAAACAGACCTTAATCATTTCCTAAGCTGTCTATAATTGTTTTGTGTCTGAAGCCTTAATTTAGAAGTTTTGTGGTGCAGCTTTTGAATAAACCTGACAAAGTTTAGCTACGTGTGAAGACACACGAGATGCACTGTTGTTGTTCTGAAGTGCTGCCCGCTCGTATATAATTCAGTTCGTAGGGCTGGTATTTTGCACCATATTTGGGAGGGGGTTTACCGCTGTCTCATTTATCAGACTTTGCCACATTGTTCCATGTAATTGTCCATCGTGTTGAGGGAGCAAAGAGACTTTCATGCCAGTCTGTTTAAATGCTAAGCTATCAATGTGAGAGCATATTTACCTCTAATAATCGTCAACCGCACTTGGACTGACTCGATGAATGTCATCTTATCTTGGCAACAAGACTTTCAAAACAAAGACAACAACATGTTTAGGTATGTTATTAGTTTCACAGCCGTAAGCTTAACATTTGCTGTGGAGAAGCTTGGGTTATCTGTAGGGAAATTCCTTCTGGTGCACTGACCTGACACTATTTTGAGCTTCCTTGGTACTACATTAAAACATCTTGCAGTTTTGAGGGTCTTGCATGTTGTGTTTGGTATAAATACAACATTTGACATTTAGTCTGCTCTTCGATTTGTGCTGCATAAGAACTAATAGCTATGGTAGCTAAATTGGTCAAATGTTTCAAAACTAGAAATGCAACATTCACTCTTTGTCATATTTTGTATGTTGTTGACCATAACGGTAGTCACGTTAATTTTGTCATAGCTTCAACATCTTTAAAAAACGTGAGGAATTTTAGGTCTGACATTCATTGTCTCAAACTGAAAAACTACATTTTCCATGTTTTCATTATAATACCTCCTCCTCTTTCACAAGAACAAACAAAGCATGTTTTCTGTTATTTTATTCTAGTTACTTTAGTAGACTATGGTTTATACAAAGCCCTAATTTCAAGACTGGAATGACAAAACATCATCTTGGACATGTCATGAGCTTATTTTTCATGGTTTCCATGGTGACAGTAACTAAACAGGGTGAGGGGGATTGATGTGAGAGTCTGGTGTGCTAAAGCCACAGACGACACCTGTGTGCACCTCTCAGGCGTCTCGCTCTCACGACTTGAACGATGAGAATCCAGCATGAGGCCTACCTGACAGAGGCAGCAGGAGTTGGGGGGGCCTCAGGCAGCTGTTCATGTCTCTGTGGGGGAGGGGTTGACCACAGAGGCCAAGGAATGAGGAAATCAGGCTATATTAATCTATGCAAGTTGTGTATGTCTGAAGAAAGCCACTTCTGCAACATCCGGCAATTAATTTATTGTGACAGGTCGTGCAAACTGAATTTCTGAACAAATGCTCTTGCGTCAGAGGGAACATTTAAGTCAGATAAGGCAGAAAATAAATGTACCTGTTTATTTGCCGAGGTGCATTTTGAGGTTGTTAGTATGGCAGTCTTTTTCAGGCCCTTGGCTAGCTGGATGGTGTCGTATGTGAGTGGGCTCCAATCAGAGAGGAGTTCTCTGGTTCATTAAATGAATTATAATCCACAAACCTACTACGGCTTTCCAGTCATATATGTGTTTTATTTTCTGTTCTGTAAGGCAATCGTAGGAAGGCATGTTTTTGTTCAGTATACGAACATGTACACTATGAAGTGATAAGCTCTTTAAACACTACTTGATTTCAAAGCTTTGTGTATTAATACATTTTTCATGTCTGATAATCAGTAATTCACAGAGTTTCATTCTCTAACTGCACAAAGCTGCTCGGTGTGTAAAGTGTGTTTATTCCTATGTGCTGATGTGTTCTCTCTATGTACACCGACATGCTTTACAGGTGAGAGCATAGCACACTTTTAACTAATGGGTGAATTTCATATTGGAAGCTCTTTACTTAGATTAAACACACTCTTGTTACACTGAGAACACCAGTATTGTATATTCTCTTTACCATAATCCATAAACTTTTCTTATGCAGGTTATCAAAAGATATTTGTGAAAGTGACATAAAATTATGTGCCTAAGTCTTGTCTTTTATATAGATGAACGTTTTTCATTTTTCATTAGTACCGCTTGCTGTCAGTCCAAAAACAAAAGCGTTGTTTTTGCATTATACAATCATAGCAGTTCTATCCTTCCATGGTTTTCTCAATTAGTTGAAAATGAACAACATAACCTTTGGCATTTGAAGTGAACTCATGGTACAGTTTACTCTGGCTAGTGTGAATCCAGTGATGTTATCTACATACAGTATAGCTGGTGTTTGTGCACTATCATGAAGGTTGTTTAACTCTGCTTTTACTTGATATTATTTAGATATTACATCAGAATAGTCACTTTATTAATGGCAGTCCAGTGACTGTTGTGTTAAAACAATTCTAATCTCTTACAATAAAAGCCATTTGGGGTCTCAAACCGTAATGGAAAAACAGACAAATTGCGTTTATTTTCGTCTTGGTTTTGTTCATCTTTTTTCAGCCTTTTTCTATCTTGACATGAAAGGGGGCAAATTGCACGGGTGGAGAGGAAGCCCTTCAGTGGCTTCAAGGTCCTTTCCTTTCACAGCCCTAATTGAAGTCTTTTCTTTCCTTGCTCTGCTGTTTCTGCTGGCAAACTGCAGAGTTGGTGACTGCGTATTTTTTTGAGTGACATTCTGACTTTACTTTGTGCTGTACACCTGAAACAGAGTGTCAGTCTTTTTCTGAGCCCAGGCAACATGGCTGTGTGTGAGCACTGCGCGACGTTTGCGTTTATGAAAGTAACAAAGGATCCTGAAACAAAAGGCCCGAGCAAGAGGCCACACCTGCAATCCAGTGTTTGTGTTGTTTATGTGGCAGTAAGGGCATCCCCCCTCCCCCCCGCCCTCTCATTTGTGCTCTCAACCAGCTGTCTTTCCAGCCCTGCCTGCAGGTGTGTGTGTGTGTGTGTGTGTGTGTGTGTGTGTGTTTGCTAAAGACTGCTGGAAGGAGATGTCCCATTTCAAAAGTTAATTTTGAAAGTGTGCCTCTGCAGCATGATGACTGATACACACCGTGATCTAACATACTATCAAAGGAAAATCACTTTGTGCACTTTGTACCTTGGCTCTGTGACGGACATGCAGACAAGCCCACATGTCTTCACTCATGAGCTGATTGGCTTTTTAGACCCACAAACAAAATGCACTTTACATTGTAACCTGACCCTGCAACACCTTCTGCAGGAGAGGCCCTGTGCCCCTGACACCTCCTGAGGATAATGATGTGTGTGTGTGTGTGTGTGTGTGTGTGTGTGTGTGTGTGTGTGTGGGTTGGGAGGGGGTGGTTAATATGTTGTTAAGCACAGAGGGGGCCCCCCCCCCCCCCATGCATGGCTGTGAGCTGGCGGACAGCATAAGAAGACACGGAGACCCACTGCGACCACTCGTTTTCCTGTCAAGCACACGCCTTTCAACAACACAGGCTTCGAGCACAGCCTGGAAGGTGAAACTGCCCCACACCAGCCCGCTGCTTCTGCTTTCACACTCAGTCTTCTTGGACGTACAAAAAAAAAAACATTTTGTGCCTCACTTTGCTATTTCATTTTTCATTTTTTTGTGTGTATTCTGTGGAGCCCTGATGCCGAGGTTGTCTACTTATCTAACCTGTGAATTGATGAAGCAATGCCAAAACAGGATTTAATGAATAAGTAGGAACAAGACAGTCAATCATTAGAATAAGCTCATGGAATAATACACCGCTTAGAAAACAGTAATGGAAAAAAAACCCATAAAACCGCAGTATAATACTGTAGTAACTATCCAGATATTTTGTATATCACAGCAGTGTCTCACATTTTGTCAATTGCATCATTAATCGTTTTAAACTATGGTTATAAAATTTTTATTTGTTCTCATTTGTACACGTTCATTACACTGATTGACGTTTAGTTTGAATGACCATCCATTAATGAGCCTCGAAGTCCATCAGGGTGGGTCAACAGACAGAGAGACGATTCCTGTTAATGTGTGGCTTTCCTGCTTGTGCAGAGTAGGGGATTCTGGGAGCATACTGAGGGGCAGGTGGCCAATGGGGATGTGAAAACATGGAGCTTTAAATATAGACTTGCAAGCCCACTGCCTCTTTTCTTCAAGGAAGTGTGCTCCCTCAAGAGAGTACACTGGACCTCATATTTTTCACAATGGACAGGTTTAGCTCCACTGATACACTAGGGAGTGCAGACAGTCGACCAGCGTGAGGAAGTCATAAAGACAGGCGTGTGTAAGTGCAATGCGTGTATGCATGACAGGTGCGTGTGTGTGCGCGCGTGACCCTGAAACCCTGAAAGCACTAGTTTTATTTTTAAAAAACAATGGAAATACCCCTGAATACTTGACACTGTATCTGCCTGTATCACAACCATTCCAAACTGTTCACACACACAAACACACCCCAACTGAAAATTGTATCACAGTGTTCAATGTTACATGTTGCTGCATATATACCAAATTGGACAAACACACCTGCTCTCAAAAGGATCATAACATTCATTGTGAAGATTATCAAGATGCTGCTGTCAAATGTTTTAGCTTTGCCCCATATCGGGCATTTTTCTCTGAAACCCTAATGAAGCTGACCATGTATTAACTTTAGCATATA
>JABJVR010000034.1:3644753-3678914 GCA_025773905.1 Chitala chitala | reverse complement strand
ATAGAGAGAGAGAGAGAGAGAGAGAGAGAGAATAAATTTTCACAAGGCAACATTTTCTTCAAAAACAAACTTTATTTACAGGGCAGTACACAAATTAGTATAAAACGTAACAAAGATTTGCAAACTGACACTGAAAGAGCAACAGAGTAGTTCTAAACCAAAATTCGACTAAGGGAACTTTGCTACAGATGACTTCTTGTTAAGCAGATGTCATGAACATAAAAAGCAAACAGTTCGCAACAATATCTGAACAATATTTCCCCAGAGAACTAGTGATAGTGTAAAAAAAATGTACAGTGAAAATAACGAAGAAATAAAATGAAATTCATTTACTGATCCAGGTGCACCGTTTAGTCCTTTTAATTTAAAATATCTGACTTTTCTAATGTGTGCTAATTTTAGCAGCAAAATCTCCTTTAGCATTCACTGCACAAGAAACAAAAAAAGAAACAAAACACTCAAGTACATTTGTTCACTGAAATTTTCTTTTCATACAGTATAAATCAAGGTAAAGCTTGTAAAAAAAATTTAAAAAAATACACACAACAATGGTTTAAAACCATGTATTCAAAATACAACAGAAGAAATGTTTTACTTGTTAAATATTTCACCTTGCTTTAATTTGGTGTGAGATAATGCTTTGAGAGGCATACTGTCAAACTGAGCCTGCTTCCCACAACATGCAAGTCAAGAACACCCAATACTGGAAAGAAACACTGCTTGCCAATAGGAGGAAAAAAAAACCTCATTAAAAATAAATTATTCATATTGTTCTTTATATTAATATCCATTAAAAATACATTTAACAGTTACATATAAAAACGTTTTCCTTAGGTCATTTAAGTACAAGTTCATTTTAATATAATATTAAAATAAGAAGGAAAAAACATCTTTGGTTGGTTGAAATCCAACAACAATACGCAAAAAGACGGCTCCCAACTGTTGTACCACAACAAATAAGACTCCCTGCTGCATCTCCGCTGGCTTCAATCAAGGGAGGGTTGATGTTTTACAATCAACTTGAAGTGTTTTTGATTTGTTTCCAGAGTTACAAATTAAGGCAGTCACATGACCAGTGTCCTGGTAGAGAAAGTGTTAATGTACTTATGGCTCTGCTCTGGCACCAGCACAGGGTCCTCCATCTTCCCACAAGCTACTGCTTCCCAAGCATTCATCTATCCTCAGCAGAGAGAACAAGACAGATTAGACATCTCAGTCTTCA
The DNA here is from genome assembly GCA_025773905.1 of Chitala chitala. Taxonomy (NCBI): domain Eukaryota; kingdom Metazoa; phylum Chordata; class Actinopteri; order Osteoglossiformes; family Notopteridae; genus Chitala; species Chitala chitala. Next base: position 3,677,692 of record JABJVR010000034.1, on the reverse strand, counting down.
TGGTGAAACTACAGAGGTAACTAGTAACCTTTCCACCTTATTATTCATCATCAATCCCACTGTTTAACTGCTGAACAAAATTCTGTACTTCTCAATATAAAATGGCATGTAGGCGCTATGGACCCAACTCTTTACCTGCAAGGGACTCCGAAGGGGTCTTCGGGGAAGGTGGCAAGCTTTGACATGGCTGTTGTCATCCTTTTCCGACCCGGGTACCATTAACACTGAGCTGGTGAGAAGGTCCTAAGGTGGAAAGGGTAGTTTTATTTTCCAGTGACATCAGCAGCAGAGCCTTGTAAAGTACCTCTAATTCCCACTTTTGGAAACAAGTATGTCGAGTTGTATATATAAGGTAGTTTAAAAACCTACAGACAAAACGTCTCAGGCACTTTGGCCCAATGGGGTCAACAAATGACTGTTTTTACAGTTATCTCAGCTGCATGCCTGTGTAGTACAAGCATGGGTTGGGATGCAGCAATTACATTATGTTGTACTAGATGTTACAGAAGGGAGACGATGGCATTAGAAGAAGCTGGGCTGTGAAAAAGAAGGGCAGTGGGGAGATCTTACTGGCACATTGTCCACAGAACTGCACTCAGGGAACAGCTGGGCTTCCAGGCCATCACCCTCCCACTGTAGGCAGCATCGGTTACAGGCAGTATCGGCCTGTCAACACACAAAGGACGGGTCAACTCACACACAGCAGCCCAATAAAGCCTGTAGAAACACAAGCAGCCTACAGAAGCCTATCATATCACATGTGCAAGCACAGGAAGGTGGGAGAAGCCACAGAGAACAAAAATCAGCCCTCTTCGCCACAGCTAAAGGCACTGGTAGTGGAAAGTACCTCTTGTTTGATCTTCTTACGTGCTGGCTGTTCATCCATCTCAATCCCAGATGGCAAGTCGGTCTCCAGAGGTTCCTGCTTGATCACCTCTCCTAGATCTGGCTGCATGGGACTCTGTGATGGAAAACACCCAAAATTCTAAGGACTGAAAAAGAATGAGGACCAGAACCTGAATACTGGTGGACTGACCTCTGTGAGCCACATGACTCAACACATTACACTGAAAGTGGAAACTAAAAATTTTTTTTTATTTATTTATTTTTTTTTATTTCTGATACCTTTTAAAATAAATATTACTGGCAAAAATAAAAAGTTAGCTTCAGTTTTCTCACCAGCATCTTTAGGGATGAATATTTAACCTCCTGAAATGCCTGGGCAGCTTTGAAAGGTGTTGGTGTTTGTGGAGAGATATCCATGATCGATCGGCAATGGTTAGGAGTTTGGAAGCTACAAAAGAGCAGAGAACAGAGCGATAACGCTGACAGTACAGTCATGCTATGGCCATGTGCGACCACCCTACTGAGGGAGATGAAACTCACACGTCATTTTCTTTATGAGGTCTGAGCACATGGTCACGATGCAAAGGAGTCAAAGATTTCTGGGAGCAAACAGGTGTAGATGTCAGCGGTAGATGGTCAATTTCTGAATTTTCTGGATTCAAGTTGAAAAACTGTATAGAAAAAAAAAAACAACAAAACAAAATTGTGTTACTATCTGGTAAAGTAGGAATCAAATATTCAAATGCTGTTCCTTGATTCCAGTTAATTGGGACACAACCAGACTCATGCCTTTTGGCCCAGTTAAGTGGTTACATGTTTGATGTTAAAAGTATTAAAAAAAATAATTATATATAATGAAAGTCACACACATACAAAAAAAAAAAAAAACAACAACAATAGTACCAATAAAAATCTGTTTCTTTATGCACATACATATCAACATTTATGCGGCTGCTTAGAAACAAAACTTGGAGGAACTTATTTTGTTGTATTTTCTTGACTGACCACAACTGAACAAAACTGTCACCATGTCTAGCCCAGATTATGCCTTCATTCCATTACTGCATAAGGTAGCAATGTAAAAAATCAAAGCAAATAGTGTATAAAAACTTTTCAGAGAAATTAGACTAGAACACAATGGAGATATAGTACCTCCACTGACCTCAAGCCCCTCATCTGTCAAATAAACTTCATTATTTAGCAAATTGGTGATTACCTCACCTACTATGGCTGTCCTTATTAAACAGCACACTGGCCCTAACAGGAGAAAATAATTATGATCGTTTTCTCCATTCATTTTAGGTCAAGATCTGTTCCAAATAAACAGCTACCACTATTTATTGATGGCCCAATTAACCAGAATCAAATCTATACAGAATCACTTGGTGAAATCAATCAAATCAAAAATCAGTAATCAAACAAGTTGAGCTTGAACATCCAGGTTCCGTCAAGGCCCATATTGACTTCTTTATTGCAACCAATTGGTTTGGTCAATTAGATTTTTGCCACGGCTGCCCGCACGGTTAACTTCACTGCTTAGTGCAACTTCAAATAACTGGCACCAAAACGGGCCTGTCTATTTCAAGAGACAACTTTATCACTCACTAACATGTTGCACGACCCACAGAGAACGTGTCACGATGAATTTGAAGTACTGGGCGCTCAGAGCTCAACTTGCACTTGTCCATTGACAGGGAAGGAAAAAGAGGAGATGCAAAAGTAAAGTTCAAAGGAAAAGAATGTAGGAGCACAAAACTACAAACTGTGGTTAGAAACGAGATCTAGTCCTACTGCAGAGCAGCCATGGGGCTGACAAGGGTGCACTAGAGATGAGTTAAAGCACCAAACGCTCAACTCCTACGTGTTGATTAGCATCATGGTTGTGAACCCGTTCTCAGCCATTGCTGGCACATGGCTACCTGTGAAGGGGAGAAGGGCAGGGGTTTCATGGGGGGCGACCGAGGGGAGGAGCAGGCCAAGGACACACAGAAGACGCCACTGTCACCCTCGCTGCCCCCCCCCTTGGGTGAGGCGCAGCCCCCAAAGTCCTGATTAACAGCTTTCTTGACTAGGTGTTTAGAGAGGGCCACACAGGCCCGACTCGTGCTGCACGCCCACGGCTCAAGCCCCCAGGCCTCAGGGTCCTGAAAGATGGAGGAGGCAGAGCTCAGAGGCAGCTTCACCTTGTTTAGCTAATCCATAGCCAGGCCACTTCCAGGCAGGCTCACACCGTGAGACACGGATGGTGGGGCTCCTGCTTCCTCTCCAACTACCCGAGGTGTCCTACCGCACAGGGGCTGGCTGTTACTGTAAACAGTACCCAAAACTAAGGAGTGCATCTGGAACCTAATGGTAGTAAGGACCATCTGTTGGATGTTGATCTTCATGTTTCATGTTTCTCCGCCCTCCTTTTCGCTCACTGGCTGCAGCCCTCTCTGGCTGTAGACTGATGAGTAAAATATCTCTCACACATCGTGGATCAAAGTGCACAGCTGTGAGCTCAAAGTAGCGTCAGCCCAGTGAAAATACGTCACACTGCTTTCATATACAAAGTTCATGTCTAAAGCATCGAACAGAATCTGTAATCTAAAAGCCAGTAAAAATGACATTAAGTCACATGGTACATATTGTGATGGCACCAATGAGCTACTGCACTCAAAGGGTACAGAATGTCTCTTTTTGTAAGTGAACCTGGGGAATCTTATAACGATAATTTGTGAATTCCGTAAACCTCAATAAGTACAACTCTTTCCATCTAGTCTTGAAAAGGACCATAAATAAAGCAAATTTGGTGTAGCATTTTGCCCATTGTTCTGCACCAACCAATACTACCTATACCAGGCCACACTCTGGTAAATTTGTAAATAAGGAAAACAATAACACACAACTTTCAAAAACATTTCCGAAAATGACATACGACACTCATCTATGAGCCATGGCATGGCAATCTGTGAATTTATATTTTTTCCTTAAGATATGGCATCTCCTTACACTTTGGCTAAATATGATGAGTTAAAAAACTCCCTGAAAGAAACATACACGAAAGAAACAAACTGGTGGAGGTATGGCCTTGTAAAAAAATACCGGATGGACAATCAAATACAGATAATTGTTTTTTTTTTTTTTTTTGGTAAAATGCCATATAAGGATATTTTCAATTCTGAAAATAAACTAAAAACCTACATATCAGAAAATATTTAATTTGCTTTCCAAAGGCTTATGCTAAACACAGCCAAAGGTGATAAGGCCTATACAAGGCAGGGCGCACCCTGGACAGGACACACACGCGTGCACGCACACACACAGGCTGCAAGTTAGAATTCCCAAAACACTTGACCTGTGTCTTTAGACTGTGTGAAAAGAAGAACAAAGTAACACACACAAGGAAACAAACCCAACATGTACAGCGCTGAGGGCTGGATTGAACCCCACCGCCTTAGATGTGCAGGCAACAGAGCTTCCACTGAGCAATGGCAGAAACACAAAATAAGGAAATAATGTACATTCTTTAGAGTGAGACATGGTTCAGTGGGTAGCACTGTCTTGGAACACTTTAATACACAATGAAAGGAGGATTTTTTTTTTTTTTTGTAATGGGTCTGTGATGCAGCACTAAACAAAAAGATGTGATAGGGTACAAATTGCATATGATTGAATAACAGGTAAGACGAAGCCCAGGTTTTGGTTCTCTCAATCCAAGGACATGGACAAGCTGGTGTATTATAAATATCATGTTTCTTTGTTTTTGCCCAATATTACCATAGAAGTGAATGCCTTCACCTTCCTTCCCTAAGGTCAAACGCTCAGTTGTAGCCATCATTATGATTGGATTTAACACTGAGACACATTAATAGGTAAATTAAATGTGCATACGGAAAAATGCTAACTAATTCCACCAATATTAAACATGAAATGGTTAGCAGTTAACCATATTAATATTCTGGCTAGCAGAAGAAGCATTCAGAGTTTAGTCCTAACACCATTTTACCATATTAAAGTGCTTCACTGTACACAGGACTACTCCAGGCAAAACTGTCTGACATTGGATCAGAGCTGCTGACCTTGTCAATGTGGATTGGCATGGATCCCAATGATCCTGACAGCCGAAGGTCTTGTGAAGCCCAGTGAGCCATCTTGGTGACCCTTAACTTTCGCATGCCCGCTGTCATACACAAAAACACTTACCGAGTCGATTACAGACTGGACGTAGTCGGGCAGAGCGGGTGCTGGCGGACCTCGTCCCGAGGACGCACCCTCCTCCGGGAGGCAGCCGTGGTTGAGCGGAGGGGGTGGGGCGGCCGGCCGGTGCTGGTCCCCCAGGCAGGAAGTGGCCATGCCTTCCCTGTGCGGCAGCGTCCCATCAGGCAAGGCCCTGTTCCATCCTGGGTAGCTGGGCATAGGGCCCTGAGGGGAGCCACAGAAAGGGAACTCAGGCCCGCCTTGCACAAGATAAGGCGATTGCATCACCTCAGCAGTTTGCATGCGAAATCACCCCCAGATGTTTCCTTGCAGTGATAGCACAGAAACCATTGGATTCTTCACAAACAGATTGGAAGATAAGCTTCGCAACAGGGTGGCCGTCCACAACCTTGTAGTGAAACCGCTTGCAAATGGAGGAAAAATGTGGAGGCTGGATGCTCTTACTCAACATGCACTCACAGGCGGGCCCTTCCTTCTAACGTCTGCAGTAATGCACTGTGCTAGCATCCTGGGTGCACCTGTGCCTCAAATAAGTGCAAATTCACTTTCAGTGGCTACTGCCGTCCCCTTGAGAATAGCTAGCTCAGCAAAAGGCAGAAAATCTACAGCTAAGCACCAAAGCTTCATGATAAAGGACAGACTCGATAGCTTTGATTGAGCCCCACAAATGATTAGCGGAATAATGCCGGAGTGGACAACACTAATTAAAATGTAGAAAAACCTGACGGATCGACAGCTGCCAAAACGTCAAGCCATTATTCACACACGACAGCTTTAAACTGTTTTAGTCATAGCAGAAAACTGCTTGAAGACAATGACACTTTTAAAAGTCACGTTTTCAAGCTGAATTGAGGATGAGTTGCCTTGTTGAGGCCGCTGTGCTGAGAGAGACAAAACCCCTGTTGCTCTTACAGACACAGTTGGCTGGCCTCGCAGCTCGTTCTCAGTGGACATCAGCAGCAGCTCGATCTCCTTCACTCTCTTCTCCTTCTCAGGATCCTCGTCGGTACAGCGCCTCTGCGGGGATGGGAAGCCAAAGGAGCCAGTCAGGAGGAGCCACCTTGCCACCTCCACCAATAGCGAATAAGGCAAGCAAAGACATCAACGCATAGCCATGCACGCATACACACACACACGGTCTGCAATAACTAAACACAACATGGAGTGGAGGTCATATTCCATTGATCAGTCATTTTCAAACTGCTTTATCCAATTGTTATATTGTAGGTGGCTTGGAGCTTATCCTGCACACGAGGAAGGGTAGGATTTGGATGGAGACCCTAGTCATCACATGGCTTTCAGACTCACATGCGTACACACACAAGCGTTTCTATGCTGCGGGAGAGATCACAGATTAAAGCCATGCAGGCAGAGGGTAACTCCGTACACACAATGGTGATGTGCAGATACACACCCGTGATCCTGAAGGTGTGAGGTGGTCACCTTACTAACTAGCTAAGGTGTTAACAGGGCCGACTGTTTAACTACATCATCCTAAATTACACTGCAGCTTGGTCTAGTTTCATTATAACAGAATGTGCCAATGCCTAAGCTATCTTACACTTTAAAGTTTGTGTGGTTATATGCTTTGGTTTACAGTGTGTGTGTAGTACTAACATACAACACACACGGCCACTCTCTACATTTCCTATGTACAAAGTCTCCCGTTACATCTTGAAATGCACATGCATGTACTATGTTTCTCTTCTCCAGACATCAAAATATGGCAAATTGTGTAACTATTAGTCAGTGCCAGTGATAACAAGCAGGTTTAAAGGACAGCAGTTCTGTAAACTTTAATGCACCAATAAACCGGCAGTTTATATGTCAAAAGTTTGTTTTGGTTATGAATCAAGTACAAATCAAAATGAAACAATGACCTAATTTGCAATCTGTTTAGCATAACAAAAGAGCATTAACTACTTAAGAGTACCAAGGAGTTTACTTTTCCCACAAAACAAAGCACTAGCATGCTGTTAGTTAAAGAGACAGTCTATATTTTCTTACATTGTTTGCTAGAAAACTTAAAATATTATAAAATTGTACAATAACAGAAAATATTTATGATTTTGCTTCTGTGAAAACAAACATTTTTCTGAAGCCACAATGACCACATTATATCCTAATTCTGTTTATAACAGGGCACGCTATAATGAGGCTGCAGCGAGTTTTTACTCGTGTAATATTTTATATACTCCCCCAAAACATAAAGTAAATGCATCAAGCTACACAAGAGGTTTGCCTCCAAGTGCCACCCTATCCATACGCACATGCAAATCTGCCAAAACATCGTCTCTTACCTGTCCACCAGCAGTTCTGCGGTCTTGAATGTTCACGATGTTGACATGCAGGAAGGGCACCTGATGACACAATCGTTAGCACATAAACATTTTTGGTCGTAAGCAAGTCCCAACAGGTTATCTCGCCAAGAGTCGAGGCGGTCGTGACAGCACACACAATGGCTTTCTGACACAGCATTCTGTGTTATCTTTCAGTGTCACACGCCGCAGAAAAATAGCCACACTGAAAAGCTCTTCTGCCTGAACACTTCAGATGTAAAGGCTGAGTTTGTACTGGGTTCATAAAGAGAGGCAAAAGACCCGTAATGCCTGATTTTGTTGAACACAAAAATACAGGTGCTCGTACCCCGGATGCATCAGTGATGCTGTAGTAAGGAAAGTCACTGCTGACAGGTGAAGGGGGTGGAATATGGGCGGGAGGTGACGGGTGTGCGAAGCCCATGCGGTGTCCGGCCTTATTGTATCCCGGGCCGAGCGATGGGGGGCCGGTCTTAGCGGACGGCTGCAGATAGCCCTCCTGCTCCACCTTCCGCCGCATTGTAGAGTTCCAGTGGTTCTTGATAGCATTATCAGTCCTGTGCAAGAAAGGCATTCATAAAACAGAAAAAAACTGACCTTTAGTAACCTCACCAAACTGCTAAGGGCATTTATTACTCCATCCATTGCAGCAGATATCACTTCTACAGATGTTACATGTGCTGGAAGCCTTGAGTGAAATCTGAGAGAAAACTAAAGACGGAAACCCAAAACTAGGAGCAGATCTACAACAATTCACTTTTATATGTCTAAAAAAAAAAAATAAAAAAATAAAAAAAAAAACACAAAAATTTATGCAAACTGGAGATGTCTCTGAAAACAAGCATGTTGGAGAAGTGAACAAAGTGAATTACAATTTTAGTCAGTCATCTTCTACACCGCTTCATCCTGTTAAGGGTCATGGGGAAGCCTGGAGCTTATCCCAGGACACATAGGGCACAGGGCAGGGGACACCCAGGGCGGGGCATCAACCCACCACAAGGCGCACACACACACACTACGGGCAATTTAGACACACCAATCAACCTATCCTGCATGTCTTTGGACTGTGGGAGGAAACCGGAGAACCCGGAGAAAACCCACCAAGCACAGAGAAAACATGCGAACTCCATGCACACAGACCCAAGGCAGGAATCAAACCCCAGGTCAGGAGGTGCAAGGTGACAGTACTAACCACCACGCCACCATGCCACCTTACAACTAAATTAAATTTACTTTAAAATGAGAGCAGTCCATAGCACTATCTGTGTATTTCTCAGCCAGGTGCAATATTGTCCTACTTTACCTGCCGGGTAGCAGTTTAGCGATTTCGGCCCATCTGTTCCCCAGCTTCTCGTGAGCCTGGTAGATAATGCGGTCCTCCTCTTCCGTCCAGGAGGTCTTCTTCACTTCGGGGTTCAAGTGGTTGTGCCAGCGCTCTCGGCACTGCTTGCCGATCCGGCCCTTCAAGTGCTTGGCGATGACCGACCACCGCTTGGGACCGTACTTCTGCACAAGTTCAATCACCTGCATGGTGCAGAACATCATAGATGAGAAACAACCCAGCAGTCCTGCGGTAGAAACCCTGAAGAACAGCTTCACACAACCTTCAATTTCTCCTAAGATTAAAGCCACGCTTTGTCCCTCCTACATTAACATTTCACTAGTGCCAATAAAGTTTTACATCCATTTTATATAACATAAATTTTAAGTGTTTTGTCTATAATGCAGAAAAAAAGTGCAGCTATGTTAAATGTAGTGCCCACTTTTGCCAGCGAGTTACATGGTTCATACCCGTTGGTCCTCCTCCTTGGTCCAGGGCCCTTTGATGAGTTCTGGGTTCAGAACCTTCTGCCACCGATGCTGACACTGTACATCTGTGCGGTTCTGTTCAGACGGGATAAAGTAATGGTATTACTCCAGGTGAGACATTTCCAAAAAGCACAATGCACCCTAGCTTGCTACGGTTTTCTGGATAAGCATGCTTAAAATTGTTCACTGATGTTAAAGACATTTTGGATTCAATCTGTTCTAACAGAAAGTCCCCAGACTCTACATATGAAAATAGCAGGTGCCTGGAATCCTTAAACAAATTAGAAATGAAACATTTCTAGTTTCCTATTCTTATTATATCGACCTAGTTTTACTTGGAGAAATGAAATCACAAGCTCAGGCATTTAAGCACAGCCACAGGTGCGATGTGGCTCTCGAGCAGACTATTGAAAGAGATGAAAATAGATTCCTTCTCTGCTGAATCAAATGGCGTCATAAACCTCAAATAAATCACAGCTCTCAACTTCTTTCATAGAAATCCAACTCAACAAATATAGGACTTGATGAAAACCTCATATTTGGGCTTTATAAACATGCAAATGGCCTGCACAATATGTTAAGAGCGGTAAGCCACTTTCATAAATGGCACCTGCTCGCAGACTGTTTTCACAAGCCTAGTTTTGCTTTGGAAGATGGTTAAGGAGATATTGCGTATTAATAAATGATTACGTATTGATTATATAAACCTGTATAATGCCAATATGGAAAAGAAAGTGCTAAACTGTAAGACCAGAAGCCTTGAAAAAGTTCTTACTGGAAGAAAACTGGCAATAACTTTCCAGTCCTCAGAACCATGGTGTTCAACAAGCTTCTTCAATTTTTCATCCTGCAAACATATTTAATGTTTAATGACAAGGTCTAGCAACTGTAGCAGTAAGTAACAAATACGTAAACATGTTGACCCTTGAGCTCAATGTAAACCGTCCTCCCACACAACTGGCAGGCACATATAACATTTCAAAGTTTCGGTGAGCTTACTGTTTTTAAATAACAGTTTAATGTTCTGGTTTTATCCACAGTGTATGAGAATACTATCCTGACAATCTGACTGGGTGACACAGATCATTCCTGTAACAGACAGCAGTCCGATCAGTCCTGCATGCCCACCTCGTCACGGGTCCACCTGGTTTTTCCCAAGTGTCTTTTTCCCAGCTTTGCCACAGACCCATCGTAGTCATGGTCATACATTTCTACGTCATCATCATCTTCATCACTGCTGTAAACGCTGCAAGCAGAAAAAGTGCCACTGAAGGATGATGAAAAAAAAATAAAAGGAAAATAAAAAGAAACTTTTCCTGGTTCCATGAAAATAAAAGTGGAATGAAAATTGTGAGGGAAAAAAAAAAAAAACATTACTGACAAAACCAGAAAATCTTGCAGGTTGAGGTCTGTGCAAACTAAGATGTATGGTACATATTTTGAAAAACTGGTTCTAATGTTTTTGGTTTCCACAGATACATGGACAAGAATTGGCAATGTTAATTACTTTTTCATGACTTCTGCATGCCCAGGCCTGTGTGTGTATTGTTGGACAACAAGATAATCAGCCAATTGGCAGCAACTCAACCAATGAGGCTTCAAAACAAACTTAAACGTGGATGATACTACACTGAAGCAGGAGATAATGTCCTTTGTGAACCAAGCTTTTATATATTTAACCCTTACACTGTTGACACTAACAGTAGCAGAACCATTACTGCTGGTGAACAAAGGAAAATTAGGCACTTTATTATTACACTGTACTTAATACGTTATGTAGTAATACATAAATAAATATTACATTATTAATATGTATATTTTCCAAAATAATAGTGAAATAATGCATATCGGTATTACACTGAAAGCATGGACAAGTTGCAAGCTTTTTTGTAAGATTACATTATATAGTATATCCAACGTATTAATTGGTCTTTCAGAAAATTTTCCGCACCAAGGCCGTTTAATACATAACGAAGGCATGTGACCACGATATAAAAATAACAAATATACACCGAAAGCGAAGCATGACAAATAGAATATGCGCCAGGCACGTTAAGAGTTAACGCGGTCAAAGGAGGACAGAATAACGCGAACGGCTTTCAAAAATATTTTTCATTTTTAAATATATGTCTGGTTTCTAAATTACCCCGAATCACCCCAAAGGACGCGTCTGTTTTTTCACGAAACGCACTTTCTGTACGCGATCGGTGATGAGCGAAGAGGCGAGCACGTTGGGCAGTGTCATCGCAAACTCCGCTGCACGCTGTCCGAGTTTCCCAAAGCGCTGTCAGCCCCAGCGCTGCCTATTACGTTATTCAGCCACTACGGGGTAAGCGCTCAGCACATGCCAATATGCCATTACTGTGAAATGATGCAAAATTATGACTGTGTTACAACTCCCCGTATTCAGTCCAAATTACAAAAATTTTACTGACACATGCAGTTTTTTTTTTAAACTCAAAGTGTAACGATAATATTTTTCGTTGAGTATTACACTGGGTGACTTTTTCTAAATTTAATATTTTTATTATTCTTAAAATGTTCATGTCACAGGACAGCTAAAAGTTCAGCTTAATGCTATCAGAGTACTTCACGATAGAGCATGGGTCGCAGCGTGTTGTACACCAAAGTGCTATAATATACCTCCGTTAATTAGAGGGAAGTATGCTCTCTGCAGCTTGCATTTATATTTTTTACCTAAACAGAAAACTACCGCTGTGGATGCCCACCTGTCACCTCACCTCCGCTGCCTGCTTCCCTTCCGAATGAATGAAATTTAAAATGAGCAACCCAAAGGCACAAAACGCTGTTTCGTTTTTAAACTTTCCTCACCTGCCATATGCTGACTTACCATTTGCACAAAACCACGAAAACGCCGAGAACAGCAGCAAAAGTTAAAATGCAACCAGTGGCACATTGTCCGTACGCTGCGCAAGTCGGTTTGCGCACTTCGATAACCAGCAGCTTTGGCAGGGAATGAATACGCGTAAAAAATTACGCAAATAAAAACATGCACAAAGTTTAACTTAACCCGTTAAATAAACAAAGTTAAAAATGCAACATGTCCAAAAAGTCAGTTACTGTACCTATGTCTCGGCCGCCTAGCCATCATCAAGGTATGAAGTAGTGACTCGCTGCAAGTACTCTGTTACAGCACCTGGACTAAGTCTGGACGAGGAAGCAGGTTGACATTAAAGAGTGCAGGGAGTGTAAACACGTCTCACCGAACAAAGCTTTTAGGGCCCTCCCTCCCCGCTAAATTTGGCGCCCCACGTTTTTGCGCAGGCGCGATATTCCGCAACTCAATAGAGTAAGCAAGGCGCGTTTTTAGCTTCAGTCCCCGCTAAACTATTAACTAAGATTATCTTCTACTGAGGTGGGGCTACTGTTACTGTGGACAGTAAAAACAATTAGGGAATGGGTATGGTATGTGCCGGTACTAATAGCGATTTGGTGGCTTTTAGATTTCGTGTTTTCTTCGTTTCGAGCCCTTGTGGCTGTAGAGACTTCATAGTAAAACGTCTTGATCAGGTTTAAATTATTTAAAAACTACTCATAAAGATTAATCGGGGTGCACGTTATGCGCTGAAAATACAGGCACAGCTAAGCGTGGAAATCAAGACAGTAACAAGTTTCACTTTCAAATATGGTCTTCCTTACGTTTCCACACACAAGCTATGATCACTTAAAATGGCAATTGTTGGAAAAGGATCCGAGTAACTTAAAGGTTTTAACAGAACAGTTGTTTGTGGCCTGTTTTTTTTTTTTTTTTTCGTTATAATAGCCTTTGGTAAAGATAACGCGTGACACGTGGGTTTGCAGTGTGCACGCTCCTTTAAATCCATATTTGTAACCTGGACAAATTAAGTGCTCGTAGCTGCAGCTTTATCCTATTACTCACACCTGCTCGGAATGTAATACATTTGAGAAAAAGTGAGTCGTGAATGCATTGCTTTCAACATGTTGCAGCACATGGAGGCACGACGTAGTAATATCAGGAGAAGAGGCTCAGCGCGTGAACTTCGTGACATGCGTCTCATGCGCGTGAACTTCGTGACATGCGTCACATGCGCGTGCTCCTCTAAAGAATTGATATGGATACTTGCAAGGTCTTAAGTCTGCAAGCAGTGTTCTTATTTTGATACAATGTAATTATTGCTCAGGATGTTACCATAACGTAATTTTCTTGTCCTGTTTGAGGCTTTTAAAAAATCCAAGATAAAAACTTATCTAGAGTAAAAAAGTCTCTAAATGAGCAACCCAAATAAAACTATATTCGAGCTTCTGTCGTTATTTTTGTGTATGGTCGTATATGACAGCTCTTTCAGCTATCAAACTGAAACGCAAAATGCGTAATTTTGTAAGTGAAACCTAGCCTTTGATAATGCGTCAGTTTTGCTGAGAACTTTAACAGGGGCAAAAAAACTTGCTTTCCTTCCCCGTCTTATTGAAGCTGATGTTGTGATCTTACTTAGTTGGGTGACTTAACACCGACCGGTGGTTACGTGTTCACTGTTCTGCCAGGGTTGCACTACATTTGGTCGACCAGCATCAACCTGTTAAATAAAATAGGGAAAATTTCACCGACAGTAAATTAATTCATAAGGAAAACTGCAGATATTTTAAAATTGTGGGCTCCTTATTGAAAATTAAGTAGTCTTTCATATATGAACGTGGCCACATACAATTTACGTGAGTTTGCCATGACTTGATATTCCCATCAGTTTTGTTGTTTGTGTGTGTGTGTGTGTGTGTAATGAGAGTCTTTTCCCCAAGGTAATTTTAATAGGCGTCTGTATAAATCTGCTGAGAGTCCATACATTTTATGTTTTTTAGTTTGAAAATATCTCAAAACCCAAGTGGAAAGGTTTTACCAAAATGTATTTGAGAAAAGGTAAAAACTCTTTTATTGAAGCTTTAAATACACATAATTTGAGATTACGATGTTTAAATTAAAGGCAGCATAGTGGTGTGGTGGTTAGCACTTGCCTTGCACCTCCAGGCCTGGGGTTTGATTCCCACCTTGGGTCTGTGTGTGCAGAGTTTGTATGTTCTCCCTGTGCTTGGTGGGTTTCTCTGGGTTCTCCGGTTTCCTCTCACAGTCCAAAGACATGCGGGTTAGGTTGATTGGTGTCTCCAAATTGTGTGTGTGTGTGTGTCTGCCCTGTGGTGGGTTGGTGTCCTGCCTTGGGTGTCCCCTGCCCTGCGCCCTATGTGTCCTGGGATGGGCTCCAGGATTCCTGTGACTTTTAACAGTATGAAGCAGTATGGAAGATGACTTACTGACGTTTAAATTAAGGTAAGTAGTTAATTATAAGACTCATGGCTTCCCGCTGCTTGAGCAGTCATGTTGCTGATGCTCTTTTGCTGGCGCAGTTTTATCTTGTACTAGAGCACCGTGCACAATAACCTCACCACTGCACTGTCACCACACAGGAACAAAAAATGCTGATATTAACAGACTCCAAGGTGACACTGAATTAAATTTTATTAAAGCATTTATAAGATGCTGAAATGATTGTGGATGGTATCAGTATTTTAAAACTTTATGTATTTTACATACATCTGAGTTATGAGTAGACAACAATTCTATACTTGCATAGTAATTTTTGCTGAGGAAGAAAAAAGTCTTAATGTTTGAACAAATTAATCTATTGAGTCTAAACACTAAATACTCTAGAAAGTCTGGGACCAGCAAACACACATTATGTAGCAATGTAGTTGTAACAACCCTTATGGTATATGAGTAGTATAATTGTAGTGTTATTTGCAATATATTCATTTTTTAGCTTCTAACTACTAACTATGAATTGATCCTCAATGTAAAATAAATATAACTGAAAATTATTTTCTATGTAATAAATGAATACTGAGGAGGGGCAGCACTGTTGCTGCACACCTTCAAAATTTTGGGTTCAAATCCTTCTCTCGGCACCCTGTATGTGGAGATTGACCAACCCAAAATTGCCCTTAGTGCATGTGTATGCCCTGAAATGGGTCAGTGGTCTATCTAGGGCGTTCCCTTTTTTGTATCCTAAGCTACCCGGGTTAGGCTTCAGGCCACCTGTGACCCTGTATGGGATAAGCAGTTTGATAATGAATGGATGGACAAAGGTGCAGAACCCCATTTTTCTCCTCTTTACCCAGAAATGTTGGTTCTTTTGGTTCTGAGGTCACTTCACTTGATGTCAGTGTCATGGGGTTGAGTAAATCTCACTCTCTTTTGGGGAAAGGTCTGCTCACATGTTTGGACAACGCTGCTCTTGGTTCACACAGTTAGAAAAAAATCTCTAGCTACTTTTTTTTCCTTTGGAAATGTTTGTACCATATAGTTTGAAGATTCTGTGTTGCACATTGTGAACATGACTATTCTGACCTTCCTGCCCCATGATCAAGCACCCAGATGTGGGTATACTGCAATAAGGGTAAAATTCTTTAATTATCAAGGAAACTGATGGTGGTCTTGAACAAAATTAAAATCTTTAAAAACACTTTTAAGTTCTAGGAGCACACCAAAAAGGCAACAGTTTTTGATTCCAACATTTAAAAAATATACTAGTTTACATCTGCCTGACATGGTACCATTTGGACTGAGTTGTCTTAGACCAGCAAAAAAAAAAAAAAAAAAAACACAATAGGTGCTGATACTGACAGATCAGTTGACTGACAGGAGGATCCTGGTGTGTACAGGTTCTTGAAGCCCAGTATGTTATTTAGATGATACACAAATTTTACCTGCATGATTTGTAGTGGTTAACACATTTTGAAAATGGTACAGTAGGCACAGGAAATGAAAGCATTGTGGGTTCGCTCATGACCCCTCACCCTGGCATGCTCCAGAGGTGAGTGCCAGGTCACACAACTCTTTATCTCCTTTGATGACATCATCTGTGTGCACATATATATCATGCTCTAGTGGAAAGCTAATATCTTTACATAGGCTATAAGTATTTTTTTAGGCAAAATTTATTTTCAATTGGTGTTAAACTTTAAGATTTTAAAGTTAATTTGGAAGATATTTACAAAATTATTTGTTAATATCTTGCGCTCAATCCTTCAATTTCACTTGGATTATTCATTGTGTCAGTGTGTAAAATGCAGTACCACATCAGAATATACAAATTTATGCAAGTTTTTTTTTTCTGAGTAAATTATTTTATGAGTCTGAGCAAAATGTTTAGGCTGTTTACTATTTAGAGACAAGATGAGTCTCTGAATCCTAAAATGCTAATTTTAAGATGCGTGCATGATCTGAAATGCGAGTGCTTAAAATGATTTCATTATGGGTAAATTATGCATCCTCAGCTGTAAGTGACAGTATTATTGAAAAATCTAAATATTCAACCGGTGATGTATATATAATTCTTAATGTGGTATGTAAATTATGCAGTTTAGAGATTTCTGTCCAGTCAGATGCCAAGAAATGCACTGTGATCAATTATGGGTGAAGTTCAACTTTGGTAAAAACTGATGGTCCCTTCTGCTTTTTGTTCTGGGTTTAATCACTTGTGTTCCTACCTTTTCTAAATGCTGATGAGCTTCATGCTGTTGTACATATGGAAAAATGCAAATAACTTTGGGAAATATACTTTATAACACTACCCACATCTTTTTGTTTCTTTATTGTTGGTCTGCTTGATGACTATGTGAGCTGAGATCTGAATTGTAACTTTCAAAGTTATTTCTTATTCTGTGCAAAACAGCCAGGCCCAGGAATGAATCTGACTGTAGTTTTGTCACTGGTACGGTCGTCTGCAGATCTTCAGCTTGTGATGTGGCATTGTGGTTCCTGATCACACCTGCCACCTGTGTAAAAGGGAATGTGCTCAGTATTCTGTCAGAATCCCTAAGTATGCATTTAAGTATACTTTTACTTACGTTCATCTCTGAAGATTGTATTTTTCACGGTTGTCTAACACTGCCAAATTAAGTCACTTAAAGTGGAGTCTTGAGCCGAGATGTGGTCTGAGATTCCACCCACTGTGCTTTATACAGCGAGATCTCTGCCACAGATGCAAACGGATGTTTTAGAGAATCTGAGCTTGGAATGTGTGGGCATTGATACAGCAGACAAGCTCATGTCTCAGTAGTGCTGCTATCATAATCATAGTTGTTATACACACTCTTAGCCTTGGCTATGGCTCAGGCCAAACACCTTATTGTAGATATTAAATGATGACTGAATAGTGTTGGGAAGCCTGTCTGCTGTACAAGAGTGGGGATGTAAACTGCATTTTTTTGTTACTCTGCATATAGTGTTCAGTAGAGATTTCCCTCAGAAGAATGTTGTACTTTCAACCAATTGAGATGTTGTGAAAACCATTAAAAACTCACTATGACTCCTTGAGAGCCTCTATATCATCCTTGACTAATAAACCTTTACTATTGTGAATGCTTTGAGAAAAACAGGAAAATACACTCGTATAAATTCCATGTGTCTGAAAGTAAACTGTTGGTAATAGTTACAATACATAGATTACATACATGCATACATAATCCAGCCAGTTATCCTTTTGCAGGGTTGTGGGTAGCCTGGAGAAGAACCTAGTGAGCCTAGGAGACAAGGCAGGAAACACCTTGGATAGGGCATCCTCTCACTGTGCACGCACACGCACATGCTAAGGGCAGCATGGCCTTCCCAATTTCACACACAGGCCAAAGAGTCAGACTTAGGATGTCATCAAGGATATTTTACAGTTCTGCATTTATTCAATTACTATGAAGATTATCTTTCAATTATCTTTTGTTACTGTACCCAAATATATCACTATAATCAATTAAGTAATGTTACCGGTTAGTGAAAGCCATAATCAATTCTATGATAATATTGAGTGCTAGCTCATGCAGTATTGTGTGTTGTGTTCTAGTGTGACATTATTAGTATAACTTTTGCATGTATGTATAATCATTAAGATTAATGACACAGGTGGTGTTGTTACCAAAAATATAACTTTAGGAGTAACCCTGTTGTCTCCAGAAGGAAGATGAAAAGTGCTGACAGAAAATATTGTCAATGAGGTTTTTTGGTGCCTTTCTTACTGGAATGTGGGAAAGTTGTGATTGGTTAAGGTGCCTCCCGGCCACAGAATAAGTAGATGCTCAAGTCAGATGTTCAGGGGATTTTCTGTTTGTGTTTTTGGGATTTTTAAACATTTTTTGCTATTGAGATCTTTGAATTGGATAATCTGCAGATCAAAATTGCCTGACTTATTTTAATACTTTGAATAAAATTTTATTGAAATCAGAAGCTCTCGAGTCTGAGTTAAGTTACAGGTGTAAAAAACCATGACGGATTGCACTGTCTTGTAGGTATGAGGCACTGAGCTGCTGTGCTGCCCTTGATTACAATATTTAATGTAAAATTCTGAATTGTCAGGAAATGCAAACATTAAAAACATTGGTGCACTGTTTTTTTCTCTTAAAAGTCTGTCTGTAGTGGCTAAGCACATCATCAAATTGTTGACATTGAGCTTGTGAAAGGAATTTATACAGTAAGAAAAGATGTACAACATGCACTACTGTGTCTCACTGGGGTCTCAGAAAGCCTGCTTCAAAAAAAGCAAAACAGAATGCAAGGGTTGCTGTCAATAATTATGCAGCTGGTCTTTGTCAGGCCAACTATAGCTATTTGGAAATTTAAAAACAGTAAAGGAATAGAAATGCCCAATTTTCAAACAGCTATTAGGAGATTAGGAGAAAGACTTGAAAGTAAAGGAAGTGCTCTGCCAAACACTACATCATGTAGAGATGACTATTGTGTGAAATGTGTACTCTTTAAAAAGAAAAAGCCAGTGAAAGTCTCAGAGGACAATGCTGTTACCCACACTGCAACAACCATCAAGAAGTGACATTAGAAGCATAAATCCATCAATTCAATGTTTTGGGTTGGCAGGAGTTCAGATTTAAATCTTATTGAGAAAATTTCATCTCACATTAAATACAAATTAGCCAGCATATGTTTTTCCATTACTCAGCATCTGTAGGAAGCAATGAAGACTGACTGGGACAATACTGACTCTTTATGTAAAAGCTGTACGTAAGGCTTCAGTAGAGATGTAAATGAAAAGCTATCCTATAGTAAATAATTTTATCTATTATTAAATGTGTTAATTTCCTGACCATTGTTTTTGTTGCTAAAACCACAAAAAACTACATTTATTTCCATATTTTTATTTTTATTCAAAATTTACATTTTGAATTGGCAAGTGTCATGCATACAACGCAGACCTACGTACATGTACAATAATGGCACTGTTCAGCAGAGGTATAATGTAACAAAGTAATAGTACTTTGTTACAATACTTACGTATTTTTAGGGAATAGCTGTACTTGAATTTTAAAATTTCTGTTGACTTTTACTCCACTAATTTTTTTTAATAAAATGCATAATTTTACTCCATTACATTTCCAACTTGGCATTTTCATAACTACAAAAAAAAACAGTTTATGGTTTTTAATCTGTGAATTCAGTGTAACAAGCTTGGCAGGTCAAAACAATCAGGATGCTGCTGCGTCCATGATAGCTTCTTTCCAGCAGAAAGAAGTTATCATGGAGGCAGCAGCATCCTCCTCTAGCAGCAGTGATGCGACCCCAACATCTGCTACATCTGCTAGCATAACTTCTTCCAGAACATCTCCTACTTTAAACAAGTCAGACCACCCATGGTCATATCTCCAAGAGGTGTTCTCCTTCAAATATGGCGTGAAGGATTCATCATATTAAAAGAAGTGCCTCCTGTGCTAGCCAAAAAGCACTGAAATTCTGGCATTCAAAAACTCATCATTGAACCTGAAGAAATACATATATGTTTTTTTATGTTTTAATTTTAGGTGGTGCAATAATTCAATTTTTGAATTCTTCAACCTGACTGCTTTTTTAATGAGAATGGTATACAGTATACTTTCAATACTTAAGTACATTTATTCATAAACTACTTTTGATACTTAAGTACATATATAACAAATACATTTGTACTTGCACTCACAGTAATATTACAGTTAGTGACTTTGGCATTTACTTAAGTAATTTTATAGTAAAATAACTTTTACTCACGTGTGGCTTTCATGTACTTTATACAACACTGCTGATCAGAAATGTGTATTGACACAAACAAACCCAGTGCAGGCTTTTGATTAAACTGAAACAAAAATACTGTTTTCAGACACTGACCTTTCAGCTCAGTTTGTACTAAAGCCTTCTAATTGTAACAATACAGTTGTTGTTAATAATTTGTTGTTGTTAGAGGGAACATTTTGAATGTGACTCTCAGTAGCCAGGAGACCCGGCTAGAGAGCGAGACGCACGTTTGTATCTGTTGCTTAATAAGGTTTGAGTTAGCTTACTTATTTATATAACCGTCCATTCTGTAGAGTTATAAAAGGGAACAGAATCATGGCAATTCGATGCGACACTAATCGTCATTCACATCTTTACTTTTAAGTCTACTCTAAAACATTTGAAATGAAGAAAAGACCTCGATGACATTCTAATGCATGGCTATCTTTACACCTTATTTGACACGTACTCGTCGCCGGCCTATTACAGATGCCTGTAACTTCATGGATTGCTTTTGGACCCACTCTGCAGCTATGCAGCACGCTCAGCACGTGTTCTCGGCGCATGCGCGTTTCTCAACACCTGAGATGGAAGCAAACATGGCGGACGGAGAGTGAAACAGTCGTGCCAGCTGCAACAGTTTTTTCACCTATTAGATTGTCTTGAAACACAGCAGTAGAGTCGAGAAGGAGGTTGTTTAAAATGTCTCGACACAGAAATGTCCGCGGTTATAACTACGATGAAGGTAATAGTTGTTTTTAACTGTGAATGGTTTGGGATTCCAAGGCCTGGAAAATTGGTTGTTAATGCTGTCGTGTCGGTTTTGAGACACCTGTCAATGCACATATGTTTTCCGGACTTATTTCAAATTGTGTAGTCGAGTGAGCTACGATAACAGTAATATACCGTGTCGTTTTACTGATGTTGAATGTACTGCTCGCCTTTTAGTTTACCGTTAGAGCAACATTGGCTAAGACAGTAAAGTCGTACTCAAGTGATGAGGTTGCTGTGAAAATAGACAGCAGTGTGGTTTAAACAATTCATTATTAATCAAAGTTTGTTTTAATATGTCATGCTTTTCATTAATACACCCTAACGTATACCTAAAAGTATAGAACTGTTAAACAGTAGTGGAGTCAGTGTCACGTATGACGGTATGTGCGTTAATAACTCATTGCTAAATTTGTGATGTATTTTACAGACTTTGAAGACGACGATGTTTATGGACACTCTGTAGATGATGACTATTGTATATCACCAGCTACAGGTGTGTTTTGTTCGTTTAACATTGAAGCAAACGCCGTGTATTTTGTGGTGTTACTGCAGTACATTTAACTGGCCATATTTTAATATGTGGACGTTTGCTTAATATTTCCACATTATATGACAATTATTTTGAATTTCAGTATTGAGCCGGAAGATAAAGCAAATGAAATGTATAATAATGTGCCCCTTGGCCCCTGACATCGGGGTTGTGTGAACATGAATGGGGGTCTGGTTCAGTTACAGCTGACGTTTGCAGATGAGTGGCTTTGTACTGTAGTGTGGCTGTTCTGAACTCATGTTGCAGCTGCCCAGTTCATTTACTCCCGGCATGAGAAGCAGGCGGCCTGCGTGGAGCCCCTGGAAGAGGAGCAGGAGTACGAGCCTGAGAATGAGATGCCCACATCGCCCAGACTGAACCTCAGCCTCAATCCTCTGGACCAAGGTAGGAGCAGCAGCAGAATGGCCTTCTGCATGGCATCGAATGGAGAATCCTTTACATGACCTGTTTTTTTTTTTTTTTTCGCTCACGTCTAATCGACTCGGATCGTCTTTACATCATCTTAAATTTTATTTTGTATATGGAAAAACTTTCTGTAATAGAAATTCATTGTTTTTTAAAACAAAACAGTTCACATTTTTCTGTTTGTTTTCACTGTTTTTAGACTTTTTTCTTGTGTAACCTTATTGCTAACAAATGTTAAATATTTGAACATGTGCAAATAAAAATCTGTGTACTGTGACATTTTCACAGATGTCATTAAATGTAACTGTAGCCTTTTGGTGAACAGACATTTGTACAGGTTTATTTAGAGAATTCCCACGTCATATTCTCCTGTATACCTAGTGAATTCAGTGGGTTTTGTACCCACATATGATCTGGTTGATTGACCTAGTCTACTTTGCTCCTTTCCTATGGTCATTGTTTGTTTGTTTATTTATTATTTGAATTTATAGTCCTGTTTGTCCAAGTAACTGAACTAATAACATTGGTGTATGTATGTGTGCATATATGTGTGTACACACACACACACACACACACACACACACACACACACACTGTAAGTGGGAATTAATGTTGCTTGCAATGTCAAATATACATTTAAATAGCACTGGGTATTGCCAGCTAGACTATGATATGATGCTCATCACAATACCAGTGTCACGGTTCAATGCAGCACTATATGTAACTATCTTACCATTTTATCATGGTGGTTTACATGCCAATAATGAAATAACAGAAATACTGAAAGATAAAACAGGCCAAATTTAATAAACTGACATTAACAGCCTTTAACTGCAAAGGATGTACTTTAAAGTTGATGCACATTTCAACTCCAGTTACATTAACATTGCATCTGAAAGCTATTATCATAAAACATGATAAACACCATTTATGACTTTTGTTTGAAATTGGCAATTTTTAAAGAAATTGAGGAAATATTTTTTTGTTTAAAGGTGATGTATCCTTCTATGCGCCAAGTACAACTTTGAACTTTTATTGCGAATAAATAAAATTCCCAGTTGGAAGCAAATGGCAAAAATGGCATTTATTGCATTTTGCAGTTAAAATCCTAATTTCTTTGTGCATATGTAAAGTGCACATTTGTTTTTAAAACAGGAAATCTGGGGAGAAAACATAATGAAATATTTTACTTACAATTTAACATTTCAAAGGCAGACAGTTCACTGCATTTTTACAATTATAGACAGAGGAAATAAATATCGATCCAAAGGTTCAAAATCTCTGGAAAAATCAGGACAGACTGGATCACGACATAGCGATTAATTGCAGTATTGATCCAGCTCTGTACTGGAATATGTCCGGTTGTGTTGCATGTGTTGTTGCATGTGTGTCGACAGTACTGGATACACCTTATGCTTCATCCAAGATGCAGATGTCATTTTAAAATGTATTATTGTGTCGTGAAAATCTTGTTCTGTGCAAGCCCAGTGTGTAAAGCTGCATGTTCTGACATTTTATCTGTGCATCCCTGATCCAGGTGGCCATGTTTGTTTGTTTGTTTGTTTGTTCGTTCGTCCTCTGGTGCCTTGTGCATGATGAGGGCCCTTGGGTGTGCTTCTGCTCTCTCAAAAATTGCTTCTCTCTCTTTCCCAGGGAGGCTGTACTCCTGCCTTGACCAGATGCGCACGGTCCTGGGGGACTCGACCCCGGAGTCTGTCTTGGTGGAGGCTGCCCTTAAAGTGGACTTTGATCCGCAACGGGCCCTGGACTTGGTGCTGTCTGAGGAGAGGGGGACGGGGGACGATGCTGTCCAGCGGAGCCATCCTCCAGCCCCCAGACCCGAGCGAGGTATGTCACAGTGTTTGCTGTGCTGCTTCTCCTATGTTTCACATGTAATTTTTCTTTAGGGAGGATAGAGTCCCCATTACAGTGCTGTTTAGTCCTACTGAAGCCCTCTGTCCTTCAGCTGGTTGACAGTGTTCCATGCCTGATTAAAACTTAAAAGCAGTTTGGTTCATAGCCCATAGTTGTCAAGTGAGCAACACCAACTGATCATTGGATTTTTGCTATACTATGTATCCATCCTATTAATTAATAAAGCAAAATGCCAAAAGTCATGCTTTATTGTTAGTACGTACCTTGTGGATCTCTTCAGATCAGCAGTCATGTATGTCCCTAACAACTCCAGCTGAACAGTGAAATATTGTCTTTGAGTATGAAGTTGCAAGAATAATATTTTTTTACCTTTTCTTGTAATAAAAATTCAGTTTGCTTTGTGGACATTGAAAACAGGTGTGATTGAAATCTGCTTTTGTAGTCAGTGGGGACCTGTTAGTTTGGTTACCTGTTTTTTCATTTATCGAGCTGCAGCAAATACCCCAGGTGGCTGTGTGGTTTTTATAAATGCTGCTGGAGACTTTAAGATTGAAACGGGCATCTTCACTGGGTTTACTCTTGCTAGATGACAGCTGTTGATTTGTGTGAAGTCATTTTATTGTTTGCAGACATCTTGTAGGTGTGGAGGTTACAAGTGTGTTTTTCAGTATTTCTCTTGATGTTGATGTGTCCTAAGCTTGTTTAACAATATGCCTTTCTTTTCTTCCTATCTTGGCGCAAACTGTTTATTGCAAACCTGGGATCATCTTCTTGGACCCCTGATGACGCTTTTCAATCACACTGTATACCATTGGCTATCGTAAGGTAAGGCGCCTTATTGGCTTCAAAAGAAACTGAAATTGTTGTGCAAGAACAGTCAAGTGTTGAAGCAGGGGTCGCCTTTGACCTTAGTCAGCTCCTGGCCCAATCTGACATGCCTCCAAACCTCAACAGCACACAGCCTCCTTTGCAAAGAAAACCACCAGTCATGCCTTTAAACGTGCCCCCTGTGGCAGATGGTTTGGTACAGAATGCTGGATTTGATTGTGGGAGTTTGGCATTGTTGTGTGATAGTGGCTCTTTCAACGGGGCAGCCAAGTCTTTCTCAAAAGCTGTGTCAAGACCTCAAGATGATTTGTTGGTAAATCGGGTAGCATCTCTGAACATTGGGGCGCCCCTACCTAAACTGGGCTCTTCTGCTCCAACTAGCCTTCTAATTGGCCATTCGTTAGCCAGCCTACAGGACCCTGGCCAGCGCCAGCCACTCGTGGACATGTGTGGTGATGGTGGCATGTCATTGGCCGAGCTGATAAAGGAGCACAGCAGCAGGAAGCCAGATCTTTACAGCTCTGTCCCAGGTCCTCAGGATAAACTTCTGGCCCCCTTGGGTGGCTTGCCAGGATTAGGGTTAGCTTCTCCTTCTGACGCCTTGTCAGGGTTAGTGTCTCGTTCAGCACCCTCTTTGAATATAGCCTCAACATCCCAATCAGAGGCAGCTTCAGTGGGTCTATCATTGGGGTTTAAAACAACAGCACCTTCAGTTGGGTCACTTCTGGGGCCCCAGTCGGTGGCAGTTCCGCCAGGACTGTCTTTGGGGTCCCAGCCAACAGGTGGGTTATCCCATTTGACAGCTCCTTTGGGGCTCCAGTCGGCAGTCCCTCAGGGATTATCCTTGGGGGTTCAATCGGCAGTCCCTCAAGGATTATCCTTGGGGGTTCAATCGGCAGTCCCTCAGGGATTATCCTTGGGGGTTCAATCGGCAGTCCCTCAGGGATTATCCTTGGGGATTCAATCGACAGTCCCTCAGGGATTATCCTTGGGGCTCCAGTCTGCAGTCCCTCAGGGATTATCCCTGGGATTGCAGTCAGTGGACTCTCTGAGTTTGGGGTCTCACTCAGGCATACCAGCAACATCTCAGTCAACAGCAGTTCCCAGGTGTGCATCACTGGCTCAGCTGGCCTCTGAGCATGCAGCTCAGGTCAGTCCTGAGCCCAGTGACTTTACCAGCACTCTTCAGAGTTCTCCCGTACCCTCTAACTATCGCTCCCTTCCACCTCATAACGGTGGAGGCAGCCGTGATCTTACCCAACGGTCTTTTCAGGGCTCCAGTAAAAAGTCGTCCTCTTTAGGAGCCTATACTGGAGACCAGCGGGCCCAGCAGCAGCCTAAGGGCACTATAGCCCAGCCTGTCGATCTGAGAGCGCTCATGCACGCCCCTTCTGAGGCGGAGCCTCGGCTCATTTTCTCTCAGGCCTGCTCTCGCTGGAACCCCGACCGCTCCGTGTTTGCAGCACCGTCTGTGTTCGCCTTGACGCTCGCGGTCCGTGTGCCCAGCAGGAACATGAAGCGGAGAGCCGCTGTTGGCTACGGAGCCTTCCTGTACAGCAAGCAAGCGTATCTGGCCAAGAGCAGGGAACACGAGCCCCTGTTCAAAATTCGGCCCTTTGACTTCCTGTCTCCCTCCCCTGATGACATGGTGAAAGCCAATCAAAAGAAGGCATTTACACGATAATAGTTTTTAAAAAAACAAGACTTTTAAATTGATCTATAGTATGGATTGACCCAGTGTGTGTGTAAAGGTTTTTCCATTCTGTTTTTGGCTGCTATGTATTTGCAGAAATACTGTTTTATAACTTTGAATAGTCAACTTTGATCTGGTTATTATGAGTCATTCAGTGTTACTAAAGAAATTAGTCCTTTTTTTTTTTTTTTTTTTTTTTTTACCAGGGGTTGCTTACATAGAAGCTGCAAAGGATACAATAATTCTAATAATGTAACTACTAAAATGATAAATTGGGCTACTTCAGTTTTTGCTATTAAATATTTTTTGACATACTGTATGTACATTTACTGTCAAAAACTAGTTAGGTCTTCCTGCACACCTGTGCTGAAAAGAGACCGCCTCCCTAAACGGGCTGTGATGTTTCCTTGACCTCATCGTATGTGAGGCGGTGCAGATGCGCTGCTGTACGTACAAACTCGGGATTGTTTCATGATGATGGTAGCTGTAACGTGCAAGGTAGAAAATGTTTCCATCATCCAGGAGGACAGCAGGCAGAAGTTAGCTCTCTGTGTGTGGCTGGAAAGTGTTGCCCTGTGGTAGGGTGGGCGGTAGGAAAGGGCACAAAGCTTGCAGGTGCACTGCTGGAGAGGACTAGCAGTTAGTGTGCCTCTTTGGTTTACCACTTTGACAGCAGGGTCTCAAGTTCAGGGACACCTGGGTTCTTTCTTGCAAAGGAGTACCAAGCTCTGTGTGTGTGTGTGTGTGTGTGTGTGTGTGTGTACATATGTACGTACATACACACGTCTGTGCGCGTGTGTATGTGCACTCGCTTTTTTTTTTTTGCTCTTTACTTTTTTGACTCATGGGCCTTTCTGACTCTTGCTCTGCCTCCCACATTGTCAGATGTCCTCTCTGGTTGTATCATCTAACTCATGGTCACACGTCATGTGTGCTCTGCACACACAGTCACGTTGTTGCGCCCCACACTTGTGACCTCATACATACGTGTATATAGTTGGATGTGCAAACTACCTCTTGTACACGCTTTTGTGAAATGAACGCACACTGTAAATGTGCCCCTGTTTAGTGTATAGCTTTTAATATTTCAGCTACTACTTTTGTACCTTTTTAAATTTTTTTTTATATGTGCCATGTTTGTAAATCTATTTTGCAGAATAAACTTTATTTCAAAAGGTTTTATAAGAGTGACATATTCTGTTTCAGGATATAGATTATTGGCCTGTGGCTTGTCAATGTTTTGTGCTTGTGAGTGTCTGTCTGGTTTCAGGAGTGGTGTATGTAAACAATGAAATCATTTGCCCTGAGGCCTGTGTATTGGCGGGGTGTGACAACTGGTGGGAAGGCTCCTGCCCACATCAAGGTGCCAGAATCCCCTATCCTGGCAACACTCTATTGTTCACTGACCTTGTTTTGTCACACAGCAGAAACATGCCATCATGTCACATTTTGAGTTCCACAGTTGAGTTGGGTCCAAAATTTTCAGATGCATTTGGAATGTTTGCTTCCAGAGGAAAATCAAGAAGTTGGTCTGTAAAACTTTCATACCTGCACAATTTGTATCGACAGTATGCTGTCTGAGTGCTAAGCATTATTTTTGCAGCGTGCCCTACTAAAATGTACTTTGGACATTGATGCTATCATCTCAAACATGCTAGCCAGGGTGTTGCTATGGCATCTCCTGGTAAAATGCCTTGTTGGTGCTTTGTGTTACTGGCAATCAGCATTCCTGCACTTACGTTCCTGTGCATTTTCCTGTTCAGTGGTATTTAAATTCTTGACCTGTATGGCCTGCTCTTAGTTCTGTGGTTTTGTCAGAAGGAAGGTATAGCACTGACCTCATTACTAACACAGTTTAGGTCCAAAATGCAGGCTATTGAATATGCTCTGTGTAATGAAGTGGTGTGTGTGGGCCCCAGCAGGAAGTGGTGAAGCACAGCGCCTTGCCTCTGTACCCCACTACTCCACCTACGTAGGAAAAAGTGATCCACTTGCTTGGCCTGCACTGTGGAAGATAAGACCAAGTACGCTTCATCTTGCGTTACTCTTTAATTGCACGCTGCTTTTTATAACATTTGCACAGATGTTTTAGACAAAAAAAAAAAAAAACTCGCTAAAATCCGCAACTTTGTCTGGGGAGCATTTGAAGAGTAGCATTTGTTTAATGGCTGTCTTAAAGAGGAGCTTTTGTTGATGTTGGGTTAACGTGTGTGACAACACGCCTTTTGGGTTAATCGTGAATGGGAGATGTCAGTGAGAGTTTGCAGTGAGTGCAGCTTCACTCAGATTTACTGGTATAGGTATTACTGTGCTGGCTTGCCGCAGCGTTATTTACCCCAGTGCTGTACTTGCTTTCATGGACAAGTTTCTGTCACTTTTTTTTAATATAGACTCTCAGGCACATTTGAAGCCAGTGCATAAGCTATCCATGATGGGCAGGTTGAGTTAAATCAAATGGACACACACTGACTTGGTTATATATTCATTCTGCCATTCTCTCCCCCCCGTTGTGGTAGTGCTCAGATGAACAATATGGGTACTTAGAACGAGTCCCTAACATACCTAAAACTGTTTAGAAATTTAGTGTCATGAAGGAGGTGATTTGGATATTTTAGCTGTCTGTGTGTTGGTGTAGGTATATTTTGACTTGTTTAAGGAAAGTATAAAATATGTGCAGAGGTTTCTATTAATTACAAAGAAGGACCATGTTTGGCAGAAATAGTTTTTCAGATTTTTTTTCTGACTGTTGTGCAGGTGTGGTGCAGAGTCCTGTTATGAGGTAGCTGCTTTAGTTCATTGTATGGACACCATGATGAGTGTGTTCTGAGAAGGTCGACGGTACTGGGGCCTGAACAGAGAGTCAGCGCTGGGCTGATCGTGAGAGAACCTCGGTTCTGGATAGCATTACGATGTGCTGCCTAGGTCTGTAAGCATCCCTGAAGTGTCAAACATGTCTCATACTGCTTGTGTTTTTACCATTGATATAATCAGATATGCCTAAAAAATTCCCCCATTCATCAGATTCCTTATTATTTCTAATGCAATGCAAAGTGAGTGATGATGTGTTTTTGCAGTGTCCCTTAATTTTGTATGCGGTGCTTGCTGAAATTTCCCTTGTTTCGTTTTGTGTTTTCATGCTGAAATATTGTTCTTGGTTGAAAGCAGCTCTGGGTTGCGCAGGCCCACTTGTGTGTGAGAGGCTCCTGAATGCAGACGCGAGGATATGGGGATGCATATGTGGAGTGTGAAGCCTCTCTCACAGGGGAATCCCCTGAAAGCCCCTTCAGTGTTCAGTTCTCACGTCAGTGGCTAGTGAGCAGTACTAAATGTGGTATATTAAAAACCATACAGAAGCTTTTAAAATCCCGGCCTCAAATTTGTTTCTTGTTTCGAAAGCTGTTATATGCATCACATAGTCTTGAATTCCTGGAACTGGGTTCTGTCACACTGAGTTTTGTACAGTTGATTGTTAGTAATAGCGCCCTCTTTTGGACAGAATAACAAAAATCTTATAGGTTGTCTTGTACAGTACATCACAAGTTTTGTATAAACTTTTTTTTTTTTTTCCCTTGAAGAATTAACATAGTTGGATAGACAGATCCTTGTTGAATTGTTGAATTTGTGAAGAGGTTTGCTATAACTTGAAACAGCTGACGCTCATGGGGTTGTCTGTGGTTTTATGTGGTAGTCTTTCTTGTCAACAGCTTACTGTGTGATAATGTGTAATGATGTACTGGTTTAAACCTTGGATGTCCCATTCTTAATTGATATGGAGAGTAGTAAGGGTGGTACCCTTAAAGGCAGGCACCAGATAGGGTTTCCCAATAGCTGCCTAGGCTGATAGAGGCGTAGCCTGGCTGGCAGTCCATTACCACCAACTACAGATAAGGCAACTGACATGACTCTGACATGCCGTATTAACCAAAACAATACTCCTCCGATCCAAATATCATTTAGCTCTAGCGTGCCTTTAGACTGGTATGGTTTTGACTGGTCTGGGTCTACTCTGGCTGAGTCTTAGTGGTTCTGACTTGGTTGGATCCCCTATCTTCTCAGTGTGACCTAGTTCTCTGGGGTTCTGATCTACATTATGGGCAAGTCTAGATCGGGCCTGCTGTCCTGTTAGCAGCTGCGCTACCTTAGCCTTTTGGCTCCTAGCCGCAGAGTAAGGATTAGCCCGATGTGGGGCGATCCAGCCTGCCAGCTCATTTGCATATCCTGTCGGCTGTTCCCTCTGCTCCTTTCCCACAGTCTGAGGCGGATTGTTTACCTTTCTTTCCCTCCAACTGCACCAGCTCCATCGCCTCCCGCATCATGGACAACATCTGGAAAGCAAACAGTTTGTAACAGGATGCCCTTAAAGCCACCTACAGTCAATTTTTCTCCTTTCAGTGCGAGGATTGTGCACGCAGGCCGAAGCTATCCGCTTTAATCTGTCCATCTCTTACTCAGAAAGGACTGTGAAGATAAGACTATTGTACCGTGGTTTTTAGAAAATGAAGGATATTTATGATCGTTTCAAAAGATATGTTAAGCCACAATGTAACAGCAGCATTTAATAGGCATTGTAGTGTCCAACAAAATTTTTTTTTTTTTTTTTTTTTTTTTTTTTAAATATACTAATGGTAAAACCTTTGTTTTTACTAATCAGGTTTAGAGCTTGCATGTGAACCGAAATATGAACGCTGTCTTGTTCAGTGTTGAGTAACATTGGAAAATAATAGTTTACAGTAACATAAAATAAAACGTACATTTTAATTTATGGTCAACAACCTTCAATGAATTTTTTTCATGGTTATATCTGAGGGAAAGTACATTTTTGAACCCTATTCTTGTAAGTGCAGCCTAACACCCACTGAACTTGCAATGTAAGAAAAGCAGATCTGAAGAATAGACCTAAATTATTATTATTTTTTTTTTTGTTAACCTGTTTTATTTCATTTATTAATACTTTATCATTGCAGGATGGACACTTAATCAGCCTTTGAGGTACTGTAATTACTACAAATTTTAGATTGTTACTGTTACTGATGAATTTTGTGATTATTTTTACTATACAGCATTACGTGTGTGTGTGTGTGTGTGTGTGTGTGTGTGTGTGTGTGTGTGTGTGTGTTTCTATTTCTATATATATATATATATATATATATATATATAAAAATTTTTATGCACGGCTTTTTTTTTTCTTTTTTGAAGCGTTCTAGTAGTTTTTTTTGTTTAGACTAGTTGTACGTCACTTGTGTCAGTGTATAAAGGGCTGATCTACAATACTTTAATATGACTAAGCTCAGGACTACAAAAGTGAGCTGTTGATTTTGTCTTAATCACTTACAATATGCTGTTTTTTGTCAGTCATATTGTGTCACGTGATTTCACACCTGCCTGTTTAGTCCAGTTGAACCAAACTCTAGTTTGTTTTCCATGTTGGTGCGGTTCATTTGGGCAGGTTGGAACACAGCAGTCGCACTTGGGTGTGGACCAAAAGAACCACACCGGGACCCTTTACTGCAAGTGGTATCGGTCCAGTTCCAAACTAACTCTGGAGCAGTTAGTTTTTGATGTGAATGTGATCCGACCTTGATCTGGACCAACTCCAAAGAGTACCCTGAAAGTTTTAGCTGAGAGGTTCCCTTAGCCAGGTGCACTTTGCATGTTGGGATGCGGCACAGATGATGTGAACTATTGAAACGACTAGCAATTGCAGCAAGCAGGGCAGTAAATTGTCGTCTGACCTGGACTAGCAATGAGGTGCTTCGCCTTCTTGATATTTGAGAAGATGAGATCATCTGTCAGCTCTTACAGACTACTCATGGAAGTGTTCAAAATGTTTGTTCAGCGACTTAAGGAGAAGAGATTTGTATGGTCTGCTGAACAGTGCCGCGTAAAAGAGACAAAACATTAAAAATAAGATCATTAGTACAGTTATGAGAAGATGGTAATTTTACCATTTCTTCATGGTGCAGAGCAGATTTCATTCATACGGCTGTCCACTAGTATGAACACTCTTCCTGTGTTTACGTTCTCATTTCTGTTCCAGACTCTTCTAACCAATGAGCGGAGTGAACAGTGTCATGTGACTGGTAGTGATGCATTTTGGTTTAGTTGAATTTTTCCCCTGTGTGAAAAGGAACTGAACAAAGTAGAAAATGAACCAAATATGCAAATTGGCCCTCTGATTTGGACTAGTTCAATCGAACTACAGGTTTGAAAACACCCTTAGTGTTTTGTGATTAAGTGCATGTGTTCAGCATTTCATCTTGTCCAGCCTGAGAAGTATCAGTGTCGTCGGCTCTCGCAAGGACTGGGTCTAGCCTCTAGTAAAATGGTTCTTAACCTTTCTTTGTCCCGGCACCCCGTGAGATTTGAAGTTCCACCCCGCATCCCCATCTGCTAACATGAGAGGAAAGGATGCAGACTACAAAGTCCAAGTTGGAAACAAAAGTTGAAAACTTTGTGTTTTGCAGTCAAACCATTTATTTCGTTGAGCATACATAAATGACACATTTGTTTTTAAAATGGAAAATGGGGGGGGGGGGGTAATGAATTAAAAATTTTCATTAAAATTTAATTTTTAAGTGGTTTAAA
>JABJVR010000034.1:3592383-3644653 GCA_025773905.1 Chitala chitala | reverse complement strand
ATCCCCTTATTCTCTTTTTCCCCACCACACATCCACTCCCCCACCCCCAACCACCCCCCCACCTCCCCTCCCCCCCCCCCCCCCGCGGGGGGGGGCCCCCCCCCAGAGAATTAAACATTTGCCTTCTACTTTAATGTTTCAGAGGTAGACAATTCAGTATGTGAAATTATAGACTGAGGAATAATCTGTATAAAAGTTCAAAATATCGACGTAAAATTGGGACAAACTGAATTGCAGTGTGTTGAGTAATTGCAGGATTGCCACAGCTTTAGCTGTTGTGATTTTTGCTGTGAAACAGCCCAGTACTGTGCATGAACGGTGTAGGTGCTGTGCTGTGTGTATGGGAGTTTAACACATTTGTCATAGCATTTGTGAGCTGTATGGTTTCAGGTGTTCCCGCCCTAAAAGGCAGTGTGCAGCTGATGATCTGTTGTGTTAGTAACACTCCCTGGGAGCTGTCAGTGCTGAGGTGTGTGTGTGTGCGCGCGCGCACGCATGTGTGCACAGTGCCGTGCTGCACAAGGCGGTTGTGGTTATGACAATGTAGACTGACCTAAAGGTGTGTGTTCCAGCCCTGTTGCCTACAGGTCTTCCCCACCATCTGCGTTTGTGCAGCTTCCTGTTCATGGGAAAGGGTAAACCATGCTTTAAGGTGTTAGGTGTTGATAAGGGCCTGCATGGCTTATGTGGTAGGACGATTCACCTGTGATGAGTTGTTCACTTTGAATTTCACATCCAAGAGCAAACATCTTAAGAGCCAGTAATAATCAGACATGATTGGTCTTTCTGTTCAGTTGTTTTGCTTGAGTAGAAAATAAATGCTTATGTACCCACTCAAAATCTAATACTACTACTTTCAAACTGAGGTGGTGTTATAGATTTAGCAGTAGTTGAAAGTGTGTAAGTTCCTGCATGTGTTCTGCTGAAAAGCAAATCGAGTGATAACTGTCCATCACAGAATCTACTTTTGATGGTCTTTATGTGATTTTTGTTACCTCCTCTAGGGATACATTTTGGCTAGCAGTGCCTCCAGGCACTTTGTTTTGTAACGCAGTCGGTCGTGTTTGCTTAACAGGTGTGTTCGTACACTGGCTGTTATTGTTAAAGCACACAGCATGATCACTGGGCCACGGAGAGTCATCAGGTGTCACGTCAGGTCATGCTGTTTTTCTCCACCCTTTCTTGCTCTCTACTCCTGACACTTTTAGACTCCTGGTGAGCTAAAGTCATTTTGTTAAACAGATTGACTGCTCCCTTCTGCCTTGAGTGAAATTTCTTATAAATCTGAGCCTTGAACACTGTTTAAGGCAGTCTCGGAGTCTGGCTCAGTTTTTTAATGAATAATTTTACCATGGTGTTTGGACAGTGTGTTTAGAGAACCACCCGGCTGATGAAGTTTTTTTTGTGCTCGCCCTCCCTGTACCCTCATAGGAAGGGTTCTTTCAAACAGTGGATCACTGTTGCCAGCCTTCAACTTGCCTTGCAATACCACATGGGCACGCAGGCCTGGAACACTTCCTGTGGCCAGTGTTACACGGCAGTGCTGCCTTATGGGTTTGCTCAAGACCCATTTCAAAAGTGAGGTTTTTAGTGAAGCTGAAAAATGGAACAGATGAGTTGTTTTTCACAGCTTTTCTATTTTGCCTTCGCTCTGTCACTGGGGTCCTCGTGCCTCCTGTGTTCTACCCAGCCCTGACTTCCCTCCTTAAGGCATTTCAAACACGGTCACTTTCTGTTCATAAGGCACACCGTGACTCTGTAAGATCATTATTTCTGGTCAACCTCCTAATGTAAAATCTACTTTAAAAAAGTTTTAATTCTCTTGTGTTTTGGATTCCTGTTCAGAGTTTTTCATAGCTGCCCTTCTGTGCTGGTCTTGCCCCATTTTGTGCATAAATTTTCCTTTTGTGTACTGGCTTTTAAAACACGTATGCCAGCATTGCATCGAGGAGATGTGGCAGCATGTTTGCTGTACCTCTTTCTGTTTCTATAGTATAGTTGTGTTTGCATGTGAAAATAACACAAGCTAATTAAATTTTACTTTTGTCAGTTATTGGCTTAATGCGATTGCATGAACAATGTATACAGTATTTACATACTACAGTGCAGTACAGTGTAATACAATACAATTATTACAATAAGATAAATTAGATGGAGGTTATCTTAGGGCCTGTTCCTTGGAATAGAGTCCCACCGTAAGTAGGATTGGCTTCGCACTTGTGGTAGATTAGCAACATTGAAGACAAGGTTTTCTGCCCTTGTTCTGAATGGTTGCATGTTTGCATGCTCCATAATCACACATTTCTCTTCCAAAAGCAGAGAGCACATTTTTAATTGGTTGGTGAACCGCTCAACTTTGGAAGCGGGTTTTGTCAGCAAACCTAAATTATGCTTTTAACAATTTACCAATTTATTAAGTGGAGGCAGTGAAATAGACTTTATGCAGTTATGTCTAAAAACAAAATTAGTTTTGTTATTCAGCAGCTCACTTTTCTCTTCCATCACCTTTCTGTCATAGTTTAATCTCCAGTGTTCTTAAACGTACAACCTACAACACAAAACATAAACACTGAACTCATCGCAGGCATTTGGTTCCATGCGGTCAGTTGAGGCTGAAGATGGTGATTAATTGGTCTTTTGCTATTAAAATTTTACTTTAATAGGACAGGATAAAAAGAATTTAAGTTGTGGTGTCCCATCCTAAACAATTATGAATACTCAGTCTCTTGTGTGACTTGTATAATATGGTAGCTGTCATAGGAATTGAAGATTTTCTGGAGAAGACTGCAGTAAAGAGTTTTGCTAAGGAGACCTCTTTAGCTGTGTGCTGAACTCTTTTCAGGGGCTGCTACTACAAAAGCTTTTCAGAGCATTTGGTGCTTGACCACACCACACCACAAAGCCGCCTGGTGCGGCAGCTTTAATGGAAAGGGACTTTAAGTTCATACTGCCCACACAAGCCTTTGTCACTCAGTTTCAGTCGCTGTTTTGGAAGCTTTATTCTTGTTGACACTGACGATTTGCTTCATCTATCTTTCAACCATCTGTAAGTGGTATGAAATAGAGGGAAAAACAATGTCATCATGCTGCAACAAAAAAATGTATAACTTTTTCTTGGTTTGTCAGTACTTACATGAGTAAATAAATTTCTCATCTGGTTTAGTGCATTGTTAAATGCAGAGAACAAAAGTGGATTTAATTTTGAACCTGGGTCTGCCGTATTCCAGTCTGATGGGAACCAGCTGTGGAAAGGTTGTGGTGGGTGGCTGGTGACCTGTGCCTTGGAAGATGGTGCTTTCCTTGTTGTTATGGCAACCTCATCTCCATCGTTAGTTATTGTTACTTTTTCCCTTGCTAAAGAACATTGTCTCATTTCCCACGATATACTGAATCTAGACATGGTCACAGAAGGCTTCACTAGACTGAACTACATGATGACAATGGAATATGCATGCACATTTGTCCAGGGCTGTTCCCAGAACAGCTGTCCACCTGTACCACTTCATTCTATATGTGTATTACTGGATGTTAAGCTGACCGCTAGTGGGCTGTGGTGGGAGGAGCTTGTGTGACAGTGGGTATGATTTAAGTGACTACTGTCCTCGCACAGACCCATGGTGGAAAAACACAGCACCGTGTCATTTAACTTCATTTGCTGTCCGGATCTTGCTTCAGTGCTCCATGTTGCAATTACCTGCATAGGGCTTTCTTAGGTAATAAGGTCACTAGGATGAGATGTTGAATTAACTGTTCAGAAAAAAAGAAAGCTGTATAATCATTCTGTCATATTTTAATTCTGGAGTATAACTTGCTTGTAGTACACTTAAACTAAAATTCTTTTGAATGAAAAGTGGGTATTTCCCTACTTACTTTGCCATTGGTTTTCTCATGGCGGAATTATTTTTGGAGTTTTGTGAGTAAATTTATTTTTTTGAATGGAAGCATTCGTGTGTATTGAAGTTTAGGTATTTTGGTGTTTCTTTCAAGTAAATGATGTTGGTTGAACTTTTCCATCAAGAGAGGAAGATGCCAGAAGGGGAACTGAAGAGTGACAGGGAGTTACTGCACACTGACAGCGTAAAGAAATGACAGTGATTGCTAAAGTGTTTGCTAATGGCACAGCTGCAAGACAGATCACGTGGAGGCTGGGGGAGACACCCCATAGGCTCACCTCAAACCTGCCACACCCTGTCTTTACAGCATACACTCTTAGGTTTACAAATTGGGTTTTTTTTTTTTTTTTTCCATTGCTTTTATTATTATAAGGTATGTACTGTTTTTGAGGAAACATCCCCAGAAAAACTCCCAGTGGTTGTCATGCATGTGGAAATTCCCCACAGCTAACGAGGATGCTGGAGGTGGTGGTGATGATGATGACGAAGATGAGGGTGGTGGTGGCGGCGGCGCTGGCAGCTGTTAGTAATGCAAATTCACTGGTGATGATGATGGTGGAGAGATGGTTGTACTGGACACCTGAAACAGGTGAAGTCAGCCCTGCTCATAGAAAGCCACACGCTATTCTAACACGGTGTGCTACATTTTGTCACATCTCCCGTTAAACAGCAATGTTTATCAGATGCTAAAAGGGAGTCGTTCACTTACGGAGTGTTTCTAAGTAGCCTGCACGGTAGTCAGAACGGTAGCTGGCACGGTTGATGTAATCAGTTGCTTGGAGTAGGAAATGAGCAGTTTTCGGAAAGGAGATTAAATAAGATTTCTGCATTTGTTTGTTCAGCTGAAACTTATTGTTGGTCTAATAAATCAAAATAGGGCACTGTTTATTTGTAAATTCTCACCCAACCAGTAACACTTACACACACACACAGACACACGTAAGGAATTGTTAAAAAATAACCTTACAACAAAAATGTGTAAGGAACAGTAGTCAATGGGTTTAAATTCATTATACGCTGATTATACCTCCCTTTCAGCTAGTATTTATATCTGTAGAGCATAATCGAGGATAGTGCAAACTGTGTTCACACTGAAAATGTGTAACTTGATATTTTTCTTTTTTTTCCTCTTCCCAGAAAACCCAGTGTGCTTCTATGACAGACACAAAAGATTTTTTCAGTCTCAGTTTTGATAAAGACTGTAAGACTGATATAAAGATATGTAATGCCTGTGTAAACAGATTGTCAATTGATGCACTCCTGTCATACAGGAAGTTAAACCAGCACTGCTGCTGTTGCATTGTCACATGCTTGGCCACCTGACCAAAAAAAAAAGTCATTCTGGACATGAAAGTTGAATGTAGATCTCACTGTTAACGTGCTTAAAGGCATTGTGGGAAAAGAGGAGCCCCCAGATGAGGCACGTGGTGTGCCCTGTCTCTCTGCCTGCCTCCTGGGCAGCTGCAGTGACCTGGTGGGGATTTCCCACCTCTCTCGAAGGTGATTCACAACCCCCACCCCCCGTCTTATCAACTTTCAAAATTGTCACAATATCTGTGAATAATGACCAGGATATTTATTTGTACGTTTTTCCGGGCATTGGAAATGCAGGCTTCATGTCAAGTCGAACCCATGTGCAGCACAAACATGTTGGACGCCAGATTTGCATATGTTAGAAGATTCAAAAATTCTGTTCTGTGTTATGCACAAAAGAACAGATGGGCCTTTGTCACACTGACCTCACAAAAAGCTCTGTTGCTTAACCAAGCAAAAGAAGATGCATAAAGAAGTGAATATAGGTTTTACTGAACTTAATTCTAATAAATACCAATAACTTTTGCTTCTGAAGTCTTTAGGCACATGCATCGTAATGGAGAACAAAGGTAGAACGGTAAAGCCTTGCTCAGACAGGACTCGTAAAGAGCTCAGGGAGTCAGTAGATAGCCTCATGGTTGATTAATGTGTGCCTGACCATATAGTCGTGTCACACTGCTTTGTCCTCTTGTTCCCTAATTGCACAGTACGGGATCAGAGTTTGTTAACTCAGCTCCATGTAAATTTGCCCTGGCCTGCTCTCCTTGTGGCACTTTAGGGATTTGTGGTGGTGCTGTGGAGTGTAATTCTACTGTCTCATTGGTGTTCTCATCAGCACCTGCACTGAGACAACTTGGTGTGACCTTAAAACAGCGACACCTGCTGGCCAAGCAGGGTCACGCAAACCTTTTAAAAAAAAATAGTTCAGAGGATGGCACTTTTATTTAAATTACAACTGAATACATTTCTCAGTTATTTCAGAGTTAGGCCTGGCTCGTGCACTGTTGCTTGAAGCTTGTGGCCTTTGAAGTTTTTGATCAGAAAAAGAGAGAGACTTTTGGCTGCTTTCTGTCCTGTATCATGTACATTATAACCTTGTGCTGCCCTAAACTGACACTTAACCAATCACCATCATTGCCATTCTTGGCTGATGTTTATTCACCCTTTGGAAGCTGCACAGACCTTGCCAGTCGTGTCAGTGTCACTTCCTGTTGTGAGCCGCGCCTCTCTGGAGTACATCACAGCAGTGTTTACAGTGTGAATGAAGGCAGCGAGTGCGCCGGCGTGTACAGGTGGCTGACTCATGTCTGAGGATGTGGCAGGGCACTCTCTAAATGAGCTCCCCTCGGGTTTCATTTGTACTATCGAGTTTTCATTTTAGCCGCTTCCCCTTATGTCATTGCAGTGATGCTTCAGCTTACGTTTCGGATGATGAAGCTGTTTTTTATCTTTTGGAATTGTGTCATGCTCTGCGAAGCAACTTTGTGTCATTCAACAAATGCTACACCATTAGGGTTGTGTGTGCATTTTTTTTTTCTTGTCAGTAGGTATTGAGGTCCAGGCCCCCTCCAGTGGGCTGCCTGTTTTTGTCTGGTTGGCAGACGAAAGTCTGCAACTCATCTGGTGCAGGGTGGTGATGGGTTCCCCTCAGAAAGCACTAACTGTCGAAGGGTGTTCAGCATTAACCCTTTCCTCCCCATGCCACTTTTGGTCAAACAAGAAGCGGGACGGCTGCCTGCAGAGCTCTTATGAGTCACAGTGTCCTTATGACTGGCGTGCCTCGCCGCTGCTCTTTCAGTGCAGCCAGAGTGGCTCTGCACAAGGCCTTCGTGACACACATTTTCCATTCAGGAACCACATCGGCTTTAACGATGGCTTCATTTCCCATAAAGGTTCCAAAGTGCATGACGTGCATTTCTTAATATACAGTTAAATCATTTATTACTGAATGAGAATAAAACTAATTTAAAGCACATTGCTACGCAAGGCCAGGTTTTACCATGTTTTGTACCTGATCCCTGACACTACATTTTGTGTCTTCTCAGGCAAAGGACGGGAGTCTCCGCCAAGTAAGGTGGATGTAGAGGTGCTCCCAAAAGTGGCCCGCATGACAGTCTCGGGAAAAAAGCAGACCATGGGTTTTGATGTTCCAAAGTAAGTACTCAACTTTCACAAGTGCTTGCTGCATTCTGACCCTGCTTTCCTCACACTGGATTGTGGGCTTGCTGGTTTCATTTTTCCGAGTAGTGACTGCGCTGGTTCTGCCACACTGCTCACCGACTTCATGTTCAGGCCTTTACCAGAAGCTGGTTTGTGTAAACCACACTAGCTAATGACTGCTGTGGCTTGCGATTTGTAGAAGGGGCTTGCTCTGGGCTTAGCCAAGTATGTTGACGCACCATTGACACATGTGCAGAAAGCAGAGATTTGCCATCGCGTGGCAGCGGTGAGGGGGGTATTTCCCTGTGTAATATATGGTCTGCAGGAAAATTTTCTGTAGGCACAGTGACAGTGGAACTGAACTGCTGCATACAGCACAACAAATATTTGTCTTTTTTTGCTGGAGTTTGATGCATAAATGGTTCAATTTTGCAATCTGTCTTGGTGGGCAGCCTTGCATGCGAAGTGTCTCATGGTGTAGTGGCCCAGAGGATGTGTTCTGCAGATAGTAATGTACTCCGCTCCATACTGCCCTACCACTCACTACTGATTTTGCTCAGATGTGTAGGAGTTCAAATAAAAACCGGTGACCTTTTTACATAAGTTTATAAAGAAAATGTTATGTTTTAAGTGTTTTTAGTAGTTCACATTTGACTAATAAATGGCAATATGAAAGCTGTACTGCTGTGGAAAGAAGACTAATAACAGTGATTGGGTTCCTTCTGTACTTGTTCTGTTGGTGTGGTTCTTGTCCTCTTAGCTGTGCGAATGATGTAAGGCTGGTGATGCTGTCTTTCTCTGTAATCCTGATGGCGTGCTCCTCGTCCGTCTGTAGCGCCGACGACGGTGCTGGCCCGTCTGTGGGCAAGGCGTCGGTGGCTGAGGACAGCCCTATGGCAGTGCCTGCCGACGCCCCCGTCAGAGCGACGGGCTCCCCGGGCCAGACAGGCGGTGAGGAATCCATGGCGCCTACACCCAGCAGGACCCCTGGCAAGGCCAAGCAGCAACTGAACGTCCGAGCGGAGCTGGAGAAACGACAGGGAGGGAAGCCCCTGCTCAACCTGGTTGTTATCGGTACGCCTCTTGTGTATCATTAACCCTGTGAATGTTTATAGGCTGCAGATGCTTCTGAGAACCTTCTGAAGGTGGTGAGATTCTGCAGGAATTGCTGACTAGCTGCCCTGACACACGTGCTCTGGATGTGAACGCGTGTGTGGGCGTACACGTGTTTCACTCGAATGTCTGTACGCATGCATCTCTACGTGTGTGTCCAGGTCACGTGGATGCAGGTAAGAGCACCCTGATGGGTCATCTCCTCTATCTGCTGGGCAACGTCAACAAGAGGACCATGCACAAGTACGAGCAGGAGTCGAAAAAGGCCGGCAAGGCCTCGTTCGCCTACGCCTGGGTATTGGATGAGACAGGAGAGGAGAGAGACAGGTGTGTCTGTGGGGGAAACCG
This sequence comes from Chitala chitala, assembly GCA_025773905.1. Classification (NCBI taxonomy): domain Eukaryota; kingdom Metazoa; phylum Chordata; class Actinopteri; order Osteoglossiformes; family Notopteridae; genus Chitala; species Chitala chitala. The sequence continues at coordinate 3,635,825 of JABJVR010000034.1, read as the reverse complement.
GTGTGGTCACGGCTGCTGTTTCGACTGCTTTTTTTCATGCTTGTTGTGTGAACATTGGCGAGCCCTTTGGTTAAGCCTGAGGCTTTTTGTCAGGGGTGTGACCATGGACGTGGGAATGACTAAGTTTGAAACACCGACGAAGGTGATAACCCTGATGGACGCTCCAGGCCACAAAGACTTCATACCAAACATGATTACTGGAGCTGCACAGGTATAAAGGCAGAGATGCAACCCAACTGTGCTGGACAAATGCAGGTGCTGTGACCTCTGGTGGATTAACTGCCAGTTACTGCATGTTCTAATAATGGTTTGCAATCAAATAAATTAGCAACTTTACTCAAATTTTCTTCATGTCAGTGGCATTAGAACTGATGACATGGTTTTATGTAGGCCTATAATCAGCTCAATTAAACGATATTAAATATTCTCCCTTTGCGGATTGTTGCTTCCAAACAAGTTACTCAAGATGTTGCTTATTGGGGTAAAATGTAGAAGAGGTTCACAGTGGGGAACACCTTGCTGTATTGATGAAGAAGGCAGAGAGCATTGTGGGAAGATGGAGTGAGTTTAACTAAACTGCGTGCTGCAGGCAGATGTGGCACTGCTGGTGGTGGACGCCAGCCGTGGGGAGTTTGAGGCTGGCTTTGACGCGGGTGGACAGACGCGGGAGCACGGCCTGCTGGTGCGGTCACTTGGAGTCACCCAGCTGGTTGTGGCCGTCAATAAGATGGACCAGGTGAGCCCGTTTACTTTTCAGCAGACCTCTTCTTGCACATAGCTCCGCAAGAGTGTCTGTGACTTAGCTGCTGACTAACCCTGTGCTACAGTTAGGCAAGGCATTCTGCTTCCGACAGTGAGTCAAGGCTGTTCTTACAGGTGGGTTGGAAGCAGGACCGCTTCCAGGAGATTCTCAGCAAGCTGGGACACTTTCTGAAGCAGGCGGGCTTCAAGGTGAGCCTCTTCTCTCTGTGCACCATTTCTACTTTGCTTCCCCTCTGGAATATCTGCACGTGCAGCACTTTTTGTGTCCTGATTGTCAGCGCTTTGTGTTTCTGTGAGCTGACTGTTAGGTGTGTGTTGTTCTTCCTTGTGACTGAGGCTTTCCCTGTGCTCACAGATTTGTACAGGTATGGTATGTTTACTATGTGGGCTCTTTGTGTCTTTTTTTTTTTTTTTCTCTTCTCCCCCAGGATTCTGATGTTTCTTACATCCCCACGAGTGGCCTGTCTGGAGAGAACCTGACTGTCAAGAGTGTGTTGCCTGAGCTGACAGCCTGGTACAAGGGGCCTTGTCTGTTGGAGCAGATTGGTGAGCCTGGTTTTGCTAATGGGGTCGGGCTTTGGCAGTATGTAAGGCATAATGTACGCAGCATAATGCAGTGTACTATTGGTAATATGGAGCAGATGTAGTGATGATGTAAGTTCCTCGAGCACTTGTACCAGTTCAGCTCAGTGGCCCAGCACTGCAAAATCCCACCTCACTTTCATGTCATGTTTTCTCAGATGCATTCAAGCCCCCCCTGCGATCTGTGGATAAACCGTTCCGCCTCTGTGTCTCAGATGTTTTCAAAGGTAGGTTGATGGAAGAGCTACCTCGTCCTTATCCCTGTTCCTGTCTTTCTTCAGTGTGACAACAGTGACCCGCTGACCAAGACTGGACACGCGTATCAGATACAGCATATGTGAAACGTGTTTTGTGTCTCTCCTAGACCAGGGATCAGGCTTCTGTGTGACGGGAAAGGTGGAGGCAGGCTACGTCCAGGCCGGGGACCGTGTGTTGGTGATGCCCCCTAATGAGACATGCACTGTGAAGGGTACTGTGTCAGGGAACCCCACCCCTACAGCTGTTTCCGTGGGAACAGTTTCACAGCAGACACTTTTTGAGTAGAACAGCAGTTATGAGACATTAGGAAATAATTGTGTCCTGCGTATTTTTCCTTTATAAACTCGTTTTAAAAAATGTGGACGTTAAATACAACAAAATGAAGAAGATCCATTAAAATTTTGTAGTGGTTTTTTCAGTTTAATAAATTTTAAAATTATAGTTTGACTGAATGATGAAATAGTAATCCAGTATATTCAATGCTGAGGACTTGAGAACCGGTTGAGTAGTGTGGTTGAACTACTAGCGTTTTACAGGTAGGTCAGTTATTTATTCACTTAAGATGTAAGTGCAGCAATCAAGTCTGAATTTTTATTTATTTATTTTTTTTATATACACACTTTGCCATAATTTTCCGTCACTGCAATCTAGTTTACCATCTGATTGACAGGTGGTTAGGAAGTGGGCTCTCCACAAACCAGAGTAACCTTACAGAAACATGAATAAAATAGTAAGTCACCTCAAATTTATGATCCCACTATTAAGTCAGGGATATATAGCAAATGAACATAGAAACTATTATTACCACTAAATTGTACAAAATTTAAATATGTTTGAGTAAATGATGGGTATAGCATTACTAAGGGCATAGCCTTAGTAATTAACTTTGTAGTAGTTTATCTTGGTCATGCGCTTGGTCACGCGTTACAGTCATGACGACAGGCCAGGCACAGTGGGTTGGCACAGAGCTTGCATACATAATTTACTCTGTTCAGTATGCCCTAACCCGCACAGTGGCACGGTGTTGCTTTTCATAATTTATTGCCCCAGCGAGGTTAAATATGCCTGCAGCAGCTGCCTGTGGGCTTCCGTGGCTGTCCTGCTTTCTGAGAAGCAGTGCTGACAGTCTGGACATGAGTCACAGCAGCAGAGTCCCAGTCTGTCACTGACTGGAACATGCTTGAACTTGGTGGCAGGAAGTTGAGATGTTGCGTGGGGCTATCTGTGCATTCCAGCAGTGCCTCCTTCAGCTGTGGAACACAAACAGGTCAAACTACTCTGCCTTTCATCTTAACATGTATTTATATAGCCTGCTAAATATCCACCAGTTGGCACATGGACAAACTCAAAGTTCTCCCCTCAATATTAAAACACATGCTGCAGTGTGCATGCAATGTCTGATCTGAAATAGTTTAAGTAGAAATATCTTCCATTTGCATAACATAAGAATTACGTTTGTGCCTTTTTCCAGCATAGTAATATGCATTTCAAATCATCTCACCTTTCTTTTGATAAAATACCAGAAACTTCTAAATAATCTGACGAGATGTTGGTTTCCATCTTAATGTGAATAGCATAGTATATTAGTGGAGATTGTCAGAAATAAATGTTCTAAAAACACTAATGTTAAACACTTACGATGAGCTATTTGCAAATGACACAACTCTGGAGTAAGAGGTGTATGTATATATGAAGTAAGTACAAACTGAAACACACTGTCTTGTATGCCATTCTGCTGTCCGTCATTGACTACAACTGCACTTTAACCCTTCATATTGTCATATTGAGGTATAGAACCATTAGAGTATAATCAAAATATGTAGCCCTGCTGCCAAACTCACCCTTTTGTTCATCTGTACAGCAGGTGGCTTAATGACTGTGTCATGACCCTCTTGGGATTTCACCTTGTAATTTTTTAGTCAGTGTTTTTTTGGCACTGTAAACACTAGTGTTCACAGTCTGTAATTGCTTGGCTATTGTGATTTAACAACTTTCGTCTCTTGAACTTTTATTTTCCCCCTTTTCCTTTCACCTGGTTGTCAAGGCAGACACTAAAATTTTAACTGGTTTAGCAACAAAACTTGTGGGGTTCTTGTATGGACAGTTGTGTATTTTTATGTCGGCGCAGAACACGTTCATTGGGACAGAAGTACTGTATGGATGAGGGGTGGATGTGGATGTTGTGTGGCTGTATGGAGGTGGTCTGATGAGGGGTGGATGTGGATGTGTGGCTGTATGGAGGTGGTCTGATGAGGGGTGGATGTTGTGTGGCTGTATGGAGGTGGTCTGATGAGGGGTGGATGTGGATGTTGTGTGGCTGTATGGAGGTGGTCTGATGAGGGTGGATGTGGCTGTATGGAGGTGGTCTGATGAGGGTGGATGTGGATGTTGTGTGGCTGTATGGAGGTGGTCTGATGAGGGTGGATGTCGCTGTATGGAGGTGGTCTGATGAGGGTGGATGTGGCTGTATGGAGGTGGTCTGATGAGGGTGGATGTGGCTGTATGGAGGTGTGGGTGCTGAACGTTAGAGCAACACATTTAGCCTCCTTTCGTGGTGAAATGTGATGAGTCAGAGTGTGTGTATCTTCACCTCCAGGCTGAGGCTCTTACTGACCAGGCAGTTTTCGGTCTTGCTCACTTCCAGGTATCACTTTACACGAAGAGCCAATCGAATGGGCAGCTGCTGGGGACCATGTCAGCCTTACCGTGACTGGCATGGATATCATCAAAATCAAGTCAGTGCACGCTTCCTGTCACGCCTGTCTGCTCTGCCTGCACCACCCTGTCGCATCAGTAGGAAACCCACTATCTGGCACCGTGCACTGAGCTGGGTGGGGTCCTCTGCCCCTCCCAGTTGCAGTTTGACAGCACATACTGCTATATTTGGTGCTGCAGGTTTAATTTTATTGATTTGTTTTTCTTTTTTTTTTTTTCTTCTTTCACCTTGCTATGAATCATCGCAAGAACATTTGATTTCCCTGAAAGATGACTTTGTGGTTTGTCAGTTTGCGACATTGTGGAAAATAAAAGTTGTCACATGGCACAAAGCACAATTTGTTGAGGAGAAGGGTGTGTTGGCAGAAGCTCATTGGCTGCTGTCCTTTTTTGCAGTGTGGGCTGTGTGTTCTGTGATCCCAAGGAGCCAATAAGAGTCTGTTCCAGATTTCGGGCTAGAATCTTGCTCTTCAACATAGAAATTCCCATCACCCAAGGTTTTCCTGTAAGGCTGCTTTACCATTAATTCTAGATGTGCCTGGAGCTTGTATGAGAAGTAAAGGTTAGCACAGGGAATTAGTGCTAGTTTTCACTCTTCCTGCCAGTGAAGATTTGTCCCCTGTCAAACAGGTGTTGCTTCACTACCAGACAGTAAGCGAACCTGCCACCATCAGAAAACTTGTGAGCGTGCTTCATAAGAGCAGTGGAGAAGTTCTCAAGAAGAAACCAAAGTGAGTCATCCATGGCAGAACCCTCTAAAGACGTGGGAATGAAAGGTGTTAGCATCTGTCAAACGCATACATCCACACACCTACCTTTGGGTCAGTGGTTTAATTATGCCTCTTATGCATTTTCTGTCACAATGCTGTCTTTTGTGATGGTTATTTTTTTTTTTTTCCCCAAAAGTAAAAATGGAGAAGTGATAGAGCCATAGACAAAAGTGAACGGAGAAAACTGTCACGGGAAAAGGGAACATTAGCTGGGCATGACCTTATACCACTAGTCAAAACGAATAATTGCGTCTTTGTGGAGTGAACTAGCCATATACTTTATTACTGTTTAATATGACCCTAGGTGTCTAGGCAAAGGCCAGAATGCAGTGGTGGAGATACAGACACACAGGCCGGTAGCTCTGGAGCTTTACAAAGACTTCAAGGAGCTGGGCCGTTTCATGCTGCGCTACGTTGGGTCTACAATAGCCGCGGGAGTCGTAACTGAGGTAAGGCCTTTGATGCTCCACTGAGACTGGGTAAGACCAGGGTAAGAGCCATGTGTACCAGTGCTGACACTGTCAGAGTTACACTCAAAATGGAAACAACTACAAGTTCTGCAGTGTTTTGTGTAAATCAGAAATCAAGCAAGTTTTTCAAGTCGTCTTGAATCATTTTTATTCCCGTGTTGTAGATCAAAGAATGATGACCTACGTTTCTATCTCAAGAGACCTGGACATCCTTCAGAGAAATGCTGCTCCTCTATATAAACAGACTGGCAGAAAAAAAACTGTTCATCCCGTATCCTCCATGCACGCCTGCAGATGTTGCATTCCATCTCGCCTCTCTGCAGAGGCTGCTCAGTTTGAACAAAAGCTGCATGTCAGCATCGCAGGGACGGACCATGGCAACGTTTAGCTGTTTTCTACTGAAAATCTCCACTTTCATACTGCTTTCTCATTGGTCAGCTGGCTCTCTTCCAAACAAGACAATTAAATAACTACATAACTGACAATCCAGGGACTGTTTTGTTTAGCTCAGTAGTTATTTTGATGTGATATTTATAACCTAAGACGTCTTACCTTAATTCAGGTATGTTTGAGTAAGCTAATACATTTATGTTGCTGTTTATGTATGATGAAAACTGCACATATATAAACACTATAAGCATTTGAATCAGTAACCAAACTCTGATGGTTAGTATGGCACAGGTGCTGCAAGAGTTTGCAATCAGTTACCAGTATTTTAAACCTGGTTGCTATGGAGGGACAGGTCAGTGTCCGATGCAATCTTTTCAGTGCAGCTCTTTCTCCATACAATTACTGCAAGGAAATGTGAGGTAAAATTAAGCAGATCTGGCTGCTTACCAGTATAACGACTTACCAAGGGTAACCTAACAGTTCAGAAAAAAAAGCATATCAAGTACACGAAAGGATTTAGTGGTTAATTTCACAAGTGTTATGAAAGTGAAGATGGCGGAATAACAGTCAAACTGCGCACAGTTGTTTTTAAGAGGCGTTAATCTTCCTGCGAAAGGGCTGATGCTTAGCCGTATTGACATCGTCTGTTTGATCCTCGTGGACAGCCACCGCTCACTGGCCCACGGGTGTCCAGGGCCAGTCCAACGCGCGCTCATGAGGAGCATCACCCTACAAGATGCGCGGAACAGCTGCCGCGATCGTGCCACAGAACATGCTGTGTCAGTTCAGCAACGAAAATGCTCTGCCAAAAGACCGATATCTATTAAAGGGGATGAATTCAAAGCGCATGTTTGTGTACTTGCCTCTTTGGAACCGGGTGCGTGCGTGCCGTGGGCGCGCGTGTGTCAGAAAGTGCACATGTAGAACTGACTTCATTTCATGTTTTTTAAGCCATTTCAAATTTTGATTAGGTGGTCAGCATATCACAGTGCACATTAAATGGTGTACTTAAAACGTGTTGGAATATAGTTACTTTTGTAAACGTGCTGTCAGCGGTCTTTCAAAAGCTGTGCCGGTGATGAATGTGTGTGCGCGCACACCGTGGTAGGCTGGCAGGTGCAGGTGTAGCACAGACGGGCAAGCCTTACCCATTACATTTACCTTCATTAATAAATCTCACCAGCGGTCTAATTGTCATGATGTTCACAGCTTTTGTCTGCCTAATACCAAATAGGACAGCAATTCTATAAAAATGTATCACATTTTAAAGTTTACTTAATCTGTATTCTAATTATTTCATTTTAATTTATTGGAAGAGAAAATGTGGGATGCAAAGTTAGATGCAATACGCTGGCAAGACTTGACCTACCGTCAGGGTGTCTTGAGTGCGAGAATGTCAAAGGGCCCTTCTACAATAAATAAAAATGCAATTACTGCAATAATTTAGGAGGAGGACACTAAACTGGAGCTCCCAGGACCCCATAGGAGTTTAAATTCAGTTCTGTCTGCAGGGTACTGTAAACCTCCTCAGACACCTTCGCATCGCTTTCAAAAATTATGAAATACAATCTGTTACAAAGCTGGTCAGAGGGCTTCAGCATTATACACACTTTAATGCACTTTTTGAAATACGGTTTCGAAGAAGCTAAAAGTAGTTTATATTTGAGTCAGAACGTTTTCAATATGCCTTGATAACAGGTACTTGCAGCACGATCAGGGAAAAAAAGATGTGAAAGCTTGCGTTTGCATGCTCAGGTTCTGTTTTCCAGTTTCACTTGTACACTTTCTCGATTTTTGCTGTGTAATGCGTGTGAGTTGAACGCAGAAACTCCTCGTACCTCCCGCTGAGCAACACCTCATAATCCCGTGGGGAAGCTTGCGCTCGCATGACGTCCGGGCGGCGCAACGCTCACAGAACGCAAAGACAGCATTGTTTTATCCATCCATCCATCCATTTTCTGCCACTTATCCAGGGCCGGGTCGCGGGGCAGCAGTCTACGAAGTGACCTCCAGACTTCCCTCTCCCCAGACACCTCCTCCAGCTCTTCTGGGGGGACACCGAGGCGTTCCCAGGACAGTCGGGAGACGTAGTACATTGTTTTAACGTGTTAAAATCAGCTACACTGCATTGCAGCTCGGCCAGCGAGTAAGCAATTTATGATTGGAAAAAAAGTCCATATTATTCAGTTCTCTAGTAATTCACATTACATATCACTATCCATGTCATCCTAAGGAGGTGTTTTAATTTAATAAAATGTATGATTTAGAGTCCAAGCACTAGTCTCTCCTTTACTTTCTCGTTTACTGCAGTTCACTGTTTTGTGTCTCATATCTGCCTCACCTTCCACCCCTACTGGTACTTTATATTATTGCTCCACGTTATGATTGACAGTACAGTCGTGCGCAATGTGTGCAGGTGCGATCGGTCACAGGAGCGGCTGTGATCCTCCCGAATATTTCTGAAAGCTCTTGCAAAACAGACTGTGGGAGGAGCACCGGTAAAACGCATTCATACCCCGGCAGGTACTGCTTTATTTGAGTCCTTGTCTTTTGAAACCTTCACAGCATCAATCAGCAACAATGTCCAAAACAGCCGACCACAGGACACATTTGGTCTTAGAGAATTACATAGGAGGAAAATTTGTGCCGTGCTCCAGACATATAGATTCGTTTGACCCATCTACCGGAGAGGTGTATTGCAAGGTTCCGGACAGTGGCAAGGAGGAGGTGAGCATGTGCAATTGTCATACACATAATTTCAAATTCTTTTTCTATGCCAATTTAAAATGTATGTTTTCATAGGCAAGTTCGATTGAGCGACATGCAGTTTCTGTCAGCGTTAAAGTGTGCGTATCGCTTCCTCGCCACTGTCTGAAAAGAAGGATAAAAATACGTGCACGATATTGCTTAGATTAAGTGCAAATTAATAACAACTCCGTCAGTGATTGTACAATAATTAATGCTCATTTTGGCAATTTTGCTGCTTTATATGCATATGAGTCCGGCATTCTTGTATAAGATGAGTAAGAAAGTACGAAGTTAAAAATAATACAGTGGCTCATTCTGAAATTCCTGTGTTTCTATATATTAATGAATTAATATTTATTGCCATTAAATGCAGTTCGCCAAAGCCGATATGTTATTGAAATGCCCGATTATATTTCTCATTAGTTGTATTATCGTGGTAATATTTTAATGCTTTCAACTCTATGAAAAATACGACAAAACGTTGAGTCACAGCAGTGGACTTGGCTCTTTCCTGAATCAACAGTTCACCCATCTGCCTGCTAATCATTAACTTATAGATATTTCAAGGTTACTTTAACTGCAGCAAGACTCTTTTCTAAACTTGTCACAGGTTTAGCAGCAGTTCATGTGGAGTTGCAAAATTCAGCATGACTAGCATACGGTATTGGTGTAACAGTATCAGATGAAGTGGGAACTGAAAATTGGCCAAACTAATCCACATTTCCTGAAGCTCAGGACATGTGTTGTGGCAGAATTGAAGGGTGAGCACAAGCTGAGATTATCACCATGACACCCGTTCCGCTCCAGGTGGAGTTGGCCGTGACAGCAGCCAAGGAGGCCTTCCCAGCCTGGGCTGCACGGAGCCCCTCAGACAGGGCCCAGATCCTGCACAAGTTGGCTGACCTCATCGAGGCCCACCTGGAGGAGTTTGCACAGGCTGAATCCAAAGACCAAGGTGGGCTGCATCTTTGCAGAAAACATTTCCCACAGTACTGAAATTTTTATATGTAGACAATGCATAGTATAATAGTTTTTCTTTGCTTTGTCTTTTGACCATTAATTTTATTTATTTTCAGGTCTGAATTTAAGAGGTAGCTTATATAGTACAATGAAATGTAAACTCGAGGCAGTTAGCTGGCTCACATAAAACCATGGTTATTGTGGCCTGGTGATTAATAAGACTGGTGCATGTTAAAGTCAAATAAGACAACCCTGATCTTTTTTTATGAATAAATGTAAACGTTGGACTTTCCACTAGAGGGCGCACTTTACTAAGTCTACCCAAACTGGACACTTTACACTTGTCTGCTGTTTGGTTTGCTCTCCCTGTCGATCACAGGAAAGACCATTACTTTTGCTCGGACAGTGGATATACCAAGGGCAGCGTACAACTTCCGCTTCTTTGCAACGTCTGTCCTTCACCACACCACCGATTGCAGTCAGCTGGACCATTTGGGCTGCGTGAGCTACACAGTGCGTGGTCCTGTGGGCGTGGGTAAGGCTCAGATGTGCACTACTTAACCCAACAGGTAGGCTGCACTGTCTGTCACACTGTCATAGCTAGGGCAGGTAACCAAAAATGTACTTGGTTTAGCTAAAAAAAAATATATGGAGTATATATGGAGATTCATTCCTTGAATATGTATCTAATCCAGGGATGAATGCATCATGGTCTTGAGGTCATTTTCCTGTTATATGACATTGTTGTGTATGAACATGAAGGTGAACTCCCCCGCTTATCGTAGCACTGAGCGTACTGTTTCACAAGAACTAGTTACAGAACGTTTTTCCTTTGTAATTTGTGCGTCTTGTGCGTGACCACAACTCCAAATCATTCCAACAGCTTCGCCTCACCTTGGCTTCCAAACCACAGCTTCACAGAATAAACTGCATTACTCCGTGCAGTGGTCAGCCTGTGTTCTGTATCATGGAGCCTGATGGTGTCTAACAAAGGCCAACTCTTGTATCTTTTGTGGGTTGGAGTTAAACCTCTGCCCAACGGTCTGTATATTGTTCTGTCTGTTTAGCTGGCCTCATTAGCCCCTGGAACCTGCCACTCTACTTGCTCACATGGAAGATTGCTCCTGCAGTTGCCGTGGGCAACACAGTGGTGGCTAAGCCAAGTGAGATGACCTCCGTCACAGCCTGGATGATGTGCAAGCTTATGGAGGAAGCAGGCAAGGGATGGAATTTGAAAATGATCCATCAGCTGCTGACATACTTGCAACAGGTGCCCTCCAATGTATTTGCCTGTACACCTTTGGGCTGGCCCCACCACAGGTATACCCCCTGGTGTGGTGAACATCGTTTTTGGGACTGGTCCCCGGGCAGGGGATGCGCTGGTGTCCCATCCAGAGGTGCCACTCATCTCTTTCACCGGGAGCACTACCACTGCGCAGCTCATCACAGAAAGCAGTGCCCCCTACTGCAAGAAGCTGTCCCTTGAGCTGGGAGGAAAGAATCCTGCCATTGTCTTTCAGGACGCTGACTTGGACGAGTGCATTGCGACCACAGTCCGTTCCAGCTTCTCCAACCAGGCCAGTGTTTGAGTTCATGGCTGCTCCCTACTGGCGGAGTTGCAGCACTGCCTCGCTCCGTGTGCGTTCGGCCGGTCCCTCTGTTGCATGCTGTGTGGCTCCTATGGTAGTGGGAGTAGCTCCACTCGTTGAAGGCTGGAGGATTTGATGGCACTCACTACTTGATGTAAACTCATTGCTTAATTAAAAACTATTTTAATAGTACATCATTCAGTGCTGTTAGTCTGGTGACGACTGAATGAAGTGCCTCATGGTTATTATAAGGGCAAAACCACAATTTGGGAGCAGTTTCGTTGTAAATAAAGACCCAGACACAAGGATTTCATGTGGAAAGGGATTAATAAAACCTTTAAAAGTTTTACTGTGTCACATCTTCAACTATAGAAGTGAAAAGTATTTATGTATTATTCAGGTCAAGCAATATGTCTTGACATCTTCCCCAAGTGTTTATGCAAATAATTTTTTTATTTCATAAAAAAAACATCTTTTAAACTGACTAAGATGATTGAAAGTTAGACCACCACGCACACTATACCTCCTTTTGGAAGAGGTGAATCTGTTTTCATGATATAAACTGTAGTGCCTCATTTCACCTGCAGGGGGAGATCTGCCTCTGCACCAGCAGAATCTTTGTGGAAAGGAGCCTCTATCCAGAGTTCGTGAAGAGGTTTGTGGCTGCTGCTCGACAATGGAAGACAGGGGTACCTACTGATGTCAGCAACAACAATGGAGCCTTGATCAGCAAAGACCACCTAGAGAAGGTATTAGACTTTGGATCTGTGTAGCAGCAAGAGCTTTCATATAAGGTTATTTCTTTTTTTGCTCTTCTTTTGGAGCTGAGCTGATAGGTTCACCTCTGACCCCACTCCAGGTGAGAGGCTATGTGAAGCTGGCCCTTTCAGAAGGAGGCCAGGTGCATTGTGGGGAGGGTGTAGACTCCTTGGTTCTGCCGGAGCGCCACAGGGGTGGCTACTTCATGCGGCCGACGGTTCTCAGTGGCCTGTCGGACAGCTCACGCTGCATGCAGGAGGAGATCTTCGGCCCCGTCACCTGCATTACGCCCTTCGACAGCGAGGATGAGGTCATCCAACGCGCCAATGGTGTCCGCTATGGCCTGGCTGCTGTCGTATGGTCACGTGACGTGGCCCGAGTTCACTCCGTGGCACGCAGACTTCAGGCCGGCCTTGTCTGGACTAACTGCTGGCTTGTGCGTGACCTCAACTTGCCCTTTGGAGGCATGAAGAGCTCCGGAGTGGGACGCGAGGGCGGTCGCGATTCCTACCACTTCTTCACCGAGGTGAAAACCATTACGGTGAAGTACTGAGCATGCACCGGTTCTTCAGGCTAGCAATTGTGGGTAATCACATTCATAGAGATGAGGGGACATATAAACTTTCACTTCAGTGTATCCAATGTGTGCCGTCTGTGAGCGTTCTCTGTTTTTCACTGCATTATGCTGTTTAAAAAGCAAATTAGACTATAGAGTCGGGTTTACTAATTTGGATGTCTGCTAATTGTACTCACTACCTTAGCAGAGGCCTAGTCTCAATTACAGTGGAGTATGCTGGGGAGCCTGTCTCACAGTTTTGTAGAAACCAAGTTAGTTAATGCGGCCGGTATTATTCTACAGCTATGAAGCGTTCTGGACTGCCAAACTCATTTTATGCCTATCTTGATTTACTCGTTGATAACTGACGTTTGGTAATGTGTACATATTGGTTGATTGGCAACACAGAATTTTGCTGTTTAAAAAAACAGAGCAGTGCTGTTTAAAAAGGGGGTTCAATGCTACTTTGATGAATCCAAGTGTACAAAAAATTTGAATATAAGGATTTTAATTCTGCAAGAATGCGTGCCACTAGAGGGCAGGATGGGAAAATCAGATAATATATTAACGCAGTGGTTCCCAAATGTGGTCCTAGTGTCTCCAGTGGGTGCAGGATTTCTTTCCAACCAGTTCATTTATTTTTAATTTGAGCACTGTTTCAATTAAATATCAATTACAAAATTTCCTTTGTCCATTTTTCCTGATCTTTTGCATGTCTGTGCTTAGTCGTCTTTATTGAGAGATAAGAGTTACAAAGCAGAAAGTCAAAAGAGAGACTCTTCTGCAAAAAATATACATCAGGTTACAATGTCCGTCTAACTGTAGTATCAGAGCAGGAAATGTATGGATTATTACACATAGTGTTTAATTCAATCCCGTAATCATAAATTGTATTCAAATTGTGATAATTAATAACACATACAGATTCCGATGACAAAGAATGCTTAGTTAGGAGCAGTGATTTAAGGGATATTCACAAGAAATGGATTAAAATATCAAAAACCATAACTTAAAAATTGTTAAGAGGCAACATCAGTAAGTCTTTGTCTTGCTTTGTGTTGAATTGTTGTTGAGAATTGATAAATTTTGTTGAGAATTTCTGGATTGACACAGTGATTACAGAAAAAATAAGATAATGAATGAATGATATTAAAGTTCAATTAAAAGCAGAAATTGGTTGAAACTGAAGCCTGGACCCACTGGGGCCACCAGGATCGAATTTGAAAACCACAGCTTTAATGGTTCATGATTATATTTTTATGTTTTGGATATAAATTATGTAGTTTGATTGGGTTGTTTAATTTGTCTAAAATTATTAAAATATTTTAAAATCTTGTTCCAACTCTGGCAGACAAATGAATACAGGCATGGGTAGTTTTTAATTTAAATAACGTTTTGGTTTAATGGCAATTTAAAGACATACTATAGTATTTTGCTAAAGCGGTTACTGGTGCCAAAGTATAGATGTTTACAAATTTTGTAGTTGAAAAGTTCTATATTTTGTTTTGAATACCCTAGAATTACAGCTACAGGTAACTCATGTTATGCTACAACATACATATGTTAATTTTGTTTTTAATGTAATAAAATGTAATTACTGTATTATATTACTAATTTTTGTATAAACAAAACAAAAATCTATAACAATCTTGTACTTACATGTGTATTGTTTATTTTTAATGTAATTTAATAACATGTTATTGTTATGAAAACAATAAAGGCAAAATAAAGCTGTTATGTGTCATCAGAATCTTTTTACTTTGTTCAGCTTTCTGGTTGTTTATCATCTGGAATTTTTAAATCACTTTTTTCCCTCTCCTGTAGATTTTGCAATAAGGCTGCAGGATTCTATAATTGCCTATTTAAGTGTTTTTCAAAGTCTTCATTGTGAAACAGTTTACTTGTGTTAAACCAGAAAAATTTACAGTATTTGTTGGAGACATAAGGCTGCATCAGGTTTAAGATTTTCAGAATTCCAAATGGTACTATCAAGGATTATAATTAGCTTTTATTGTCATTGAGTGCATATGAAACATACAAGTCACAATGAAATGTGTTCTCTGCATTTAACCCATCCCCCTGGGGGCAGCAGTGGGCAGCCACATGGTGCCCAGGGAGCTAGTGCTGAGTGTCCTGCACAAGGACCCACGTGGCTAGGTTGGGATTTGAACCAGGAGACATCCACCTCCTTGCCTGATACACTACTCAGTGAGCCACCAGGCTATAAATGCACCCCTTCATTAACGTAAATGTTAAAAGCTGAAACACCATATTTTCAAAGCTATCAGATGTACTAGTGAAATTCTACACAAATATTACATGTATACAATGGCTACGATTGGCTCTGAGCAATTTAAGGGACACTGTGATTTGTCAAGGGTGATAAATAAAAATGAAGGGCAGACATTAAAAATAACATTAAAACAGACTGAAGCATGGAAAACAAGCACAAGTTGTCCTGTGGTGCAGTGAAGCTGGTGAATCAGCGCTTGTTTATGTCACGGCTATGTGTGACAGCAGCGGAGGATTCTGATTGGTTCAGAGAAGTCCACAGAGCCCCACCCTCTGCCTCACCCCAGGAGCTCTCAGCTGCAGCACATCATCAGGGGCACAGCTGGTGGAGGGGAAGGGTGGGCGACACTGTTCTGGGAACGTTAGAGAATGTTCTGGGAATGTTCCCTTTTTGCTGGGCTATAGATTTTATATAATGGTGTAGTTGTATAAATGCCACCCCCCCACTTTTTCCCCGCCTTTGTTGTAAAACCATGTGTAGCAGATAAAAAATTGGAAGTTTACACGCATCACTGAAAATGCATAAAAACTGGTAAAAGGGTAAAAACTTTAGAAAGTTGTTGTTATAACTGCTTGTGGGTCTGGAATGTGAAGCCAAGGCACACTGCATTGAGAGTGTGTTTTGTCACGTCCCCAGCCCTAGAGCTGTGTGGAGTTGTGCCCAGGCCACAGCTGTGTGTCGCCCCTTTATTCCCACTCATGTACAGCTCTGCGGTTTCCGCCCATGTATCGGGCCGATGGTGGCACAGCTAAAATCCTGAACTTGTTGCTTTTGGCCTTGTGCCCTACACTTTTCATGTGAGAGGGGTAATGGGCCGTGGAGCTGCCCGTCATCACGGAAGCGCAGGGACGCCGAATGAGGCCGGAGTCAGCAGATTTTTTTCCACTTTCTCCAGTCGGAAGTCTGGAGGACCGAGAAGTCCGAGTTTCCTCACGAGTTTGCCCTAGCACCCCCTCCCTCGTGGGAAGGAGGAACGCAAGTCGTTAGAAACTGCACGTTCGAGCCCCAGGCCAACACGGCCACGCCACAGTGAAAGGCCTATGGGGTGGGGGGGGGGGTCATACAAAATACAAAGCAGAAGCAAGCGGGGGGCCAATGTTCCAAGCACAAAAGCATACAGCCACTAATTCATCGGTAACTGAGAGGATAAAAGAACATTTGACAAATTTGTAGAGACAAGGAAGGGGAGTAGGTAGTGAGGAGAATTTGTGGTCATGTGATTCTTTCCAGTGTGAGGAGGTGTAGCCTGTAGCAGCTGAAACGCTGCAGCTTGTGGCCTGATAAAAACCGCATTAAGGGGTCAGAGGTCAAATGTCACATTCTGTGGAAGCAAAAAGGGACGGAGCAAATGATTAATCAGAAACAGCAAGTTCTTGTTTGGAGCTTGACCCTCTTATGAGAATACGTGACAGGATATGCGAGTTCATATGGTATGACCCTAAAATCATGGAGAAGACAAACAACTTCTGCTCATGGGCTGTCTGGTTTAAAAAATTGCTTGTTCTTTGCTACTTTGTCAAATATTTTTACTGTAGGTTTTGACAAATGAGGTCTAATTTATGCTTAATAGGTGTTGAAAGAAACTGAAAGCAGGAAAATGAATTATGACAACCTACTTTGTTCTGTTTAAATTTTGCCAGAAAATATGTCATTTTTACTGACAATGCCTTGACAAAACCCTGCTGTAGATATATACAAGTTAACTAAACAGCAGAGATTTAAACGTGCATTTAAATTTTCTAACAATAATGCATTCAGGGCCAATTCTGTCCATTTTGGTGCCCAACAGAAGACCCTCATTGCCACCACTCCTCCCAGACAGCTCAGGTAACACCTCTAGATGTTTCTCAGTACTGGTTTCATTGGACACAACTGCAAGGAAATGTCGTGCCACCAGCTGTTTCTTAAATTCAGCTGATCATGTGTGTTTTGTAAAGAGAAGTGATGCAAATAGTGTTTCTGGGGAAGGGAGGGTTCAACTGTACTGCTGATGAGGTAGTCAGATGAGCTGACATGCCTGTTGGAGGGCGCATGGGTGCAGTTTGCTGAGTTTGTATCTATGCAGGACTTCTGCAGCTGCAGCAGTGCTGATCTACCCTTATGCAAACAGCTGGGAGGGAGGGGGGAGGAGGTTATTGCTACTATACTCCCTCCATAAAATGGTCACAGGAGTTGCTGCTTTACTATTTTAGTGCCACAGTTCAGATTGATAAATCCTTGGAATTGTTAAATGTTATATGTGTACAAATGCTCCAGGGGGCGCTATTGAGATTTTAAAATAAATTTTCTAGAAAACCTTTCCAATAAGGTACTGGCACACATGCAAAAATTTCAGCAAGAAACAAACAATATTTTTATGTTATTGGCATTTTGTATCATTTATTGGTACTGAGTTCAGTTTAAATCCTGCAATGGTTTTCTTGGACTTGAGCCATATTAAAACACCTTCTCTGGTAGTAAATTTGAAACATTTGAACAGTACTTCCAAGGCATCTTGCAATGCTCAATATTGAGAATATAGATCTTCTTTTTTCATCTATGCTGAACTCTTATTTCAATTCCTTTACTCTGTGTTAAAGAAATAAAAAAATAATTATTGCAAAACAGCTTATCAAATATCAGTTGTGGTAAATACTAAAGATGGCTGTTTGTTATAAAGGGTTAGAAATAGCAGAAGATGATATAGTGATATTACACATGAAAATATAGGAGTGAGTCTTCACTTGGTGACATAGAAGCATGACCCAAAGCTGAGAAAAGATGACCATTCTTCCAAGGGGTTAATGAGATGGATAGAACGAGAAAGGCAGCTTTGCTTAGAACTACAACCATATGCACAGCCGTATCTATCGCTCCATGCTCCTAAATCCATGCTGTGCTCACTGCTAACCCGGGCAGAGGTCCAGGTCAATGCTAACTGCTAACTCAGGCAAAAGTCCAAGGCTGAGCTGAATGCTAACTCAGGTAGAGAGCAGGGCTGAGGCAGAACTGAGCTGAATGCTAACTGAGAAAGAGCCAGGTTGAGGCAGGACTGAGCTGAATGGTAACCCAGGTAGAGAACCAGGCTGAGGCAGGACTGAGGTGAATGCTAACCCAGGTAGAGAACCAGGCTGAGGCAGGACTGAGCTGAAAACTAACCCAGGTAGAAAACCAGGTTGAGGCAGGACTGAGGTGAATGCTAACCCAGGTAGAGAACCAGGCTGAGGCAGGACTGAGCTGAATACTAACCCAGGTAGAAACCCAGGTTGAGGCAGGACTGAGCTGAATGCTAACCCAGGTAAAGAACCAGGCTGAGGTAGGACTGAGCTGAATGCTGACACAATGCTACCATTTGTGATTTTATATTTAGGAGTTAACAATGTGCTGCAAAATTGTATTTCAGATTACCAGTTTGCAAGTGATTGAAATGACTACAGAAATCAGTGGTCCTTACTATTAATAATACACACTCTATGCAGTAAACCTAACGCACAGAATTTCTTGTTAATTGAAATAATGACCAAATATACAGCAATGATCAACTTATACATGGAAAAGGTAAAAAAATCTTCATGCCTTCAATTCCAACTGTTTGTTTATCTTGGTCAGAATGCCAGGAGATCTGGGACCTACCTCGGGCGCGCGCGCACGCACTCACGCACACACAAACTTGACAAATTTAGAGCTGCCAGTTGAATGTTCTTAAACACTTATAAAGTCAATTTAAACCCATAACCCTTCAGGGATGTTGTCATGGAATGGAGCTACAGTGTCACCCTATTTTAGATTTTATTTGTTCAAAATGCACCTTAAGGCCTGAGGCTTCTCATAATCTTTGCATTTTCTGTGGTATTTTGTTTGCATTGTGCTTTAGCACGAACATGTGACAGCACTGGTCGAAGTTGAGAAAGTCTTCTGCTTGTTTGCACTCTTCTTATTTTGAATTGGTCAAAAAGTGACACACCACATGAAACGCCCCTCTGTGTCACAATCCGCTGTCACATTGTCATGTGTCATTTTTTTGAACTTTATTTTGTCACTGACCTCCTTGCTGACCTTCCCTGTTCTGCAGTAGTGACAGAGGTGAATGTTCACTTCTGCTTTCCTTTTATCCTGACCATTGCTGTGGGACAGATAACATGATAGCTGAATTCCCATCACAACTAAAATCCTGTTATTTCTGCGCTCCTATTGCAGACGAGACCAGAACTTTGTCAATATGCACTTTATTACAAGTTTCTGTTTGAACAAAAGACAGGAATTTATGGCTTCATTCCACATCTGATGTAAATGTTTCAAAACCTGCCATTGGGTAATGCTGGATTGATTTTGTTGTTCTTTTTTCATATAACATTAAGAACATGTGGTAATGTTTTACCAAGCACAAATTGGCCAGTAAATACATGGATAAAAGGCAAGGACAGCTGTCAGGTATTACTGTTAAACCAAAAAAAAAAAAAAAAACGATTTAATTCCGTTTAACTCAAGTGTGAACACGCACCGTACATCTGTCATGCACGAGTTACAGTTTTTTTAAAAACACCACAGAAGCACTCTGTGTTTATTCAAAACCAGGGTCACATTACGTGTGGATCTGTATAGGCCTCTGACTATGACCAACACATTTACAGAACTGTTACATCAAAATAACACAATAAGCTTTAATTCGGTCATTTTAAATGTTTTTATTAAGTAACATTCAGCTGACAGGAATCATGATATGTGTTAATCAATTCAATTTGGTTCCCGGTGTGTTCCACTTCTTTTATAACCATTGAATTTGCGTTACGTTTTTTTCTATTGTTTAAGCCCTATCTGATTCTCTGTGAAGTTGTTCCTCATTACAGCTTTTCCTGGGTGAGGCTCACACTGCCTGGTTTTCTATTAATTCTGTGCAATGTAAACCCTGAACAATCAAATGGGTGGTGGTTCCTTTTGAGGCTAACTGTCCAATCAGAGAAAGAGCTGTTTGTTATTTTATGTAAAGTTTCTGCGGCTTTCAGAGCAGTATCTGAAATGGTGCACGTCGGCCAAACAGTTTGTGAAGCTGGCAGGAAATGCCGCCGAAATGAACGCTGACAGGCCATGGTGGCACAATCAGTGTGGCATGTAGGTCAGTGTGGTGAGGGGGCGGGGCTTACTCCTCAGCTTCATGGCCCGTCAGCATGGGATGTTCCACACGGGCTAATGCCAAGTTCACAATACCTGATTTCTGGTTACTGACTTAAGCTAGCAATTGCAGGAAATTGGACACACACTCCCATATGGTCGTATAAGCGTATTGTTGAGTGTGACTTGGTCTACAACGCAATTTAACAGGCTTGCTAATCAGCAGCAGACACTTGGGAAATTTCTTGCATGTTTGAAATGTCAACCAGTTGCATACAACTTGGCTGTGAGTGGCAGCCAATGAGAGCAAAATATGGGAGGCTGGGCAGGAAAGGAATAATCACTGAATTGTCATTACATACTCACTGTTCTAATACCTTTGGAGGGGAGTGTATACCTGTATAATCAGGTTGTGAATTGCCAGGGTGGGGTGGGAGCTATTTCCTTGCTTCTTGTTTTGACATACCCTGTTAATGGTAAATCTGAATGAAAAAAATACATTTCCTAAGACAACAGCACATGATTTGGCTGCAATTTATTAATACTGAGCTACAAGTAAGCATATAGATATTACTTTGTATGATAAAAATAAAAAGTATAGAGTGTTTTAATTTTAGCACACAGTTTGTGAATATACTGTGCATTTGGTGTGAATGTGTTCTGGATTTCAAAGCTATATTAAAATGTTGTGTAATGAAATGTCCCTCTCTCTGTGTATGTTTTTCATATATAAATAATAAATACTTATCTACAACAACAACAACATTATTATTACTACTACTACTACTAATAATAATAATGTTATTATTAACACTGAATGAAAATAAGCTGACCAGCAGCCTGCATTGCTTGCATGTTGGAGAACAAGCCTCCTTTTGCTGTGCTCAATTCCAAAGCCTCACATGTGTTTTGTTATTTTAAAAATAATTTCTGATTTCTTCTAGGGAGACATCATACAATGTGGACCCCTGCCTTGCTGATCAGTTGTGCAGTGTGTACAGCCCAACGACCACATGCTGTCGGCCAGCTGCAAGTTGTGCGTTGTGAATTGAACCACGAGTGAAGTGTGTGAGAAGTGGTGTAGTGTGAGCAGGGCTTTGCTGCAAGCTCCAGGTCACATGCTACGCAGTCCCCCGTTTGCTGACCTGACTTTTTTGACCCTGTGACCCGGATCTGCACACAAACTCGGACTGCTTTCTCCAGTTCCATCTTCATGCAGCGCAGCCAGTGAGCATCTAATATTATGGGCCTATTTATTTTTAATTGTTTTCCATTCTATTGAATTTAAATTGCATTGTATCAGTCCACCATATTACAATATAGACATGAGTAGGCATGACAAGTGTAAGTGTGGGTCATCGTGGCAAAGGTTTAATTTGCCCCTAAATGAGAGAGCATATATCCTCCTTACAAAAAAATTTCAGGAGCAATTTCTTCGAAGTAGAACAATCAATAGACTTGAGGGCTTTAAATGAGAATATTGAGTGATCTGCACATACATTACAGCATGTGGCTAGTTTGAAGGCAGTGATCACATTGTGTCGGTGCCGTCCGACAAATAGGCCTTATTGATTTCTGCTAATGATTAAGTTGCCGGTTAACACATTTGGCCTGACCTGTGACCTCAAACAAACACCAATAATACCGGCCACGCACGTGTGTCCCGTGACCTCATGACTGCTGTGCTTTGATGTACAGTTTATTATGCAGAAGATTGGAAAATATTTAGAGACAGTATCCCTTCCAAAGAGAACATAGGCTGTAGGGGACATTGTTGACTCTCCATGTTGACCATGCTTTCTAGAAAAATATTTACGTGAAAAGTGATGTATAGTGTTATGAACCAGCAGCTGATGGCCGCTGCAAGCGGACCGCACGGTGGGCTGAGGTTTCTGTGGGCGTGTTCGCAGAGCAAGAGCAGACAGACATGTGTCTGTGTCTGTGCTCTGACTCCACTAAAGACAAACAGAGAATGGAGATGAGGCCCTTTCTGTAGAGCATAGGAAACCCCCCCCTTTCCCTGTTCCTGCACTGGCGCTCCTGTGCAAACAATACACGGGTCGTCCTGACTCCAGCTTGTCTCCGAGATTGGATTTTAAATGGTCTGCCTGTCACTGACCCCCCTCACCCCCCTTTACCCCTGACACCCACACCACCAACCCTTGAGCAGGTACTGATTGGTGAATCTGACTGGCTTTGCCAAATCTTGCAATGTACCTTGATGGCTTAAAAAACCATCAAGGTTAGACCGTAATGTGTAGTTCATGGATACTGCTACAAATTAAAAGTGCCATTTATTGTATAAAGGCCAAGTATAAATATGCCTTATCCAAGCCTTTGTATTGCTTCATTGCACTTCAAAGATCCAGGGAGTGCTTAAGGTATATTTAAAGCAACTGGTTAGCTGACTATCAGAGGCTGTACCGCTCTTTAATCTCCCCTGCAGATGATGTATGGGGTCATACATGTAGAGGTCACACGTAGTCAGTGACGCCTGGTGACCCTGCCGTGTCCTGCCCTGCCAGCCCATCCCTTCGTCTTGTGCCAGCTTGCAGAGTGATACGACAGTGAAGAAGCGCACAGCAGTGTCGGGGGCACGTAGGTTGGAGCCCCGATTTTCCTGGCCTATTTAAAGCACCCACTCATGCTGACATCTAGCGCCTGGCCGACCTCACAGGAAGGGGGCCGCCTGCTCTCTGAAGAGTGTTTCCGGGCGTGGCCATCGCAGACTGCTGGCTCCTCGACTGGAGGAAGCCGCGCTTCCCTCCCGCCGCTGATTGGAGCGTCGACTGTTTCAGCAGGCTTCGGGGGCAGCCGTCTGAGACAAGCTGCTGACTGATCCTGCCGTTAATCAACAATCTGGCACCACATCCCACCAACATCAAACATGAGGAGTCCGTCATCATTCTTCCATTTACTATTGTTCTGGAAAGCAGCAGCGTATGCACTGCACAAGACGGCCACGTGCAAGTCAGTGTATAGGCTTCCGAGAGCTGCATGGAAAGCACAAGGTGAAATGTATGGAGTTTGGTCCTGGCTGAGGTATTGCTATATTACTCATCTGGCTTAATGATTTCCTAAAACTCCTGCTAGCTGTGAATTATGGAGACAAAACTGGGTGCCGTTGTTGCCTTCCAAACTCTTCAATTTTGGATAAAATGGTGAAATACGTTGATTATTGATTTAAAATTGCTCAGGTCAGTGTGGATAGCCGGTTTGTTGTTGCTGCAGTGACTTATCAATGAGACCTGCCTCAGATCCACAGTGAAGCAATGTGATGTTTATATGCTGACTTTCACATGACACATCACAACTGCATATATCATCTTACATGATGCTACTATTAAATTCCATAAGTTGGGAAATCATGTACGATGCTGAAAAGCAAACAGACACTCTGTCCCTGTGAATAAATGGCACCAGTTTCTCTGCTGTGGAAGCAGTAAATCATAATAAAAAAACATGCCTGGAATTTTTTTTTTTACGGGAAAGTAACAGACACGTGCTGTGCTGTTCTCTATCTGTCTCTCTGGCTCACGTGAGCTCTCCTGTTTTCTTTGTTCTCTCTGTCTCACACACACACACACACACACACACACACACAGACACACACTGCTGCTCTTTTTGTTACACATAAACTGGTTTTACCAGTTATAGGACTGTCTATATCCTTGCGCACACACTCAAATGTGTACATGTACATGCACAACCACACAGACACACACTAACAGACGCACAAACTCACGTCCATATGTGTACTCGCATAACTACACACACACACACACACACACACACACACACACACACACACACAAAACCTGTTTTCTGCTAGAGGGCTGCTGGCCATGGGTGGTTTTATTAAGAGTTACTGTATAACCAGTTAGTCACACACTGTGATTTGTACTGGGAATTGCATCTGGTCAGGATTTTTTTTCTGTGAAACTATCTAATCCATTTCTTTTGTTTTCTATTTTCCTTTTTGTTTTAAACTGCAGTTATCTTAACACTAAGCCAGCTTAAGTATTAACTTCACTGGAAACAACAGAATCTGGCTACTGAGCTAATCTTTGTAATGGAAAACCTTGTCTTGTCAGCCTTATGTTAAAAAGGGACGTAATGACACAATATGGACACTGATCAAAGCCAGGTATGTGAGTACTCTGACACTTTGGAAAATCACAAAATTTTGGTCATAGGAAAGGTTGTTACTAAAAGACAGCATTTGGCTGCACTTTTAATTCCATTACAGAACACTAGACACAGGTATGTTGTTAACTCTCTCATCATCCTTAGCCATAAATATCAGCGGCCTGGCATAAATGTCATGAGTGCAGTGACTCGACGTATTTCACTGGATGGTAAAATTGTGCCTCATAAGTGTTAGTAGTGCATGGCTGCAATTTGCTGTGGTGCTGCTGAGCATGGCAGAGATGCCACGTGTACTGGCATCAGCTCTTGGCACTGCCCCAGGCTGCCAGGGCGACCCAGGCACACACAGCCCAGGCTATTTATAATGCACTTACGTAATTGTGTCTGTCCAGCTGCTAAATACGTCACCTCTGCTGCTGTGTGCAGAGATCAGAGGTGGCAAAGCTGGAGAACCCGAGGACCCTCACAGAGAACAGTGAAGGTAAAGCTGGAGAACAGAGGACAGTGAAGGCAAAACTGGAGAACCGAGGACAGTGAAGGCAAAACAGGAGAACAGAGGACAATGAAGGCAAGACTGGAGAACCGAGGACCCTCAGAGAGAACAGTGAAGGCAAAACTGGAGAACCGAGGACCCTCATAGAGAACAGCTCATCAATAAGACCACAAGAGCATGGCCAAGAGAGATTGTCTGAAAGGTAGTAATGTGGCATTTTGTTTGAATAAATACCTTCAGGTTTGGCATCTGTGTTGTCCCCAAGGTTTCAAGAGCTTGCTGCATATTGGAAGCTTATTCTTATTGTGACAGGCTGGAGGGGGTGTCTTGGCCCTTGTGCCTCACACGGGAAGTGGGGCAAGCCTGGTGGCCCTGCCTGCATTCCAGGAGCTCTTTCTTCTTCATTGTGAGCCTGCCAACCCCACAGAACTAGGGCACAAACACAGACCCAGATTTTGCTTGGGGAAGTATGTGAAGACTGCGGCTGCTGTCCACAGTCCTGCATATGGCTGAGAGACAGTCATCACAAACTGCACAGGGGACATAGAATGCACTGTCCGCACTGACTCTGTACACAAAGATGCTGTATATTACAGTTTATTATTCTTAACCCCTTTTTAAACAATGTCTTGGAGAAACAAATTGCAAGCAGTGGCTGAAAATGGATAAAACTGAGTAAATTCATAGTAAATACATGTCTGACTCGGATGTCCACTTTGCCCTCATTTGTTTTTCTGTGTACTGTAATCTTTTCTGTGTACTGCAATCCATGTGTTCTGGACTGAAATAAAGCAAACTGGTTAGGACTTAGAGTTATTTCAAAACAATGATGTAAAATTAGTTTTCATAGGAATTCTCTATCACGTTCCAATAAAAATTGCAGGGTGGGAGGCGTTAGTTAAATATATTAACTACTATGAACTTTGTCAGGAGAACTGGTGGACACCTAACAGTTTCGGCACTCGGTGCAGCTCTAAACCCATGTTACATGCAGTAATTTTTATCTGACATGCGAATTTTGGTGCCGCCCTGATTTCTGAAGAACAGTCCTCGCTTCCTGTAAGAAATACAAATATGGGTGTAAAACAGTCAACAGTGAAATGTGACACACAGTGCTGCTCCAGGTTTCTGTCAGGATGGTGTTTCTACAATGAGAAGTGCTGAGACAGAGTGGAGAGGAGCAGACAGCATCTCTGAAGTGAGTTTCTACAAATTCCAAATCATAATAAAAGTTTCTACAGCAAAACCAAGTGAGGAAAAAAAAAACAGGCAATAGAGAGTGTAATCAAAGAGATGCATGAAACAAATTATTCAAATAAATCTTTTTTTGTGGAAATTTCTGCTAGAAAATGTTCTTTTTTAGTTGGGTTTTTATTAAAAACAGCACATTTGGAGGTGTGTTGTTCCTGTGCAGAACAGAAGGAGTTAAAAGGCGTAACAAGCTGCTGTTTCTCCTCAGGCAAACAGCTGTATCATGATCTGAAGTTATATCCAACTCCTGCTGACCTCATCACAAAAGCTAATTCCCAGAAGGCCACAGTGATGTAATACATGTACCACGTACATCCTGAATGCAATCTAATTTGTGTGCCTTATCTACTCCATGCGTGGATTTGTAAGATCGCAGTTTTGCGTTCGTGTTACACGCTGACAAAACTTAAGTATGCCGTTATTCACACCATTTGTGGTAATTGCTCTTTCACAAAGAGTCCTTCGTCCATATACAGAAACGGGCAGGAAAACAAGTTGATAAGCACTCAGCCAGTAGACACAGCACATGGCAGTGTGAGAATTCCTTTGGCTGTGGGTGGTTTAATTTTAAGGATAACAGCCTATATGGAGAGCTGCGCACAGGCCCTCAAGGGTCATCTGTGCACAGGCTCTCAAGGGTCATCTGCGCACAGGCCCTCAAGGGTCATCAGTGCACAGGCCCTCAAGGGTCATCTGAGGTTGAAGAACTATTTTGAGCAGATACAGTTAGGGAACAATGATTGCAAACTCTTGTACAACAAGTGTATAAGTGTGAAAAATGCAAAATAACACATCAACCGAAAATTGTCATACAGAATGTTCATTATTATTACTATTTATTTATTTATTCTGCCAGTTGTATGTTCTGCTAAAAGTGTATGTTGCTAGCACACATGACGTGATGTTACTATTTTTTTCAGAACTTTTTCACAGTACAACAGATGAACTAGTTCCTTGCCAGTTTACTGGTTTGTAGTTTTCATTACAGACTGTATGTTTATGTTATTCTTACACCTCCCTTACTCCAATGTCTAAGTTCTTTATTTTTCCTGTGTCACTTCTATGAGTGGGTGCATACTTGCCCTTTGAGTGTTTGTGCTCATGTGCGCGTGTGTGTGTGTGTGTGTATGTGTGTGTGTTTGAGTGAAACAGTCAGTAATATGCTATGTTTTTCTGTATGCTAAATATGTTGTCTTCTATATGGGTTCATAGTTAAATGTGTATATTGGGTTTCTTTTTTAATGGACAGTACTATGTGATTAGCTTTGTGCTGCTATGTGTTTTAAAAAATCCCTTAACGAGTAATTTTTATGTAATGTTGCCAGTCCACGCGCACCACTTATTCTCTGCGTAACTGGACAGCAATCGTGCTGACTACCAGTGTTGCATAAAGTACCTGAAAGCCACATGTAAGTAAAAGTTCAGGTATTTTACTATAAAATCACTTAAGTAAAATTCAAAGTCACCAACTGTAATATTACTTAAGTGAAAGTACGAAAGTATCTGTTATTAACTGTACTTAAGTACCAAAAGTAGTTTCTGAATAAATGTACGTTAGTATTGTATAGTACATATAGGCTTCACTGCACTGTAAAAACTGAGCCCTTTAACTTAATGAACTATAATAGCACCGAAATTAACTGAACATAATGAAATTAACATTTCTATAATGCGTGTGTCAAGGTAATGCTTTATCTTTAACACTTAGCAATAACACACTGGCAACACAAGAAAGTCCAATTTTCCTTCCTTCCTTCCTGTCATTTCTCCATCTGCCCCATCACTTCCCAATCCCTAAATCTGTTAAGGCCTCCCTATCATTTTTCATTCTTAAATTCCTTCCCTACAGTTACAACCCAGGAAGTCCTTACCTGAAGCTGAAAAACCTGCTGCTTAGCCTCTAAAGATGTTGGTTTTCATAATTGTGACAGTGAGAAGTGCTGTTCTTTTTTTGCAGTAAAAATACTTCTGTACCGAAGTACTGTTACTCTGTTACATCACACCACTGCGTACTACTTCAGCTTTTCTGTGTGTGTTTCTGTTCAATCTTTCGCCACATCGTCAGGTACTGCCAGTTTAATTAGAAGTTCTCTGAGTACTTGATCTCCATTCCACTGGCCTGTTTCTCCTGCCTGCCCCTTTCTGCCCCTACGCCTGCCCCTTTTCCTGCCCATGCCTTTCCACCTGCCCACCTGTGTGTTTGTGTCTGTGTGTGTATGTGTTAGATTGATGTGCTGCTTTTCATTGCCTGATTAACAGTTTACTAATTTAGATTGTGTTTTTGCTATTGGACTTTCAGGGTTTTTTGACAAGAAAGGTTTGTACTTTGAGTTTTCCCCTGACATGGAAGCAAAATATTTACTTAAAATTATGTTATTATTATGTTCTTGAACTGATGCACTATAGTTTCCTTGACACTGTTCCTCTCTATGAGACCAGACTATGAATGCTAATGTTACCAATGTATACAAGTCCTGTGAGAGCCCATAAGTGTGGGAGTTTTACCATTAATGTTAGCTGTAATCGTGATAATTTCTATGTTTAACATTTTGGCTGAGCTTGTAAATTCAGTGCCATGGTGCTGTCTGCTCTTCCTGCCCTCAGTTATTGACAAATCAGTTCCCATTAAAACAAATGTGAGCAGAGTGATGCCCTGCTTCTCCAGAGACTCTGCGTGTGTCTACTCTGGTACGAAGCCTTCATTAAAGAGTCCCCTGAGTCCACAGCTGCAACACTTCCCTGTTCCACATCGTGACCGTTCAAGCTCTTGATTTTACATAAATCGCCAGTTTTTAATAAATCAGCCACGACAGTCAGGTGGAGATGTGGAGGGGTCGGTGGATGTCGATTAATGGGTGATGACCTTTATGTGCACTTGGTGACTGGCTGGGCGAGAGTTAGTGTGAATGTGAGAAGCACGATCAACAGCTTGCAAAACAAGGGCTTTAATGGGCCCTTGATCTCTGCAGAGGGGGATTAGTCTGAATCATATTTGATGAGGAGCATGTCTCAGATCGCTGACAGCCTTCTAATTTCACAATGGCCAAAACAGACTTAAAATGTAACTGCATGAGATGTACTCCCCGTAAAGCAGGCACAGACTGTGAAATAGCATTTTTTTTATTAGTGTCTGTCATGTTCCAGTATACTTTAGAATAAATGCTTACAATAATTTCAAACTAGCCATCTCTACTTTTTAATTTGAAAAGGTCTATATTGACTGCCTCGCACCTTAGGCTTTCCGGGATAGGCTTCAAACAGCCCACAACTCGACAAAGGACAGGAGGTTACATAATGGACAAATGGATGGAAGGGTAAATATCTAACAAACAGGTTTTAACCCCAGTTTGTTGCTACCAGTACTATGAACTAGACAAGGATCGTCTCACTGCGATAAAAGCCAGAGTCCTTGCTTGGGGGAACCAATAGAACTTCTACCCAGTGTGTGATGTCACCATTCAAGCAGCTGATTTACTCCCACACTGAGTGGTCGCTTTGCAGAAATGCCTTGAATACTTTGACCTTGAGGACACATTTCAGCACTTGTAACATTCTGTTTTACTGGATATAGTAAACACCTTTGTGTGTCTTGTCAATCAATGTGCTTATTTAGTATTTTGTTATGTGGCCGAAGCTAAGCTAACTGTATTGGCTGACTTAACTAGCGTTCATCTTCTGCTGTATTGCCTGAATTAACTAGTGTTCATCTTCAGAAACTGCACTGTAATTTCTATCAGTCAACACTATAAGCAATTATGGTCAGATTATGGTTATGAAGCAAAAAAAGCGTGTCAGGAGCTTCTCAGAAGAAACTTTTAACAAGGAAATCAGCACCATAAAAAATAAATGAACACTCATTCAATGTACTTTGAAATGTATGCTGAAGTTTGGTGGCTTGAAGTGTTTCAGATTAATAATACTGCAGTTTTGATGCTAATTAAATAAAAACATAAGCCATGAAATTAAAACCTTCCACCAAGAGCTCCACTCCACCATTCCCATACTAAATGAGAAATCACATTAAAAGCTACAACGAGCCCGAGGGTTTGCTCTCCTATTTGGAGTGTAAGCTTGGGATTGTGGTATCTACCCTGACTCGTGCAGTGTGAAGTGCTGTATAAATCAGATTTCCATTTCAAAGGCTTATGGAAAAAAAGTTTTTCTTAACTAGTTTTTCCTGAACCTGAGCTCGAGGACAAGGCTTTCAGAGAGAGCGGGGAATGCGCTGTGAAGTCCTCCCTCCTCCGGCAGCGAACACAGTCTGTTGGCGTCACTCCTCTGACACTCACACTCTTCACACAAACAAATGCTTCTGCCTCCTCTCCTTCATCACTGTCACCATCTCAGAAACCTACGGTGACTCAAATTATTTCCATATCGCTGTGAAAACAAGGATGAATAATTTAAAAATGTATTTATAGCTAATAATGTCATAAGAGAAGACACACAAAAAGGCAATGCAATGTCGTGTCAATATCTCTGTTGCAGGTTTAATATGCATGGCTCAGGTACAATTTTTACAAAGTACATATAAAGCCAGCATGATGTTGGTAAAGTATGCAGTGCTTAACCAGATGATATTTATCCCCCAATCCTTTTTCAAAATGTCTTTCCATAATAGGTAGTTTATCTGTTACAGCATATATGCTTATCCTGTTATCATAATTGACTTCCAAAAAGGAACCCGCTTGTCTCCTTTGAATGTAATGGTTACTGGTTTCATCTAGTGGTAGCAGGTGATACATGGATAGTAGCTAACTTCAAATGTGCCTATTACCTTCAGTGAAACATCAAACAGATATCTTAGCCCTACATAATGTGAATAGTGTAGCCCTATAGTTGTAATAGTTAATTCAGTGCAATAACATTACTGTAACATTGCATCACATGATATTAGCAGAACCATAAATTTAGGAAAATATTGGGTGGAAATAAGAAAAAAGACAGGCCCAAAAACTGAGCCATGAGGAACATTTGTACAAAAGAGCTTCTCCATTGATAACTAAGAAATATTATAAAATAACCTACTAAGTCAAAATGATTAATTCAATCCACCATTTCTTTACAACCTAACTGAAAAATTAACATACAGTGTATTTTTTGGATCTTTGGGTAGTTCTAGTCCAGTCCTCTTGGAGCTGTAAAGATGTATAGCTTAACATTCCATTCCTATTGCACATATCTAGTCGGAAATTTACAGGAAACAAGGTACAATACGAATCTGAGAAGCACTAACCTGACTTCAACTAAACTCTAAGATACCTATCACCACTTGGGGGTGCAAGTTTAGAAAGCAAATAGTTACTGAAAAACTGACACGTGTCAAGCGGAGGTGGTGTATGGAATGCTTTACTGTGAACAACACAGTTTAATTTACACTGTGGTGATTCTGTAAATTTGTGTATTCTACACTCTGACTAAGCATTACCTAGAATGTTTTATTTACAACGGTTTAGAGTTTAAATGCATTTTATATACACCATGTATGAAAATCTGTAAACCACATGAGAGCAAATATTTGTCTTACACAAATGCCATAGGCATAAGCTTCAGAAAAGCTTTAATTAAAACAAATGTTGATGTAATTTTTTAAGTAGAATGTGGAGTCATAATTTTCATGGAGTAGCAAGAGACTTCAGCAGAGAAATATGTAAAACACGTTTACCTGATAGTACCTCCTGAATTTCCTGAATTAGTGGGTAGCCCAGATAATGTATGTGAGTATAACAGGAGAATATTCTCATCCAGGAAAGCCTTCATATCCGAAACTCACACGTAACTAGGAAATCTGAAAGTTCAGCTCTTTTTTCTGCAGGTTCACTGAACAGTGTGAATCCAAGGCCTAAGTGGAGCCAAATTTGTGTCCCATTAAATACTGTCCAAGAAATGGAATGTTCCCGGCAGGTTGCCATAGTAATTGACCATAGATCATTGAAATTCCATTTAAGACCTGTTCAAAATGACACTTTGAATGAACGTCACAACTGCCTATTACTCTTGGGGTCAGTACAAAAGCCACCCTTCAGTACACCTGTCACTTACCATTGGGGCTACTCTGGTTTGTTGCTGCCACGGTCTTACAGAAGTCCACCTGGATATTTTTGGAAGAGCAGCATGGCACTCACGGGGGGTGTAGAATATGGAGACTGACTAAAATATTCCTTTTGTATTTAAAAAGATATGTACTTTATTTCATATTCCTTTTTAAAGCTAAATTGATGCACTGTGTAAAGGTATATTTAAATCCACGAATTGAATTACAATTACTCAATGTATCTTAAGTATAACAGTTACTTTGTGTTCCCTTTTAAATCTTGTAACAGGAGCGTCTTCCATTTCCCATCCATTGATAAAGTCAAAACCCTTCCCGCAGCTCTTAGAATGTCGCCTTACACAGGGCTGATGAACGAGTGACGGAGGCGCCTGACGTGAAGTTATTGAGGCAGTCAGTGCTCAGAGAGCACGCGCTTCGCTATCGCTAATGAGTGCGCTGAAGCAGCGGCAGGCACGCACCGCGCGCGCGCGCGCACACACACACACACACGCGCGCGCGCGCGCACATCAGACACGTCGCACTACAGCCGGCTACACTTGTAGAGCAACTGACGAGATCCCGTCTTTTAGCTTCGCATTGTACAAGCGTGAGTAACCTTATACAAGTGATGCACGCGCCATACCGCGTGTCACCCACATGCGTGTTGATGTTGACTTATGAATCCTCGGCTTGACTTTAGTGTGTTGCGATTAAGAATGTTAGCAACAGTATCACGTATATAATTAACGTATACAATTTCCTGTGTGAACGCGTGTTAACAACTGTTTTTTTTTTTTAAATATAATTTCTTCATAATATGCAACAACATTCTTGTATAACACAAAATGTAACCCACTGGGTCTAATCCATGCCAATGCAGATAGTCTCCTTCAACAGCACAAATACACAGTAACTGCAGAAGAGTGACCAAGTGCACCAGTACTGCTGGCAGCTGGCACACACCAGCTGAGCTAAAGATGAGGTGCCAACACAGCAGCCATCCAAAATACCAGGGCCTTTGTAACAGTATCCCTGCCAGAGTTCTGGTTAACAGTGACTTCAGATTTGTGGCTTTTGAAGTTGTGACTGTTATTTTGTTATTTTTTTTGTGTTTTTCTACAAAATAAAAGTAGCAGAACCATAATAAATTTTAATGGCAGAGAAGGAAATGTGAATGTATTTAAGCTCAAAGTGAAATTTTTATTTAAATTTATTTTTATTCATTATATTTAGTCAATATGAATCAAAGACAGGAATTAGATATGTATAAATCTAATACTGGAAAACAGAACTGAGAACAGAAATCTATGCCCATGGAAAAATAAATGCAGACTGGTGACAAAGCCAGTGCCCAGCACTGCTCATGGGAAACAATACTTCACAGCAAAATGTTGATATAAGAAAGGATTGTGATAAGTTAAGTAGCATCAGGTTCAAGCTATGCCACAGAATGAGAAGGTGTGCTATGATCTTTTGCAGGCCTGATGTGTGTTTTCTGCAATGGGTTGGCACCCCTGGAGGGTGTCCCCAACCTTGTGCCCTAAGCTACCTGGGATAGGCTGCAGGCCACCTGTAAACCTGAATGCGTAGTGAATGTGAAAGTTCTATGGTGAGAATCCTCTCGTAGTCAGGACAAGAGTACCGTTAGCCCCCATGTGAGTGTTTAGCTCAGCAGGTAATTGTCTCGTCTGGTAAATGTGTGGGTTGTGAGTTTGAGCCAGGGTCACCCCCTGTAACATGTAGGATAGACAGATGGATGTGTTCTTATTAACATGGTTGTTCAGTACCTTCTGCATGTGATTTCCGTTTTACCTAAGATAAATCTAGGCAATCAACCCTTGTAGAAGAACAATGAATAAGGGTCAGTGGTACTGAGAAAACATTCAGAATGTCCTAAAAGTTCAGCCATACTGTTTAATTTGAAGTGGAGTAAATGGAGTTCAGTGTTGTAAGATAACTAGCAGTGAATCTATTGACCACGTTTGTATATGCTTGAAAAAAAGACTGTCCCCTGAGATCAAAAACTGATATTCTATGCACTTTTAAAACAGAAACATTTTTAAGGCTTTTCATTCATGTTTCATGCTGCTAAAAATTCTCTTTGAAAGGTTTATTTATTTATATAATATTTTTACAGTTGGACTGCTGGCTTGAATTCAAGGGCCAAGTTGTGGTCAGGTTGAACTAAGGCTGAATTTGCATTGCCCAAATGGAGGGAGCGAGGTAGCGAGAGACAGTGAGAGAGAGAGTGTGTGTGTGAGTGTGTGTGTGTGTGTGTGTGTGTGTGTGTGTGTGTGTGTGAGAGAGAGAAAGAGAAAGAAAGAGAGGGAGGAGAGTGTGTGTATGTATGAGAAAAGGAGAGTGTGAGTTTGTGTGTGAGAGAGAAAGAGAGAGAGAGTTTGTGTGTGTAACAGAGGGAGAGAGAGAGTTTGTGTGTGTGACAGAGGGAGAGAGAGAGGGAGCCAATAACCTCAGTTTCTTTGCCCTACAGCCTTTGTGGGTAGTCACTCAAAGTACAATAGTATGTCAAGGTTTATCCTTTACGATAAATGATACCACTGACAGGAGAGGACAGTTCTTCAGTGTTACCTCTTTAAACGTGAAGTAGAAAACGAGCACGTGCAAGCTGCTCAAGGCCAGTCGCTATAATGACCTCCTTACAAAACAGCCATTCACTCTCACACTCGGAGGGTCATTAAGGTATGTACTGTAAGAGGAGGGCTGCCATAAAATAATGTTCTTTTCATTGAACAGCAGGGAGTGAGCAGTGTTTCTGAAGTAAACACTGGGGTTATAAGAGATAAGAGCCCACGTGTTGACTTTGTTAGCTGGAGGAAATGTCCAGACAGAGTTACATTGTCCATTGGCATTTTTCTTTGCCACTAAGTGCAGTGGGCTAGAAGAATTCAGCTGTCATTCCTGGAATAAAGTTTTCTCCAAACTTATCTTGGTCACATGACTTCCCTCCCCCACCACCCCAACACAGAGGCTGCAGATTTGACTGGGAGGCATTGTTACCCACTTTACTAGCAAAGCCTTTTGCCTTTGCCTTTGCTTTCAGGCTTGATAGTTTTGTCCTGCTAATGTGCCTCTGTTTTCATATTCTGTACTCACGCAAACAAACGGCAAACAAATGCTGATCCTGCACAACTAGCTTACTGAATTTCTTTATGCGTTCAACAAAGACTGCTGACGCAATGAAAGTTAATCGTATAATTTATTTACAAATCCAAAACGGATGTGATAAAGTTGTACATGATATAGCCATGAGCTAAAAAGACTGGAGCGTAATTGGCTGTCAAAAAAACAAGAACAATGTATAGTTTACACAGGAACAACTTCAAACTAGGCCAACGTAGGCCATAGATTATACAGGGGCTATCGTGTTTGAATATGACTTTTTGATCTACTGAAATTAAATAGATTCTATTATGCCAAAGAAACTGCTTTAACTTTCAGAGACAAAATTAGGCAGTGTGTCAGACAGAGCAAGCAGTTATATAAAACCCTGGGGTGAGGTATGGAGTTGGCAGGCACACTTAAAGTTCATCAAGGATAAACGCAGAGTAATTCATTTGGGGAGAAGGAGTGCACACTAGAGGACAAAGATGTAGCAGCAAGTGGAATTAGATGTGCAGATTTTAGTG
Source organism: Chitala chitala (assembly GCA_025773905.1). Taxonomy (NCBI): domain Eukaryota; kingdom Metazoa; phylum Chordata; class Actinopteri; order Osteoglossiformes; family Notopteridae; genus Chitala; species Chitala chitala. Next base: position 3,600,311 of record JABJVR010000034.1, on the reverse strand, counting down.
CATATGAACAATAGCAAGGCTATATAATGCACTTTCTTACTGTGCAAGAGTACAGAGCCTTAGGGAAAGCAGTGAAGGACATCCTGCATGACCTTTTTACTATATACTCGCCTTGGTCAGGTGCCAAACTCCTTTATAGGAAACAAGTTTACAGGAGAACAGTTTAAGTATTTGTTTCAAGGAAGGGGGTGTGTAATAAATTTTGCTATAGCACTGTTCAGGCAAATGCATTTAATAAAACCTGTCAGAACATGAAACATTTGTTTTACAGACACTTTGGTACGAATACCTTACAGCTGAGGAATGTCCAGTCCTAGGAACTACTCAAGTTCCAAACAGGCTCCTATCTAGGAGACAGCAGCTGTGCGCAGTGTTTATGCAGTGCAGGCCCCAGTGACGGGACAGGACGGGGGCCTTGGCTGAGTGCTGCAGAGGTAGCTGCTGTGACATTGTGTGGAAGCTGCAGGCTGCTGCACAGGAAGGCACAGCTGTTGTTAATGAATGGACCTCGCTCGGCCTTGTCAATAGCGACGTTTGGCTGACGCTTCCGGGAATTAGCTCAGGCTGGCGCTCAAGTAGGGTGCCTGGAGGAGAGGCTAGATGGAGGGGGGGGGGCGTTCGTTTGTACACAAAAGAGGGAAGAGATGAGGAGTTCTCATATCGCATCAGAAATCACCCGCACGGCTCAAGTGCAAATGTTGGACGCTGCTTTGAATTCAGATATGAGCACTCAGCACTACTGCACTGAGGGCTTATTTTCACTGACAAAGGCACTCTTGTGTATAAGTGCAATTCATGGGGCAGCGTTCCTCTGTGTTTCAGCAGGGAGAAGTGGGGAGCTGTTCAGGAGCTAGCTTCAGCTTTAGTGGACAGAAAGGTCATGTTTACTGTTGGTTGGCAAGGGCAGCTGTCCAGCTTTACAACAGTGGGAAGTGTCCTACACAAAAAGTGCTCTGTTGACATGGAGAAATTATGCAGCTGTAGGCTGTAGAGGTTGGAGCAGTGTCATAAGATCAGGTGTGAACCTGAGTGGACTGTCCCAGAGGTTCCCAATGGGAGGGTTGGCAGGGGGGGCACAACATTCTTTTTGAAACATCCAGGACAGCCTTGGCGTTGTGGCTTCCTGAGATACCCGCTGGAGCTGGAAAAGCCCACTTCCCTGTTCTTTGAAGGCTGGAATTCTATCTCCTGGCTCCTGCCTGGGACACAAAGGCATACAAGGCGGGGCCGATGCTATCGACTCCACTCTGTCCACAAGCACAATGCCGCAGTCATGACTAGGATGAATTCATCATTGTTTTAGAGAACAGCGGAGCCTGTGCGGGGAGTTGGGTGTGGAGCAAGCCAGGCCTCTGACGCAGGTCCGTTCTGGAGGTTGTACAGTGGGATATCCCACAATGCATGTCACCAGGCAAGGGAGAACATCTGAGGGTTAGTTACACACCTAATTACCATTTCATAAAGAAGTTCGATAGCTTTGTGACATTAATAATAGGGTAACTGGTAAGCATTTCTCCAAAAGTGTGGGAGCCATAAGTCACAGAGTTGTTACAAATATTAGGCTGCTTAGTTACTCTGTGCCACTAGTATAGTTGTTGTTCATTCCTCTCATGTCTGTGGTAATGAGACATTTAGTGACATTGTGCCACTAGTGGGGTCAATGTTGCTTTTTGTAATGAGGTGGTAGTACTATTGCTTCAAGTAATGCGGAAGTTCATTACATGAGCTTCAAGTAATGATACATGTTTCACATTCCATCACCTTGGATGATATAGATGTTATACACACACACACACACACACACACACAGACACACACACACACACACACGCCTATGTTAAACACAGTAAACTAATACCGCCAGGCAGGACTGTCTGTGTACACTTGCAAAAGGCATAAAGAAACCAAACTGGTAGCTGCCTGTGTGGGAGTCATGACCGTTGGCACCTGTTGTGTACTGCTCTGCTAACTAAATTGCTATATTTATGTTTTTGTGGAATCTATCCTGTTACTATTCTGTAGGCATGCACCGTCAAAGTTCAACAACCAGGAAGTGATGTAAACTGAACTCTATCAAAAGTACAGCTTTTATTAGAGGCCATTTCAGGAACATGTCTTCAAACCTGTTGGGTGTGACCAATTAAACTTTTAACAAGATGTTTATTCTGACAGACTGAATAGTGGATATGAAAGGGAGAAATGCAATAAGCTGAGGAGGAATGTCACGGTGTTCTCAAATAAGGAAAGAAATCACTTGCATATAGAAGTCAGGCATGCAGTAATGTCAGTGACCTCAAAGGTAAGAACTGCATGAAAACACCTTACATAACCTCAGCGAACAGTTCCTGATCCAACTTTAAGAAGCTGTTTTATAGCCCATTGCAGGGTTCATCTCCGTAAAGGCCAACACTTTTATAGCAGTGGAATGAACTCACTGGAACTGATGTTTGTCTAGACTGGGTTGTATACATATACCTTTTCAGAGCAAACACTTTTTAATTTATTCAGTTTCATTCTCTTTCTCTCATTGTCATTGTTCCCGACAGGTGCTAAGATTTCATTCCCTTTGTTTGCATGCAGTCTTTTTTTTATCTCCCCTTTTATCTCCCATCAGGATATAGCTGAAAGACTACACTATGTCCCACCTGCCTTGGCTGAATAGGTTGTGGGATTAATGCTACACCTCCTGGCAGCACAAGCCTATGATATTGTATGAGCCAATTCAGGGCTAAAGCATATTGCACTATAGTGATTACATAATTATTAGATAATTAAGATAAACGAATCTGGACCCAAATATGCACATATGGAATTTGTGTTCTCTGTGCTTGCATGCATTTAATTCAGACACACCACTTTCTTCGCCAATGTCTAAAGACGATCTCCTCCGATTAATTTGCACTATTAAATTGTTAATTGTATGTGAGTGCTCCTCACAGTGCAGCCTTCCTTGGGCTTCCTGGGGTACATCTGATTGGGTCATCACGTTTTGCAGAAGGCCTAGTTCATGTAGAGCTTGAGATGAACTAAAACGTAAAGGACAGACTTGTAATAGTAGGATGTACATGCAGAAAACTAAGCCCACACCTCTCCCCTATTCCTTTACTTTGGTAGATAAATGTAATAATTTTTTTGTCGCCAGGGACTTTTCTCAAGGATAGAGACAACATGACAAAACACTTTGAAATCTTCATATTTATATTTGCCATAAGTGTCAACATGAAGGGCATCTAGAGGAGCTGACAGTAGGAGGATTTCACATTAGGCCCCTGACGTAACGCATCTTTCTATCTGCATTGGCAGTGTTAACATGTAGATACTGGAGACATAAATAGTTTTCTGTTATTTTCTCCAAATATGCCTGCCTTTGTCATACAGCTGTCCATGACATTGAAAATTCAGCTAAGAATAAAAGACCAACAAAAACTATTGATAATTTATGGCTTTGGTATGTTATGAAGTAACACGAAGAGGGCATCTTTGGCTTGCCAGTTTTGTGTCACAGTCATCAAGACATAAAAAAAGCACATTTGAACAGTGTTTTATTCATGGTTTGGTAGTTTTCAGCTTCCGGAAGTATGAGTCAACGTTAATGCAGTACTGTGCTAACAAGCCAACTTGTAAATCTGTTGGTGAGAGTCCTGTACCACAGACCAGTGAAACCCTGTTCCTAGCAATCTTGAATATTAGAGCTTATATCTTGGCGTTGTGGTCCTGGGGTCCTAAAGATCAATGTCAATGTCCTGAAGTTCTGTTCCTGGACTCCTTAAGACGATAGTCTGTGTCCTGAAGCAAGTTTAATGCCATTGGTTTCTGTCTGCTTTAATATACTGAATTGAGGGTTTTCTTTTTCCTGAACCAGTAGACTAACTTAGTCTCATTCATCTTCCCTGCTTGTGCGTGTGCAGGCTCTGTTTAACAGCCCCTATAGCCATAAACCCCTATTAACTCTAACACCCATACACTGCCAAAACCCCTACATGCTGTCTTCTCCCCTGTACAAATCCAGTATGTCATTCAAGCAGAAATACCATGCTATTCAAAAATGTTTAAAAGATCGTTTACTTAAAAGTGGTAATGAACCCAATAGATTAGCCATGTAATAAGCGCATCGTTATTCAACGTTCTACACATTAATCTTTCTTTAGGGATAAGATGGTGCCAGGGATGAATACCAAAGCAGTGGCAGTTCTGCATTTAAAACACTATACACAGTATACAATGAAGAAAAATGGCAGTGCTGCTGCCTGTCATATTTTTATCAATAAAGAGCATATGTTAATTTCAAATTGTTAAATGTTTCAGATCAAGCGAAAACAGGGCTGAATGTATATAAGGTTATATGGTGACTTTCACAGTTGCCTGCACAATTTTTTTTGTGTGAGTAATGTGCTTCTCTACTCAAGTCTCCATTTTGCTGGTTGCACAGTACATGGTAACTGTGTGTTTGGTATCGGTTGGGGTCTGTTGTTTCCTGCTTTGACTGGATCATAAAATATCTGTGGCACATATATTGTTTATCCAGCAGCTCCCGGTCCCTGATTTGGCTCTTAAGCGATAAAACATCAGTGCTTACACATCTCTTGTCTGAACATGTGCACTGCTCAGCCTTTTACTTCCTGTGCCGGGTGTCATTTTCAGATCCTTCTGTCTATATTCAGCATATTCTATCCTGTCTCACCTTTCTAACCATCTGTTTCCCTATATCACATTCAGAGCCTCCTGTCCATCTTCAGCACGATCCATCTTGTCTCACCTTTTAAACCACCCTCTCCATATCTTGTCTTGATAGCTTCCTGTCTATCTTCAGCCTGTACCACCCCGTCTCACCTTTATAACCACCTGTTTCCCTATGTCATCTTCCTGTCTGTCTTCAACATTTTCCATTTGGTTTCACCTTTTTAACCACCCCTCTCCATATATTATATATATATATTGTGTTGCCTCCAGAGCCTCCTGTCTATCGGCAGCCTGTCCCAGTTGTCTCACCCACACAGGCAGTTGCTCTCCTGTTGCCAAAGGGCTCTGCTTCCCTTCCTGTCAGACGTCTTGTCTCCGTGGAAGGCAGTTTATTTGGAGGACGGTGATGATTCCTCTTTCTTCTCCGCTGCGTGACGCTCCTTTCTCTTGCAGTTGCTTTTGATTTGCCAGCACAGCGGTGTTGCAGTTGCGTTGCATGGAGAGCACGCAGTGGGGAATGAGAGCAGGGAGATGCCTTTTATCATCCACCTCCAGAGACCGGGGGTACAGACACATTCTGCTGCACAGAAAGGCTCTGCCTCTATATCTTGTTGTTAAGCACCCACTAATCTCAGTGTAAATGCTGCCTCTGACTACCTGAAATTAATACTCAGCTGAGTTCCTAAATGTGTAAATGAGCAAGATTAGCTGAAGGATCTTCTCTGTCTGAAAGAGAATTTATGTTCCTATGTATTTAACCTGTTTCTTAAGCCTTGAGTTTGACTTTGTAAAACAAGAATTTTGTTTCATTTTTAGATGCAAACAGGAAAAGGGAGAGACCTCCAGAGCACCATCATGATGCAAGATGAATTGATACACTTAACCTGTTTTCATAGTTTCTGTATTTCTAAAATTAAACCTGGGTTTTAGCATCAAGACCACACAAATGAAAAAAAGACGACAAACCGAAGTGATGTTTCTTGAGAATGTAAGCAATTGTTAAAACTTCCTCAAAGTGTGTCATTAATGTTTAATATATTTCAAAGGTTTTATTTATGAGCTGTGGCAGAAAAGCAGAACAACTGTTCAATTGCAGAGAACATTCCAGGGGTTGTGTCTCTTTGCCACTTGCATGTGAAGAAGTGTTGACTGAAGCAGCTTTTGACAATTTCACATCTAGAGTAAAACATCGTGTCCACAAGGCTCTGAGCACGGCTGTTAATGACGGATTTATTTTCCCCTTGGAGAAATCTATTACTTAGTGCCCATGTTGTACGTTACCCATCCATGAATGTATTGCAACATCTTCTTAAATTGAAAGTAAGATCACATTTTAGAAAACCAGATTATGTGTAATATAAATCTGAAGTGAAAATTATTAACCTTTAACCTTTAACTTGGATGAAGGGAGGAGACCTTATCTTGCATAATTTGCTGTTTGTCAGAATCCTTATTTGCCAGCCTGGATGAGCAAAAATGTTTGTACAATTGTGACAGATTGTGTCTAGCATTTAAAGAAATAATTCTACAAGTTTCTCTAGCAAATAATTGTTAGTCTTCAGTTGAACATGTGTGGTGCATTTTTCTGGGGAATAAATGTCCTTCTCACTTCCTGAGCGAATCTGTTTGGGCCATAAAAGAAAATCACAAATTTCTTGAAGAAATTTAACAACCTTCTATGTGTGTTCACACCAGTGGGTAGCAGTCTTACAACCTGTTATCGTCATGTTTTCATTGTTTCTTCGAGAAATAACCCCCCACCACCTGGCCTACATTCTGATTATCACATTTCAAAATGCTTCTGTCTTTTGACGTAGACATGACACGAAAGCTATTTTCATCTCCTAACTCGAAGCGCTTTCCCTGTGAGGAGGCATCCATATTGAACAAAAAGTAAATTGTGTAGTTTTTTGTGCTCAACCTAAGCAGCCCAAAATGTTTTCTGCACCACAAGAGCTTAGACATGTATCAGTAGCACATCTAGTGGAATTAACGCATTAAAGAATTTTAAGACAAGCTTTTGTTGTCTTCCCATGTCCTTCAAAACACTGACTGGACTGAGACAAGCAAAAAGACATATATTCTTTCTTCAGTAGCAACAAAATAAGCAATTACAGAGAAATAAGGTTTTAAACCCAAACTGAATTTGCATATATTGACTTACAGTTATGGGGGGGGGGGGGGCGGTAATGAAACCAGATAGGTGCTTTGTTTTTTTATATATGTTATTGTCACACTTTAGAGTCCTTACCCCTCCCAATACACATATGCCTTTGCCCTCTTTATTTTCCATGTTATACCCTCTCCTGTCTAAGAGATCCTAATCTCTATCTCTGTCTTTTGACTCCTTGATCTCATACACTTCAGCATATTTGACAAGACGAATGGTGATTGTATCTTGTGATACCGAAATAGAAAGACGCTACTGGGCAGAAGATACTGAGCAATCTCCTGCTCTTTCTGCAGACAAATTAAAAGGAGTTTCATGGAAGAAGCAGTTGATCTCTCAGGGATGTTTGCATGTAGTATATACATTTTGTCCCATATTTCTAAGGATTATTAATAATTCATAAACCTTCTGATCTTTCAGGATTTTTAAGCTCATTTATCTGTAAATTATTCATTCCTCAGCTCACAAATTCACATGGGCTTTTCCTTTAAAACATTAAAACTTCTCAGTTACAACCTTCTCTATTTATGGAATGTGCTAGAATTCCAAGTGTGGTTAAGAAGTGTTGTTGTGTTTCCACTTCATAGCCACTAAGACCTGTTCTGCATGTACCTTATACATGTTGTGTAATACATTCATTGCTAATATAAGGATCATGTTTTTTACATTTTTTTCTAGTTAGGTTCTGGTCAGGTTCTTGGCTGTGTTTGTGAAGGTTTTATTTTTGGATACTCTTTTTCTCCCACAGTCCAAAAACACCCACTTTAAGAAAATTGGTTGCTAAATTTGTCACAGAATATACGAACTGGTATTCTTTTTAGGCTGCACCCTTACATTATACACTGTGCATTTCAGGGCAGGATATTTCTGTATTAGCGGTGCTAGAAAATGAATGAAAAGTTATTGCACTTTCTGTACATTTACACACCTTATTTTCTGTCACCTAATTCCTGTACTTCTTCATATAAAGTGGTACTTTTGTGAGGAAAACACTATTCTCTTTGTCTATGAAGATTCTCAGTCGTCCAGGTGAGGTTATCTGGAAGTTTAGTCATGTCAACTGGACTTCTTTCTCCTT
>JABJVR010000034.1:3578565-3592283 GCA_025773905.1 Chitala chitala | reverse complement strand
CTGCCCTGCGCCCTATGTGCTCTGGGATGGGCTCCAGGTTTCCCCGCAACCCTCACCAGGAATAAGCGGTTAAGATACTGGATGGATGGATGGTTAAATGCAACTCTAGTTTACCTTAATAGACAATCCAGCCATGTAAAAACATATCTTTTATTGATTTCACTAAAAGTTTAATAACTTCAAAATTTGTGTATGAAGTGTTATACTTCATGATGAATTTGTGGGTTGATAGGTAAATAGATATTTCATAGTGCTTTATTGACAGTTGTGAAAATTGATTTGGTGTTGCCAGGGACACGTCATTTTCAGTACTTTAATTTTTAGGTTTCCGAATCATTTTCATGAGCAGATTAGTTTCAACGATCTCTGTACTTACTTTAACCTGCTCTATACAATGTAAACCCTGTAATCTAATGATCCAGAGAGGTTTTCACCAATACCCACAGATCTCGAGAAATCAATAGTTCTCAGACAAAACATTTACAGATGTGACACTGGGGTCAGCCAATCACAAAAGGGCAGTTCCAGGTTATTTTCTCAGTGCAACATCCTACAGTAATACATTTTTTACCATGAACGCTTCATATTGATTTATGGACTCGAAACATTGATGTCAGGCCAAGACCTGTTAACGACAGCTTGCATCGCGGGTCATTACCCCGCTATCTCTGGTAAACACTGACCTGTTCCAGGAACAGACTGTGGAAGCGTAACAGTGTTCATTGCTGTATGAACCCTTGGACTACAGTACAAATACTTCTATAGTGAAGTCAGGGGCCAAAATAACGGTCCAAGTGCCCATCAGTTTGTATGAAGCTCACCCAGTGCATATGAAGCAGCATCAAGTTTTCATTAGCATCACCAATAACAGTGCAAAACTCTCCACAGCGGCGGGAACGTCGCGCCCTCTGCATGATTACAAAGGGTGCGGTGTGACAGGACGAGAAAAGAACAAATAAAAAAAAATGCGGGACAAAAAACCCTTCTACAGAACAGAGATTAAAATTACTCCTTGGATATCAGTCATCATTTTCGTACAAATACAATATTGTCAGAAATGTATTGAGTGTTTGTAGTACTGCAAAACTAGCTCATGTGCTTCCTTAATGGCATAATGACAATTAGTGTCAGTTAAACCTTTGGTGTTCTGCAGTGGCATAAATTTCACGCATGGTGAATCAGAGCAAAATTAGCTCACCTCCATATATCTGGAGGGCTGTGCACCTCCCCACTAAATATAAATGTTTTACTTACCATTTCATGCAGTCAGGTTTCCCACCCATCCATCCTCCTACCTTTTATACTGAACAGGGATGTGGGTGGCCAGGAGCCAATCGCAGCAGGGTTAAGCACTCGTCCAACCAATGAATAATGCAGACCCTTAGTACTTATTGAAAGTACTAAAAAGAAGGTGTAGGAGGTGGTGGAATGATGACATCCATAGATCTCTGATGCAAACAGCATTGCCATATTTGGCCGTTTATGTTACACTTTCTCCACGTATACAACAGAAGACAGTTAGGAGGAATTAGTCACCCTCTAAAGGCAAGAGTAACAGAGGAGCCAAGCCAAGGATCCAGCATTCGTTTTTCCCAGTCATTAAACCAGCTTGGCTTGGCGAAGACAGATGAAGCAAGGTGTCTACACTTCTGATACACTTTCACTGACAGGACCAATTGAGGAGAGAAGCATTTTAATACCCCTAAAGGACAATGTTTGAAGGGGCGGGCCTTTCCTTCGACAGGTGCAAGGAGACACTGTGTTTTAATGGATCCGAGTGAGAAGCTGAAAAGCTTGTACTCAGTCCACAGCTGAAAACATTCACTATACCTACACCCAATATAACAATTATCACCTACATTTAACAGAGTTTAGTTTTGTTTTTATCACTGTTTTTGGGTAGCAGGGATATGGTTCTCACAAGTCACATGCTATTTCGTTTTCAGTAGTTCTTGAACAGCACGATTTTGCACTTACCCTGAAGGAACCCTAACACAGCAATAAAATCTAGCATGACACAAAAATGTGAGATTTCCCTCAGGACGTCACAGGCACGGTGGTCCACCACGCATTGCATTTATGCTGCCACACTTGGAGAAGATCACTTCGTTTGCCATTATAACATAGCTACATTAGCTTGCTGCATACAGATGGATTTTGGCAATAAAAATTCCAATGTATCCATTGTTAACAAGACTGTGGGTGTAGAGAGTGGATGTCAGAGTATGTCTCCTGTAACCTGCATGCAGTTAATGCCACTTACAGGTAACGTCTGAGGGATGTGGGGTCATTTAAGTGGAACAATTATGGCTCTGTCACAGCAGATTGGTGTGCTGACCTGCTAGGTCTTCAGTCGAATGAACTGCCACATAATTTAGGATTCTAAACAAGTATCCTCTGCTTCCCATATAAATGAACACAAATCACCTGTTGCCCCATCTCATCACAGTATGATCCCAGGTAACAAGAGTAATTGAGGGATGATCGGTAACACCCCCCCATCCAGTTAGGCAGTCTTGTGACATGACTAAATTCCCCCGACACACTATGTGACCATCTGCTGAGATTCACCCAAAATGAGCGGACTTAAACCATTTCATGAGTATCTCCTCCTAAGGCACAGGGTGTGCCATTTCACACAAACCAGCCTTGTTATTCTGTAAAACACAGGGAGGTTCTGACCCATCCTTCGCTCTCCATGCAAATGAGTGTTTTCATCTAATTTCTTCATTTAGGTCTTTAATTATAATTTTAGCGAAGGTTCCCTTTTTCATCCATTTTATCAACAGCATAGGAAAGAGGAGTCTCCTTAAATATGCAGGCCTAATTTTGCACCCCGTAATTGCAATTTTCAGCCCAAATCACAGTGTAATAACTACATAGAAGAGGTGGAGCTTGACAGAAACAACAGAAAAGTGAGAATGAATACATTGACGTACCCAGCAAAGAGAGAAGGCATATAAGAGAAACAAGTGAAGGGACAGAGAAAACGTAGTGTGGTGCTTTGTTTGGAACAGATCTGGTTATGACCAGAAGGAAGCATGTTGAAAATCCAATACAACCCTGCAGGTGTCTATACGTTTAAATAGCTTCGGCGAGTTATCCAACAAATAAATCACATGCAAATGGATGGCATTACAAGCTATTTAAATAGCTATGGATAAAAAACAAAAGAGTGATCATTAAAAAACACCGCATCACCTACCCCCTCACAAACGCGCACAAGAAGTTTGCATAAATCAGCCGCCAGTTGGCCTTCACTTTAATACTCTTCACTGTAGGGAAAAACCACCTGACATGCTGAGGCAGTGAAAAATTCAGCAGTTCGGCACGCCTCTGGAGCGAGCAAAGGCTGGATGCTTGAAGCGCTCGGACGATCGCGAGGCGGGGGGGGGGGGGGCTGAGATGGGCGGAGGGACCGTGAGGTTACCCATCGGTGCTGTGAATCAGAGAGCCAGATCCCTCCTATTCAGCTGACACCAGGGGCCGAGGCTCTTTGAAGGCAGTTTAAGGGCTGGCAGCCAGACGTGCTCCTGCTCTGGAGGAAGCGCTGGCTCAGTCGACAGATGAAGAGGCTCCAGGGCGGTCAGAAACAAGACGGCACAGATAAAGAGTCTGCTGGCTGCACCTTCGCCCCTCTACCTCCCAAGCCGTGTATGTGTGCCTCTCATTTACTGGGTCCACTTTTATAACCCCAAATAACTCGCCAGGAGGGCTTACACACACTTTGGCATATGTCAATGACCTTTGCTTTATTTACCTCTCAGTATTCTTCTTTTGTTATGCCACCTTCATTCCATTGTATAACTGATTATGGAGGACACCTGCACAGATCTCTAAGTCTCTTTGCTGTGTGAGGCTTCATACCGCTCTGTCATACTACCACCTATAGGGGAATGCTCCTGTGCTCTGTGTTCCCTTCTCTAGGAGCCAGACAATGCTGTCCAAGATAATGTAGTTAGAAAGTAAAAAAACGAAGAAATACCTTTTTGTGACTCTGTAAAGGGTCAATGTTAATGGCAGCCCATCAGTTCAGAGGATGTATCATTAATCAGTCTGCAGCACCTGTTTGAAGACTTTACCTTGTGTAAAAGGCAAGCCTTTCACCTCCGTGTCTTTTATTAGACTACATGCTTTTGCACATCACCCATGACATGCGTTTATTGCTGCCCAGCGATTTCTTCATGTCAGCATGGATCTCTGCATGGTTTGTGTGCGCTGCAGCAGTTCAAGGACCTCTGTAATAACCACTCCCCTCACTGAAATGAAGAAAGCTCAACGTCTCCCCCTGTAGGCTGGCGTCTGTACGGCACATCATGTCTGCCACAGCACAGAGCCACGTCGTTGGTCACACACACGGGACACATGACGGCAGCTCAAAGCAAACGCTAAAGAACCACCTGAGACCATTTTGTAAGGCAGCAGGCATAAAAATCGATAAGCCCTGCAAAACAGAGGTGCGCGACACTGCAAGAGCAAACAAATATTTTTTAGCAGCATTACATTCTTAAAGGCAAATCTCCCAGTCCCAGATTCATGTATCCACAGCAGTAATGAATGGCTTAATAAGCCTGTTAAATACTCTATAGGGTGAAAATTCTGTTGCACAGTTACATAGAGTAAGTGGCTATAGTTTAATCAACACAGTTTTTATCCCTCTACCTTAAGACAAAAGCTGCCGACCACCTCAGAAATATAGCTTTAAATTTGGCCCTGAAAGTGACATCCATCTGCCTAATTTCTGTCAGCATTTTTGCCATTAGTTGGCAGCTAACGAGTTTGTCTAAGTGCATTTCCAATACTTTAAAACAGCCACAGCGTCATTCTTCCATCCTCCAGATCGCTGGCATGAACAGGGACAGAATCTACAGAGGGGAGAATACTTAATTAGACAGAGTGGATGTCGTGCATTTAGAAAATGTTGCTCAGTTTTTTCCCCTTGAAGACGAATGTCTAAATCTACAGGCTCTGGTAAAAGCCTGTGCAGAGGCTATAAGCATGGAGGAAGCTCACAGCTCAGTGAAAGGTTTTGGTTCTCAAATTATCTTTTCAGGAGTTTGCCAGCTCAACGTAAATATCAGCCACAAATCAAAGTTAGTCGACGGCACAGTGAGAACAATTTTACAAATTATATGAGGAGGAAATATTTTGCTATTTTTATATTTTATATAAATCTGAAGAAGACAGTGGTGAGCTCTGAGTTTCGTTTTTCAGGGAGATAAAACAAACACACAAAAGGCAAATATAACCTACAAAATGGAGGTTTACTTTAACGGGCATCACTCTCAAGACTTTTTTTAAGCTGTAACAGCTGTCAGGTAAAAACAAGACAAAAACTGACATGGCAGGTTGCCGTTATGGGCTTTACACTGTTTACAGGAGGTAAAAACCATTCATGACCATAACCTGCTGCCCTCAGGCAATTCAGCTGTATAACTGACTTAATGTAAGTAAATATGACAAACATTTATAAATAGCACGATCAAAGGCAAGTCCTTACTGCTTAATAATATAATGTATTAGGCAATCTTAGGTGGTGCATGTAGCCTTATCTTGGACAGGAAATTGTGTGACATCTGAGGTACGGCTCACACACATCTCAAGGTCAACTCACAGTGAAGCTCCTGTCGCGTAAAACTCTCAGTATTTGAATGCATCTACAGCGCAATCATTTTTAACTGCGGTCTCATGCCTGACCAGAAGGCCACACGCGGTTTCGTGCGAAGATAACTTTGAGTTGGTTGCTAGGAAAGTATATTGCCATGTTCACGTTCTCGTTACCTAGGCACTCTCTGCGGACTAGAAGAACCCTCTGTGGTAACGAGTTATTCAACGGAGTTGGTCCACAGCAAGGGGCTGACAAGATGTGCTGGTGACACTGTGCATTACCACAACACTCCCATCAAAATCAACACCTGCATTTAGCACTACAAAAGCAACGTGCCACGCACACAACAAAGAATCCAAATATTGTGAAACACTTCGTAAACGCTAATGCTAATGCTTTCAAGGCACTTCGTTTACTGCAGGCTGTTCTATGTTACAGAGCGAAAAAAAACACTGCAGCAACATTATTCCGCACACAGCTGGAAGCTTAGAAACTGGAGCAGAGGTCACCAGCCCTGCTCTGAAAGTTTGGAGACTTTCAAAAGCAGACTGCTGACACACAAGTACCCACGCACGCACGCACGCACGCACGCACGCACGCACACACACACACACACACACACACACACACACACACACACAGAGCCATTTACAGACTCTGGCGCCTGGCATACAGCAATACTCAGGTGGAAAGATGTTTTCACAGCTCCTCACAGCACTGCTGTATAAGCGCAGCCTGGCACGTAGAGCTGCAAAGCCCCAGAGCTGTGAAGAATGCAACATACAGGTGCATTCTGGGAACAGGGCTGTTAAGTTTTACACGTCGCGTACAGCAAGGAACACAATACCCTTCATCCGCTAACCTCCAAAGCGTAATCAATGAAAACTGAGTTCAATTTCACTGCCTCACCTCTGTTGAACATTAATAGTCTGCAGCGGGATGTCAGACAAGATGAAGAATCAGGCTGTGCACGACACAACACAAGGCTCCTGTTTGTCCCCTCTGTATTTCATCACAATTACAGTTCGCTGCTCAAAGGCCTGCCAAACGTCTGAACAGTCCCACAAATGACACTTATTAACCTGCAACATGTTGTGTTTTTCTGAACATAACGGAACAGCGACTCCTATTTGCAGTAATTCAAGGTGCAGAACAAACATACTGAAAAGTGAAATTAAGGCAGACATCGTTCAGCTACAAGATGGCTGGTAAACCGAGAAGTATTGTACCTTGTAGCTGCTTGGAAGATGAGTTTATCAGACAAGGGAACTTACAGAGAATTCATTGCAGTTTTACCACTTTAACTCAGACTTAATAAAGCTGGTTATAGAATCTCAGCAGTACAAAATGTGAACCTTTCAGTATTATAGTAAAATGTATATCTTTCACCATTTCACATACATACATATCTGAGGTTACTGCATTATTTTGAAAGAACAACAAACTCCAGTTCCCAGCATGCAGTGCGAAGAGCTGCAACAGGCATGAATTATACACGAATGGGTTGTATTTGCAAAAGTACATAAAGCAACAGCTACTACATAGCTGAGTTCATGCTAAGACAACCCGTGCTGAGCTTATCATTCTAAAGCAAAAAAAAAATAGGTACCACACTGAATCGAAAAAAATTTAAGTGATAAATTAAATAAACATAACCAATTACCAAAGGGGTCATCAGGACATTGCACTATAGGGCTGAAAACATCCCCACCTCCACAGAAGGTAAGAGGAAGGAGGACAGACACCTGAAGACAGCCCTTAAGGCCTGTGGATATCCTAAGTGGGCCTTTAACAGGGCATCTTCTGGATATTTTAGGACCGACAAAGATAAAACGGACACCAAAAACCAATGGAAGAACCTCGTCATCTCCTACTTGACCGGAGTATCAGAAAAACTGAAAAGGAGTTTTAGAAAACACCAAATACCAGTGCATTTCAAACCCTCCAACACACTAAGACAGAGACTCGTCCACCCTAAAGACAAGACACCTAAACAGAAGAAGAGCAATACAATATATGCCGTCCAATGCAGTGAAGAATGTTTGGAACTCTACATTGGAGAAACAAAACAACCACTACACAAACGCATGTACCAACATAGAAGGAGCAACTCATCAGGACCAGAATCGGCAGTCTACCTCCATCTGAAAGACAAAGGACACACATTTGAGAATGAGAATGTCCACATTTTGGATAGAGAGGACAGATGGTTTGAGAGAGGAGTGAAGGAAGCCATCTATGTACAAATGGAAACCCTTTGTTAAACAGAGGAGGACTGAGACATAACCTGTCTCCTATTTTTCATGCTGCTATTTCATCCATCCCAAGGAAGATCAACACCTTTTTGCATATCCATCAGGAGGGCCATACCTAACAATACCCCTCCCCCCCCTTTATTCAGTCACTGGTCGTCATACGTAACGACCCCCTATTCTCTAGGACTCTAACCTCACCTTTTCCTACACTAATGAGTCTATTCAGGAATGGGTGTGGCCTGCAACCCTGATAGGTATATAGTGATAGAATCTTCCCCACTTCCAT
This sequence comes from Chitala chitala, assembly GCA_025773905.1. Classification (NCBI taxonomy): domain Eukaryota; kingdom Metazoa; phylum Chordata; class Actinopteri; order Osteoglossiformes; family Notopteridae; genus Chitala; species Chitala chitala. The sequence goes on along the minus strand of JABJVR010000034.1, from coordinate 3,584,134 downwards.
CAAACTGAAGAAGCTTTTTGGTAAAAGGTGAAACGTTTCTGCGTAAAGGAGAAAGAAGTCCAGTTGACATGACTAAACTCCCAGACTATTCTCTTTGGTTTGTGTAGACCTACTAGCTGAATACAGTCATGTGCTGATTATTCTCAGCTGACATATTTAAAATGACGTTTTTAATCTATTTTGAGAACTTAAGTTAAGGTTAAGTTTTTAAGTACTTTGGTATACCTGCTGAAGCTCTTGTTAGTGTATGAATGCTGTTAACACTATAGAAATCCGTGTTAAAATTTAGGGTGAGAATCTCTGCATTGGAATGTAAAGTGTTTGTAATATTTACACTAGGTAAAATGGCCAATGGCTTTGGTGTTTGTATTAAGGCCATATATATATATATATATATATATATGTGTGTGTGTGTGTGTGTGTGTGTGTGTGTGTGTATGTTCCTCACTATATAGTTGTTTTTTTTCCTGATTTCTTTTTTTTTTGTCTCATCCAACAGAGCCCTAAATGACACTACTTCGGGACAGTTCTTCTGTGCTGAGTCAAGAGCCAAACCTGCTTTGATTTTACTAATGAAGAACAAGACAACCTTGCAAATTGCTGAAAGAGCAGAGATGATGTGCTGATATTTCATTTAATGCAGTAATTCCTGCTTGGCAATTGAGGGCAGTTTTAACATATCGCTGCATTTTAATGTGGATGTCATCTGTGTGTGTGTGTGTGTGTGTGTGTTATATGTGAGAGAAAAAGGGACAGAGGGAAAGAGCTGAGGTAGATGAAAAAGGGAGAATGTGTATGTGTTGTGAGGTGGAGTATATTAGGAAGAGTATGTGTGAATGTGTGATTGTGTTCGTGAGTGTGCGATGTTTGCATTTGTGGGAGTCTGTAAGTGCTGATGACTAAGACCACAATTAAATCCTTCACTCAGCAAGGTCTTTCTTATTGTCTACAGAAAATTAGCAATTCCAATGCTGTGCTCTATTCACACAAGTCAGGAATGGATGTGTGGAACATAACATTCTCATTGTAAATTATGCAATTAAAATCTTTGCTCATCTCAACAACAACAACAATAATAATAATAATAATAATTATGAAATCTGCAGATTCTATTTTTGGCAGTGCTCTTTTTTTCCTACAGTACAAAGATGTGAATGAGCTGAGACGGTAACCCTGACCTGTCTCTGGTGCTTGTGTGTCTATGACTGACTCTCTCTTGGCTTGGTGTCCCATTCACTGTTTCCTGGTATACCATCAGGGTTATCCTTTAGGCTTGTTTAGATGGTTTTAATGAGCCAGTGCTGGTCCTTCAATCATTTCCCAATGTTTTAAAAACAAATTCTGTAAGGTTACATTAGAATATCCAATCAGCTGAAATAAACTATGTTTTTGATAAGAGAGGCATAGAAACATTCTTGCATGTCCAGAGGGAGGTTGAAGACATTGAGTCTGAATGGACTATGTTCAAGGCCTCAATTGCAAAAGCAGCTACCAAAATTTGTCAGAAGGCAGAAGGCAGTTTGTGCCTTTTACAGTGGTAACCTTAGAACCCATTTGTGAGAAGCTGTCAGGCTGAAGAAGGACACTTTCCAGGCAACACTTTTATGTGGGGGGGGGGGGGGTCCAGATTCAGCTGTAATGTCCTGACAGGTTAAAAAGACCACTGCAAGGGTAGTTACCAAATCGAAAACTCAAGCATGGGAGGAGTTTGGAGTAGGCATGGAGAATGACTCTTGGGAAGCCTTGAAACTGTTCTGGCAAACCATTTGGAACCTTAGGAGAGGAAGGTACAGCCTTCAGGGAGCAGGGACTCTGAGGTACTGACCTCTCCAGAGAAAATTGAGTGATGGAAGGAGCATTTGACGAGCTCTTCCATTTGGTGGACGCGCTCTCTGACCAGGAGACCCTCTGGTGGATCAGACCCATGACTACTGCTGAAGTTGCTATGGTGGTTGGCAGCCTCTGTGGGGGTAAAGCTACAGGCATGGATGAGATTTGACCAGAGATACTGAAGGCAATGGACGCTGTAGAAGTCACCTGGTTAACAAGTCTCTTCGATGTTGCATGGAAGGCAGGAAAGGTAACCTTGGATTGGTAAACTGGGGGTAGTGGTCCCCATATTTTAAAAAGGGGACAAGAGAATGAGTTCAAAGTACAGAGGGACCAGACTTATCAACTTCCCTGGTAAGGCCTATGCAAAGGTGCTAGACAAGAGATTGTTGAACCTTTGATTGAAAAGGACCAAACCAGGTTTTGTCCTGGCTGTGGTGTTGCGGACAAGCTATTCTCCCTCGCACAGCTGTTTGAGGGTGCATTGGAGTATGCTAATCCAGTCTACATGTGCTTTGTGGACTTGGAAAAGACATACAACTGTGTCCCGCAACATGTGCTTTAGGCGTTTTTGCAGGAATACAGAGTGCCTGGAACACTACTGCGGCCTATCCACTGTCAGATGTGTTCATATACACAGCATTAGGTGAAGTCTGATTAGTGTAGAAATCAAAGTTTGCCATGGATGCATCTTGTCACCACTCCTGGACAGGATATCAAAGCACGCCTGAGGATGGAAAGATGTCCAGTTTGGGTGGCTGGAGGTGACATCCCTGCTATTTGCAGATGATGTTTTTCTCATGGTACTATCTGACCATGACCTTCAATGTGCACTCAGTTTGCTGCCTGGGTAGAACATCAGGCTGGGATGTGGAAGTCTTCCGGTTTGAATCTCAGCACCAGGTGTGTCCCTGAGTAAGACAATTAACTGCTAGCTACCTAGGTGCTGTATGTAGCTGCCTACTGCTCCCCCAGGGGGATGGATGAAATGCAGAGAACCAATTTCATTGTAACATGTATGAGTAACATGTATGTGTAACATGTATGTGTAACATGTATGTACTCAATAAAAATTAGTGTGGAGCAGCTGGGATGAGAATCAACACCTCTAAATCATGGTTCTCTCTCAGAAAGGGAGAATGGCTGTGTTCATATCAGAGGGGAGGGACTGCCTTAAATGGAGGCGTCCAGGTATTTTGAAGTCTTGTTCATGAGAGAGGAAAAAAGGGACTATGAGATTGACAGATAGATCAGAGTGGCATAAGATGTGTACATCTGTGTACATTATACTGGTCTGTTATGGTGAAGAGGGAGCTGAATATAAGACAAGGCTCTCCGTTTACCAGTCAGTCTACATTCCCATCCTTAGCTATGGTCGTGAACTTTGGATAATGACCAAAAGAATAAGATTGCAAATGCAAGCTGCTGAAATGAGATTTCTCTGCAGGGCTGCTGTGGTTAATCTCTGAGACATGATGAGGAGCTCAGTAATCCAGGATATTTTTGGTATGGGGCCACAGCACCTCCAGATTAGGATGTGCTATCTGAAGTAGTTGGGCATGTAATAAGGAGCCCCTCTGGAAGATTGGCACTGGGGCTTTTCCAGGCATATCCCACTATGTGTAGACCTCAGGGTAGGCTCAGAATGTGCTGAGAAGACGACCTATATCTGCAAGCTGTTCTGGGAGTGCCTTGTGATTCTCCAGGAGTGGGTTGAGACCATTGAAGATGAAAAGAAGGTGTTAGCCTGCTGCCACCACAGCCCTCAACTGACTGATTTATTGACTGATGTTTCTTAACACAAATGATATAAAAATATTTTCAGGCTTGGTTGTGACATGGACCTCTTGACAATTTGGTGGGGCCTAATAGACCCTTTCCCAGAATAAAGTTCTTGCATAAAATACTTAAAATTTGGAAGAAGAAACTAAAATGTATCAAAATTATTTTAAAAATGCAAATAAACCATTTTCATGAATCTTGGGTTATTAACCCATGTGTTAAAGAAATATGTTATGTTAAAAATTGTACAAAAAATGTATTCCATATTTATCATTGTTACAATTATATTATTAATATTGCAATGGCTTAGTATTTTGTGCCTCGGCAAACAATTTTGGTCATTACTTTAATTATTGTACATTTGTACATTTTCTTGCAGCTATTTTTTTTCGGTTTTAGGTTACAAATTCAAGGCTTGTAACCACTAGAGTAAATATCTACACAGAAACTGTAATTAGAGCTTCCCAATTAAAGAGTTATTTAGTGCAAAGAGATAATATTAAATTAATTTATGACATAACAAAGACCAAAACCATTGCACATTGCTGTTTTGGTTATGTAATTTTCTCAAGGGTATCATGAGTCAGAGTGGTCATAACATTTCAGTTTATTGGGGAAAACAGTCACACCTGAAGCAGAATTATTCTGTATTTCCCAGAAGCAGGTTTTGTTTGTTCCATCCATCCATCCATTCATCCATCCATTCATTTATTGTACCACACCACCATGCCACACCAGACAAACTAGTTAAGTAAAAATATATACAAATATATACAAAATTTAAGAAACCTCAGGAAACAATTTGTCTTTGGACTTTCCATTGTTGAACAATGTAGAGAACCATGTAGGGAGCCCAGTGCTGATATGAACAAAGGACCTGAATACAAACACTGCATTTAACGGTGAGATATAATGCTGACAGATAGGTATAACTGTGACCAATTCTGATGAGCTCTGGGTTTTGTGCATGTGCGTGTGCATGAGTGCGTGCTTGTGTGTGTGTGTGTGTGTGTGTGTGTGTATACATGTGGTGGGAGGGGTTGCTGATGTAGGTACTCATTGCTAGATTTTTATTGGATTTCATTTGACAGGCCCAGAGAGGAGAGGGTATGATGTAACCGGTCTGAAAGCAGAAATACACAGTGCTGCTCTGTATACACAGACCCTCCAAAGTGATAATATCCACTGTTATGCACTGTTACGTGTCCAACACAGCACTCTTTTTTAAAGATACGTGGACATTGATACAGGGGTCCTTTCCACAGCTTTGTCCAGTAATATGTATCCCTCTGTGTTGCAGTACTGAAATATTCTAAAGGGATCTGTGCAGTCTGGTCCTAATGACATAGCTTTGATGTACCGTAGAGATGTGCTCCTTACAGGTGCTGCTAGAATGCTGTGAATGGAAGAATGTGCTGGGGCACAAGGGGAAATCTTTCAGAGAAAATGTGTGAATGAAACTGAGGTCTTTCTTTCTGCAGCCTTGTGTCGGGGGAGGGGGAGTAACATATATCCATTCTTATCCAGCCTACTGGGATTTTGTTTCATTTTTCAGTTTTTAATTTTTTATTTTCTACCTTGCCCTAGAGTCCTTATCATGTACCTGGAGTTGTCCTTTGGTTTTGCCCCTGCCCAGCCATTGTGATAAAAGGGGGATTTAATGTCAATTTGCAGCCACCCCCTGTCCCTGCCTCTGTGCTTCTTTAACCCAGTCACTGCCATGTCGTCACATCCAATCAGAACACAGCCTCCCGTTTATACTGATTCACTGAAAGCAGCCAAGCACCAGCAGCATCACTGAGAGGAGAGAGAGTGAGATAGAGAGAGAGAGTCAGAGAGAGAGAGAGAAGCACAAATGGGGGGGGGGGGGGTGGGAAACGGCCCCCAACCAAGGGCCGAAGGGAAACATAAAAGAAAAAGGCCAGAGGGGGGGGGAAAATGTGGACAACCCCAAGCG
>JABJVR010000034.1:3549220-3570439 GCA_025773905.1 Chitala chitala | reverse complement strand
CACAATATCAGGGGTAGCCAATCACGGTCCTAGTGACTGGTGTGTGCACAATATCAGGGGTAGCCAATCATGGTCCTGGAGAGACCCAGTGGGTGCAGGTTTTTGTTTCAGCTAATTCAGTCAAATTATTTTGCCCACTGTCTTAATTAAATATCAATTACATCATTGGTTATCCTCGTTGTCTATGATAATTTGTCTGTGCTCAGTTGTTTCAAATTATTGAAAGTTAAAAGTGAGACTCTTGTGCCTTATGATCAGTAGCATAATTATAAAGCACACATTACGATTTCTCTCTAACTGCAGAAATATAGCAGAAATTGTATATATAATTCATCAAGGTCTTTAATACAAACCTGTCATTACTGATTGTATTTGAATTGTCATAATTAATGAATAACAGAAACAGGTGCCAATAACACAGAACACTTAAGCACTGATTTAAGTGTTTATTAACAACAAATGGATTAAAATGTACCATATCTGTTAAAACATGTTTTAAAAAATAAAGCAACATCAGTAAGTCTTTCCCATGTTTTTAAACTTCTTATTTAAAACGAATAAAGCTTATTGAGAATTATTGGATTAACACTGTAATTATACAAAAAAGGTCAATGTTTAATTGACATTAAAATTCAATTAAAAGCAGAAATTGGCTGAAGCAAAAACCTGCACCCACTGGGGCCCTACCGGACCGTGGTTGGCTACTCCTGTCTCAGAACTATTAGAGCCAGGAGACTGACTGTAACACAGGAGTCATTCATTACAGAAAGTCTGCTCCTTCTGGTGCTGGATCTTCATTAGAAACAGTGTGGTTGCAAGAGCACCTCTACGAGTAAAATGGTCAGCTAGTCTGTTGGCTCCATTCTCCTCCTCCGCTTGCATTGGTTGATGCCTATCAATTTTATCAATATTTCTCACACAGGATCCTAACACACAGTAACCCCCGTACTCACTGTCCTTTAACACTAGAATAATTAATCTTTTTTTTTTTTTTTCGTTTTGAAACCAGTCATGCTAGGAGAGCTTAGTCATTGTGAGCTGAAAGACCAGGATGCACACTCACTCAGCAGGAGACATGAGGAACTAGGATGCTTTTTTTTCCGAAGCCTTCAGCAGTAGTGGGCTGCACATGAGAGGGTGTTTATTGATTTAACTGATGTAGCCAAGCTGTATGTGAGTGAAGAGCAGCGGAGTGATGATGATTTCTATGCTGGAAGTGCCGTTCCTCCTGCTGTGAGTGTGTCGTCTGCAATAGGAGGCCGAGTGAGCGATCAGTATAATCTCATCTAGAAGTGAGTGGTAAATGTCTGAGGTCTATGCATGGCCAACCTGTAATTTAATATAATTTCTACTAAACAAACAATTGTACACAGTGGGGACATGAATCTATATCACACTGGAGATGAATGGCAGCTAAACTAGGGATCCTTCTGGGTTTGGTTCAAGTGTGTCCAGCTCAACTGAAACCTACAGCCATGACCTTCTGACACTTACCTCCCAGGTCCGCAGGTGGATGCGCAACCCTAAAGTGACAATGGAGAAAGGTCAGAGGGCAGGATTCCTATACCCAAAGCCTGCGTGTCCTCTGGACCATCAGCTCTGGTGTCCCCAGCTCTCCCCCTACAGCTGCTGTCACTCCAGTCAAGGGTGCTGCCTCCAGGAAGAGCCCCCCTGCCCTGCAGAAACAGCTAAAAGCTGCAAAGTGAGTGGAGCCCAGGGTGGGGAGGGCGTCGCGGACTGCTAATGGGGCTACTTGCTGGCTGTATACTTCAGCTGCAGAAAGGATGCCATCAACCTGGAGGTGAACACTGTGAGCCGATGAGAGGCTGTCTGAAGACACAGGTTGGTGTTTGTGTTTAAATGTGCACTGGAGGCACAGCTCATCCTGGGAGAGTCTACAGCAGAAGCTTGCTGTCAAAAAACTGTTTACTTTATAAAACATACATCATTTATAAATTTGTAATTACAAATTGCGTGAAATTTTTTAACTCAACCTTAAAGACAACTTATTTAATCATACATTGATAGACCATGTCTACAACACCAAGTCAAGGTTAAATCTTATCAGGGAAATCCTGGGAAATCTATGAAAGAAGGCTGGCAAATATATATATATATAAAATTAAAAAAACATTTGTATATATCCAATAAGAGGAGCTAGTGCCTGTATCTACAAAGAATTTCACTCTGAAAGTTAAAATAGTTTGACCTAATATGTTAGAGGGGTAGATTAGAAACCCATTCTGCAGTATTAAACCTCCCTGGGGACGTCCTGTTATGTAAGACTAGATCTGGTCTGCATGGTGAAAGCAGGATATGGATTTAATGCTCAATGCAGATTACAGATCATGATGTTTCTTCAATCCATGGTTACAGCTTGGAGCACCAAGGTTGTGATAATTGATTATAGCTTGTGATGAGAAAATCATCTTGGTGTGTGTCACAGTCAGTGACATATTGGACGGCACCTGCACAGTATAGCTTGGGGTCAAACCTGATGCTGTTCAAGCACAAATGCATTACCAATGTAGAGACATTATTCAAACCCTCCTGCACATTTGAGCATCTAAGAATGTTTGACTGAAGAAATTTGACTTTAATCCTCTGTTTAGCTTTGTTCAAAGCCTCATCAGACTATATGTAAACAAATATTGCAATAGTTTCCTCTGCTTTAAATTAAAGCTTCTGGTCTTGAGTCTTTGGACAAGTACTAATAGCAAAGTCGTCATCTAGGATGAACTCATACCCCCCCCCCCCACACCTGCCCACCATTTGTATTATGTCCCCTCCCTCCCATGTTAAAAGGAAAAACTGATTTAATGCTTCTAACCTTTAAGAACAGAAATCACCTTCATTGCCCTGAACTGTAAAGCAGCCGAAAACAGCTAACCCAATATTGTAAATGAAGGTTGTCTTCTCCACAGTAGCCTAAGTTCACCTCCCTTGATTCGATATTCTAAGCAAATACATACGTGTCAAAGCATCGCGTTTGCCTTTGAAGATGATTCACCATAGGCATGAAGGTGCCTTTATAACATCCAGATAAGAACATAGCTACAATCTCAGGTCTAAGTCACTGGTGAAAAGTGCCAGTACTGCAATGGGTGCTAGATGGCTTTACCATAGAGAGCTGATCTTTGCAAAGAAACACCGAGTTACAAAATGACAAGAAAATTGCTGGTATGTCTTGTTCTATCATCTACCTTATCACACGTTAAAAAATGGTAGAAAAATCGTTGTGCATTTTCATGAAAGCCAGCACTGATTTTCCAGTATGAACCCTCAAAAAAACAGCTTTTTGCTCTCGGGAATAATATTTTGAGATGACACCATGTGTGCAACACTTTGAGCTTTGATCATGACTCGACCACCTCTGGATAATGGTGACCTTCAGACAAAACTGCACATTCACTCACAGGCCATAAACACCCGCAGTCAAACACCATCTAGCTCCTTAGGTTCTTCTGTCCAAATTCCTTAGTAAAGGGGTTTTAATGTTTGACAGGCTGAAGGAGTTGTAAATTGCTAGGCTTCCCTGAGCACACAGTCACTGATGGCAATCAGAGGGCAAGGTTTAACGCCAGCAACCAACTCCTCCGTGATCGTTTTCTGACCCGATGCATAGTACGATTGCTTGTGCTCATGGTGACATTCTGTTTCATGATCTTTATCACTGGAAGTGATCTACAGAAATTCTTCACCTTGCACCTGATGATTAACATGCCCTCTCACAGCATGCCACCTTCCTCTCTGTGATTGTTAGCATAGACTGTCACGATATGTCACCTGCTGTTCAGTGCTTGTTAGTATGGGCTGTCACAATATGCCACCCTCTGCTTTTTGATCATTGACAGGCCCCCTCCTGCTCTGTGATCATTACCAAGGCCATTGACAATGTGTCACCTCTTGCTGTAAGCTTGTTGTTGCGATCCACTAAGATGAATCACCTCTTGCTCTTTGATCGTTAGCATGGCCTGTCCCAACATGCCACTTCCTGCTCTGCGATCGTTATCGTGTCCTGTCACGATATGAAACCTAAGATGAACACTCAATAGCCTACTATTTAGCATAGCTGTTTCCAATGCATCAACTCCTGCACTATATTAGCTAGTGTGGTCTTCCATGTTGGTGATTCAGTGGTAAAATTCTCATCTGCCACACACAACACCTTAGTCTGATAGGTGTGAAAGGTCATCGAGACTGCACTCTCAGCTATGTGTGTAGCTACACTGCCTTGCGAATTCTGTAACATTTAATATTGGACCTAATTATAAAATGTATTCTAGGTATATTTTAAAGACATTCATCTGAAGTGTCTCAAGTAGAGCTGTTAACACTTCACTTTGTTATTGATTTTTATTTATCTTGCTGTTTAAGAGTATGAAGCCAGAGCTGAAACAGCAAGCGGTGATATTTAGGCCCCGTCCACTTTATTAAACATTCAGCTATCTGCCCTATACATTTCTGTAAGTGCAAAGTCATTGTGTCTGCTTGTGCCATTGGTTCTCAGTATCAAGGCAGCGTTTGTCTTTTAGGCAGATGACAGGGTGTGAGAAATTACTGTAATTACAGCAGGAAGGTGCCCCAAAGAAACTGGTTATATGGGCTTTTTACCACATGTAGGCCAATGGCAGTGACAGATACACTCTGGATGAGTCACTTCTTCATTTGGCGAAACCTTCCTTCAACCTCAGATGTCATACATTTTATGTGTAGAGAAGCATAAAGCAAAAACAAATAATAGTTGTGTAGTTTATATTTAGAAATACCAGTTTAGTTATTATCTGTTATCACATGATTATGCACCCAAGAAATATGCAGTTTGATATTCAGGGAATTGAATGAATTTCCCAAGAATAGGTGTTCCCTTTTCTGAGAAACAGCATTGTGCATGCACAGAGTATATTTTCGCAGGTCAGTGTGAACTCACATGACCACTGGGTCTCAATGAGGGTGTGCTAATATAGTTGTATTGGTCATGGTTTCTTTTATTTTTTAAGTACCCGATATTTGCTTCAATTCAGCTGTGACAATCTGATCTGGTATCAGCTTTCTGTCTGTTGTATATAGTCTTCATGTTTGCTTTTCTTTATCTTGAAATTTCCAGTGGAGAGGTAAATGCCTATTTTTGAGTTAATGTAGGTAATGGTTAATGACCTGTCTGCTTCAAACCCATTTTGAAAACACAGTCAAGTTGTTTCTGGGGGGCAAAAACTGTAGTCTAGAAAGAAACATTAATGAAAGCATTAAAAAAATAAGCATTTTTAAGACTTGTTTGTAATCACTCTTTGCCATGCTATGCGTTTGTTGATGATTGGAAAAACAAGTGAAAACTTGTAAGATGTTTTTCTTTTGTTTAAACCCCCAATCGTGCAGCACACAATCCTTTGAAGATGAGAGATAATTTTGTAAGCCTGCACATGTCACAATGCAACATGTTCTTTCTCTCTGCAAAGCTAGAGTGGAGACTTTTCTCTGCAGGTAAATATTAATTTTGCGCATCTAAGGCTGTCTGTCTAGCAGACTGTAAAAGAAAGACCTTTTGTTCTCTACTTTTTTTTCCTGTTGATCATAGGTAGACAAGAGGAAACTGGAAACAGTCCCATGGTGACAGTATCACTGACACCAAACAGGGCCTTCAGGTGCTTTGTTCACACATTAGAAAGCTATTCTGGGGTTCTAAACCTCTCCTGAAAGTCACTAAACATTAAGTCTCCAAATGCTGAGAGATGCAACCATACCACAGATGTTTCTGGAAGCCTTTCTGTGGCTGCTCCTTTGATATTTGCTGCTCTCTCTTACCAGGAAGTTAGAAAATGGTGTCTGCACAATAACATCTTCCTGTTATGAGCAAACAACTTCACCACAAAAGATCAGTGTTACACGTCTAGTCCAAAAAGTTCAGCGGAAAACTAGAGTTGCGTTAAATCTGGACTTGTATTAGATATGGTTGTGAATGTACAGTAAGCAGGGGACATTGAATATGTATGGATATCAGCTTGGTCTGAGGAGAGGACGATTACGTGCATGTTTGACTAAACAGATGTCTGAAAAAGTGTAGGGAAGTGTCATGAGGAAACATGTATATGCACATAAAGTGGAAAAATATCCATTGCTAAAATGTAAATTTACAACAGAAACAAGATAGTTGTCAACTAAACATTGGATTAAAAAAAAAATTATATATAACATATTCTTTCAGATTCTCCCAGAAGGCCGTTGGGCCTTTATGTGCTGTTTATGGCCATATCAGAGGGTACTATAAACGACGTTGCACTACCTTGACACTTTCCAGAGGAAAATCCCACAGCAGACCATATCTAACTGTGATCCTCTATATCATGACTCATTCACGTCATGGAGAGATGCTTTTATGAGGGAGCTGTTGACGCTGTAAAGGGCTGAAGATCAGAGGTCTGCCCAGACAGAAGGTGTTCCCTGAGCCTGTGGAAAAACACAGAGCCGAATGAACTGTGGAGCTCTCTTCACCAGCTCCCCTCTCCACTGACTCTTTGTTTGGACAGGAGCTCATCTCACATGCGAATCTAGGTACATGTGTGCTCACTGTTATCTTTCTTCTTGTTTTTCCATTTTGTCCCTGTGACATTGGGGCCTCGTAATATAAATTCAAACGCCCAAGCCCTTTTCTCTCCCTATTTAAACTGCTTGGGTGTCACAGTGAAAATTAGTAGACTTGATCTGCAGTTTCTCAATGTACCTCATAATGAAAATTTGTTATATATTTTTTAGATCTTCTATATCCTAAATACTTGTCCATTCTATATTGACTTTTGAATACCAACACAACAGAATGTGGTGCTCTCCTCTCCAGCATGTAAGACCCAGTGTCTGTCCTGCACTGTTTACGAGGTTCTGCTAGGCAGCTGGCATCAAAGGCTCTATTCACCCAGTCCTTCATTACACACTTCTGCAAGCCAAGGAGCAACACACACCAGAGCTCACATACTGTCATGCTGTACATTTGGCAATAATTATTGGAGCAGTCATCGCTCTCTGGCAGGTTGAAGGTTTCATGGGGGGGGGGGCGCAGATCTCCTAGTTGGTGCTGCCTCTAATCCTTTCTGTACACCCTCTGCCTCCCCTCATATTAGTCATTGAAGCCTTACCTCTGTGTGGGCTACATAACAAAAGAACCCGTTCTTCTGAATTGCATTTAATGGATGGACATTTCTGTGAAAGCTGAATAAGCAGCTTGTTCTCTTGATACCAAGAAGCAATAGACACTGGAGGTTCTTAGGCAGATAACAGGTCATTAAGCACAGTTCTGCACTTTAAATTAGGTACCAGAAAGCATTCCAAAGACAGAGGTTATGTAACTGCCTTCTGACAGATGGATATGACCCAGACTTACACAGACCTTGAACTATGTTCCAGTTTTCCACCATGTAAGATCTTTCTTGCTGGATAGATCTATGTACAGTGTTTCTTCAAGTACCTTTACTGTACTGAAGTGGTTGTGGTTAATGGTTACCAAGACGAAAGAAATATTTATAGTGCCATTTGATCTTTATAATTCTACTAGACAAAATCATGATTTGATTACTTTAAAGCTATTCGCATGTTCTTCCCAGAAACCATGTTAGTAATCATTTCAGAAAACTTGGAAGGATAAAAAAATAGGCCATTAAAGCAGCTCAAAGATTTACTTCATTTGCTCTCCAACCATCTCAGAACATTTTCCACTGGATAATAGTAACATCTGCTTAAACAAACTGATCCTATATCTCACAGTGAAATCTCGAGTTAAAGCATTTTTTTAATACCTGACTCATCTCAACCTTCTGCAGTTTTAACAGCACCAACACTGATTCCATTAAAAAATGGGAAAAAATGGTGGAGAAGCTGGAAGCTGCACAGATTCCCAGTGTACATCCAAGCACAAAGGCAGCAGTACCTGTACTTCAAATTTAAGAAGACTGACAAGTAGAGGCGTCATGCAAAATTTTTTTTAAGGGAGGACAATGTCGATTGGGAGGTTCGCTCTCTCTGTCTCTGTCTGTCTCTCTCTCAGAAATGTAACAATATAATACAGTAAAGATAATGTACAAACTCTACTTCTAAATAAACTGATTTCTGTAAACTACCAACCTACAAAAACAAATCTGAATGGTGCAGGATTCCCTTCCTGAGAAGCCTGAACTCCTCTTTTCTGCATTAATGGCAGAATCAACAGAAATATTTATCCTCCCTATAAATCTGTGTAACAATATTTACATGCAGGACTTATGTAAAGTTTTGTATCTGCGGTTCTGACAGTAAGACTTAAACATGGGCTTTCGGCATTGGGTCCATTGACTCACTTAATCACCTGATGCATTTAACTGTCTTGATTAAAATTGTTCAAATATCAGCCACCAAATATCATAATAAGGGTTTTAAAACCTTGTGTGGACTCAAGGTGGGCAATTCAACCCGGGCTTAGATCACAGGGTTTAATTGCTCAGATCATCTCCATATTTAACAAATGATACCTACTGTATTTTATTTTTCCCATATAAATCCAGGTACGGAAGTGGAAGATGCTGAATCGTCACCATGGAGATGGCAAGCAGAAGGCTGCTTGCCGGGAACAGGAGATAGAAGACCATTCGATCTGCCCTTGGTCTGTGAGGGCCACCCCACTTCTTGCCACGCCCTTCATGATGGAGTGCTGTGTCTGCAATGGCCCTGTTGTCACCTATGCTGTGGAGGAGGACTGGCAGCCCAGAGAACGCACACAAGTGAGTATCACAGCATCAGTGTCAGAGCATCACCACGCAAATAGCAAGTCTCACCAATAGCCTGGGACTTGGTTGGGTTCCATCTGGACTGAAGGGGGCAATAACCTGAAACCAGAAACTTAATTCAAAGTCGTGTTTCTTTAAAAGAAAAGAGAAAAGAACATTTATTTACATTTCTATAATTAACATTAAACTCAGGACAGGTTTATGGTACTCTTTGCATGTATGTGTGTGTGGTTGGCCACTGACCTCACAGTAATTTAGTGGAATTCTCATAATGTCACAAAGGGATATTATGAAAGAAGTAACTGGTACATACTGTACATTCACACAATGCTTGTTACTCAATTACATCTACAAATATCATTATTAGTCAAATCAGACCATTGTGACCACTGGTTAATGTCACAATATGGTGACAGTTTTCATCTCTTAAGTGAGTACAATGTTAACACAGAGGTTTATACTAGGGTCCTTTTATTCTCTTTGAGAAGAAGGGAAAGGAACACAAATACTAACATAATGTTTGTTCAGATCCCCAAAAGTCCAACAGTAACACTGAATTGAACCTCTGTTCTACTCTGGTTTCCCTGACTTGTAGGCAGTCCCAGTGTCGTAAACCGAAACAATGTTCTGTTTGATTCCAAGTTACTTTCTCCAAGAGCAGCCCTTAGTTGTCTGAGCAATTACTTCTCTGACTGAAGTGAAAGTCATTCCCAGGGTGGACTTAACATTTTATCTCTTCTAAATCATTCAGCACAATAGGATCTTGGTTAGCTGGTGTGCATAATTAAAATAATTTAAGAAGCCTTAGTTTTCAGTTGCTATGGTGACAGAGCTGGGACAATGAGTCTCAGTGCAGCGTATCCATTTCAGTGCTGTACTGTAATGGAAAATTGAAGAGAGTGTGCCAACTTGGGGCAGAACCAATGGTGAATAGTTGAGTCTTATTGGCCAGCCCAGTGAGCCAGAGCAAACTAACCAATACTGTTATAGCAATGGTTCCCACTGGCAACACCTTTTCCCTCAAAAACTTTATATGCCAAGTATTTATTCCATAGGATGGTTCAGCAAGTTTGGCAACCTCAAGACATGTAATTGCAACACTGCTAGCTCAATCTAATTCGTGCCTCTGTGGTCTAACAAAAACATGCAACATGACAAAAGAGTTGTTATTGCAGAAATGTATTCTGACATTGAAACACTTATTATTTAAAATTAAATATTATAAATGCAGGCTACAATGGAATTGTAAGGTCATTAATAATTTTGTAACCAACAACACATTTGTAGATAATTTTGGTCTATCTTTTATCTCAATTATCTCCTTTTTCAAAAGTTATGTAAACTCCTCTTGACGGATGAGCTCACTGACCGTGTCATGTTCTCTACTGACGCAGACTCTTGGAGACCTATTAGGATGTGATCACAGCATTTGTACTTTAGTGTTAAGGACAAAATGAGCCTCTTAAGTGTCATTGTAAGAGTTTGTAGGTGCATTTCCTTCTCCTTGAGCCCTTGCCCATGGGCTGCTACCTGATAGATAAGGTGGAAACTTGGCAAATAGGTACACTGTCAGTTTTTAGTGCTGCTTGCGTCACAGTAGAGGTGAGCACCACTGACAAATGGACAGAGCCAGAGCTTGCCACTAACCAAAGTTCCTTCCTCTCTGTCGACGCTGCTGAGGGCAAAGGTTGAGGGTTCCTGAACACTCCCCAGAGGAGATAGGTGCCACTCGTGCTGTCAGCTGTTCTAAATTAGCATGTTGTGCTTTGTGAATGTATACCATCATTTTTTTTTGCAAACGTATATTTTGTATAGAAATTAAGTTCATTATAATTAACCTTTTTTCCAGGCAATGGATCTGTACTACTCCAGTTTCCCAGAGATAAGCTATTGCTGTACAGCTGATTCAGGTAAGCCACTGTCCCTCCTGGATTGCATCACACTGAGCGTGCTCCAACAACTCTGCCTGATTGCAGGTTAAAACATAATTACTGTTTTTCCTGCTATTTTAATAAATGTTACTCTCAAAGTCTGTTTCACATTACTGAAAAACAGTGTTTATGTGATGGTCGATGTCCCCCTCCTCTGCTTTATGCCTCACATGCCTCTGCGCCCAACTGATGCCCCTGTGCTGCCCCCTCATGCTACCCGCGCCGTGCCACCATACGCCGTGCCACCCATCCCTCGTACTGCTGCCCCCTCTCTATGCCACCCTGCCTTGTGCCACACCCCCTCCCTGTGCCCCCCTCCACATCACACACACCTCAGACCTTAATCAGTCCAGATGGCTCTTGTGTCAGCCGTCACCCTGGTGATTTTTCAGGCGAAAAACGTGAGGCAATAACACATGAGGGGAGGAGGGCAGGGGGAAGTTTAAGAAATGTACACCTTATCCATTCTCATAAACATTCCAGACAAAGTTGGCACCGAGCAGCTGGCTCATCTTCACAGGCACACAGTACAGGTATTCTTTTATCTCTGTTGACTTTTCTGTAATAGTTTGGGTCTGGCATGAATAACTCCTTCATATTTGTTGTTCAAGATACTGTTAATGTGCACTTAGATTGTCCATCTTAACCGCACATCTGTGACCTCATTCTGAGAAACAAGATTTTGGTAAGGCTCATAACCAGTCAGACCCCCATCCCGTGTGTAAGTTCAACATAGTGGTAGACACAGGAAAACAATGTCACCACTCCACAAAACCTAACCCCTATGAACACTACAGCAGAGGGAGATGTATAATTAACATGTTTTACTGGAACTCAAAATATACTGTTTTTAAAACAGTCTTCTATTTAAAACACCAGTGCATTTGTTTAATGAACAACATATGTTTTATGAGAATACAAGTATGCTTTGTTACAATATTTTCCTTCTAACTTGATATGCTATTTTTAGTTAAAAAAACATACACACAGCACAATGTAGAGATGCCAAAATGCACTCAGCAAGAAGTGTACAATAAAAATATATACCTTGTGTTCACTATTTTAGTAAGGAGGATAATGAGGTATTAAGCCAAGTGTCTATTTTAACAGAATTGCAAAGAAATCATTTGATACTCAAACATGTAGATGAGCAGGCAGTTGTGTTTGAGCACTTGTGGTGGTTTATTTGCCAAAAAAGAGAAAAAAAAAACAATCTTGGAGACCAGGCATTTTGATTCTGTTGTAAATTAAGTTACAGATTCAGCACCAGTGGATGGCTGCCATAGTGATGTGATGTGTGCTGACCCACAGAGGACGGTTTCAGCCCATTAATGTATCCGAGCTCCCAGGTTAATGCTCTTAACGTGGCCAAGACTGGGTGCTTTTCTGGCTGCATGGCTGTCAGAGTTACCTACACAGGTGAATTCTGCCAGGCTGAAGGGTGATCAAGGAGAACTGTGGGCACATGTGGCCTAGAAAGGTCCCCCAGCACAAAGAGCAGGGAGCCAATGTAGCGATCAATAAAGTGTCAAATTAAAACAGAATGCCCTTAGACTGGCAAACTCCTATCAAGAGCTGATCTTGCCCAATTTACTTTTCCTTGGACTGAACGGTAATACCAGGATTCAGTAAGGATTAATTGAAATTAATTGTCAGATTTACCGGTAAAAGCCACAACAGCCATGAAGCAATTAATGTAGCAATGGTTTAAAACAATGCCAGGAAATTTTGGCAAATTCACTTTATAATTCACCATGATTAATCACATAGAACATGATAAGAGATATAAAGCCAAAAGCTTTCTGATTAATTCACACTAAAGACTATGACTATTAGGATATATGGTAAACTGAATCCTTTTTTTCTTTGTTATGAATGGTCAGATGTGTACACAAACATGCGGAAGAATTGGCACGAGCTGCTATTATATGTGCATATGTATGCTGTATAACTACACAGCACCTACATTATCATCAGAATTTATTGCTACACACCTACTTTACAAGGAAGCAGCTCTGTAACAAGACCCACTTCAGTCAACATGGAGAATTCCAATAGTAACCACAGCGTTCTAAAATATTTTTTGTTTAATCCCAAAGTACTTTGTCTTACATCCTTTCATATCCCCTCATTCATTAGAATCTAATTATGAATTAATACTATTTTAATTCTGAATTGAATATTAAATGCTTTATTGCCATAATTAGGTTTTTCTCATGAGAACAGTAGATGGCAGGTAATTTGAGACATGACAATGAATGTTTAAGTAAATCCTAAAAATTTTCTGAGCTGCACGCACACTGAAACACAAACATGGCATGCTAAAACACGAATGTCACCAATCCAGTACAAATGAAACCATGAACCTCATTATCACAACTCAGGCATGTTGGAATGAGGCCCTTAACTTCAACTGTCCAGAATATTTTTGTCCATTAGTTTATCTGTAACAAGCTAACTGCATATCTACATTATATATGTATATCTAATTTTCAAGATTGAACTGAGAGGGGTAACCCAGTCTTTGCCTGAGGACCTTACATTGCATTCCTTCCAGCTGGACATCTTAATCCTTACATTATCTTCAAGACAACTATCTAAGCTTGGCATGAACATACTATAGTCAAGGATATAGTACTGAATGGAAGGAAGTTGGAAAGTACGTTTTTGCAATCTTTTATGTACTTTAGGGTTCTTTAACAATACACATTTCAACAGTGATCAAGTATATAATTGGAAATATTGTCATGTTTACTCAAAAATATATAAATAAATATGTTCTTCCCCTACATAGCGGAGCATTACTAAAACCAATGACCCAAACGAAATTGAACAAAACAGACAACCACTAGCCAACGAATGTCTTCTAAATTCCACGGGACAGAAAAAAAACAATACATGTGGTTATAATCTAAGAATAACCTGTTTGTTCGCCTACATTTACCAGCCAAGCTCGTCATAGTTCAAATAAAAACACATAATTAGTGGATTTTACCAGTGGATCTTGATAAGATTTCTTACGTTAAAAACACAGCGATTGCTGAGATGAAGGGGGTCGGTCATCCGGAACGCAAATTATAAAAGACAATAGAGCTGTTAAGCATGTGCAGAGTTACTTCTATTGCACCAATGAAAAAATCAGTCCAGCAAGACCGTGGAAAAAAGTCAAGGAAAAGCGTGTCAGCGACCGTGAAAGATAACCAACTTTACTGAATGTCAATGTACCAACACGTTTTATGGCTTAGTTTACGCAGCAAGTCTAATTGGCATCTCTTCCAACGCAGTACAGTACAGTATAAGTTGTATAACCGATTTTTTTTTTTCATGCATTTATTTTTATTTTATTGACAAGGTTAAAGTCCCGTTTATTACTGGGAAAATCTCACTTTTCTCATCAATGTTACAACAAACTTATTGCGTAGTTGAGTCATTGTCATGAGCTCTTAAGTTCTTTGGGGGAAATTAAAATTTTCCATGGTTTCTAAAACAGTTCTATATTTCTATTTTTAGATCATTTTAATTAAACCAATCGATAGGGGTGCTTTGCCGATAAAAGAAAGTTAATTAAACAAATCCTTATTTTAATTCGAACTGAAGCTCCGGACGTAAGTGACCGGCACTGTACACTTTGCCACAAAGGCATTCTCCCAAAACAGAGGACAAAGTGAGGGGTGGGCGGTGCGCAGCGCTGAGATATCCGGTGCGACGTTAGTGAGCGATGGAATGTTACTTCTTGCGCAAATTCCTTTCGCAAATCTCCAGAGGTACCAAGACTCTCCAGACAGTTTCTTCCCAGATGAAAGACAAAAGGTCTACACTGACATGTAAGTAACCTGCTTAGAACGCCTATGCGTTTGGGAAAAATATATTCTTTTTCCTTTGGTTTATATTTGAACAATGGCTAAAAATATATGTATAATTTTTGGAATAGGTATTTATGAAGTTCAATTGTAAGAAATCTCGAACTGAATAATAATTTGTGCAACGCCCAATTTCACCTTATAAGATGACCTGCTTTTACAGTATTCTTATCTATGCAAATATGTCGAGATAGTGGATCTTGACTAGTATATCTGCCTGCAATCCGAATCGGAGTTCTTTTCACCTGCAGTTGAATTAGCAAAAGTTATCCTCCGCTTTGAGAACAGGAAAATAAACAGAATGAGGACTACTGCAGAGTTTAAAGGTTAGTTTAAATTGATTTAATCGATTATGCCCAAACGATCGAAAAAAAAACTCGGTTCTTTAAAAAAAGTTTGAATGAAATGCTGATGTAAGCTATGGCTTACTGAAATGAGAGCGATAGCACGAAGAAAGTGGCGTTAGAGCACGATACATTTTAATATTAACAGTCGAAATCGGTTCAGAATAATATTTTGGGTGTTGCTACCGATGTTAGACGTCCAGAGCTCGACGCAATTGGAAAGAAAACTGTTCTCGTATGCCGGCGATGGCAGCTGTTTACTGCTTTGGGAAGTGCGGAACCCAGAAAAAATGAGATTTTATACCAACTTTTATTAAAACCTATCGAATGTTATTATTGCTTTTATTTGTGGGAGTTCTGTCTAAATCAAATCAAACTTTTTTCTTATTCAAAAATGCAGCAGATTACTTCAGCCGGTATATTTTCATAATAAATGATGTTCCAATCCTTACTAAACAAGCCTGTCGTATGCATCTCCCGATCACCCCCCTTTAAATCTGGTGTACTCTGTCATATGGTTCTTTTTAACCGGTCATAGCAAGCTCACACAGGCTTGTGGGAGCTTGTAAGAACTCGGCGTATTGCCCATGTTATTCAAGTTGTTGTTTATAAGATAGAGACTTACTGTACTCAGTGTTTTATGTCCACTGGAGTTGTCTGTGAGTCCACAAATTTTCACTTTATAGGTTTTGCATTGCAGGAGATACTTCTCTATTCATCAATGTACACCACAGGAAAAACCTGTGCAAGAGATTACTTGGCGATTGCAATTTACGACAATTTCTTGCGCAAATTTGCAAATAGCTAGTTTAGTGGGGTAAATTGTGTATTAAATTAAACTTAATGATCTTCATCGCTGAGAAAGAACAAGGCCTAAATGTAGTGCTTTACATATGTTCGTGACTATAGCTGATTCCGTGCATAGACAATGTTGGTGAAGTACCGATTTGTGTAAATTAAGTGTATAATTTTGCCGTGTGTTGTCACTTTGGACCAAGCCACCTGTTACGTACAAAACGTAAGTCGAATAAGTAACAATGCAAACATTTTTTGGCCGAGTGTTCCATTATATCTTTCAAAACGTACATGTCCCGTTATATCCAGTCTGACATCCACAGTTAAGTATAAATCAAGCTTTGAAGAGTGACGAGAATATACTTTTTGAAACAGACTTCGCCAAGAAGCATGTCAAATGCGTATTTTTAAAGTTGGAAAAACGTGAAATTTACTAACACAGTTTCCCTTTTAGATTACAGTGTTGAAATGTTAAAAAGTACAAGCACAGAAAGTTCCTTTAACAAAAACGTCAGCTGTGTGCCCGGTGACGTTAATCATGGGCGTGTGTCTGTCTTTTACTAATTTAAATATGGCTCGAAATGTTAAAGTCAACAGGGGCGCACCGCGTTTAACTGCGATTGGCTGAGATTTTATTAATGCCAATGAAACTTTAGTTCGTGGAGAGGTTAAGAACATTTTTTTAACCGCACAAAATATAGCCCCACTTTAAGACACGCCCCGGGGAACGCTGCCAGAAGATCATATTACCATGCAGCGCTAGCTTCCGGCCACTGTATAAATAGGAAAGAAAGAACTAGAGTCATTCAGTTTATCTCCAGAAGCAGTGCAGTGGGAGTTGCAGAAAAGCAATACATGAGGAACAATGACTGTTACAACGGAGTCCGTGTCCTCGCCAATGACTTATTCAAAAATGAGGGGAATCGTTGCAGTACTTACTGGTATGCACTGTGGTTAACAAATTAATTATTTGGCAGATTATATGCCTATATAAAATGTATGTTTGTACTTCTTAACTTATATGTGGAATCCTCTGTTTTTTCTTTTGCAGCTTTTATGAAGCAAAGAAGAATGGGATTGAATGATTTTATTCAAAAGCTGGCCACAAACTCTTATGCTTGCAAACAGTAAGTGTAATTAATGCTTATACTGAACAAAGTCAGCTTTAGATGTTAACAAAAGCATTTTAGTACGTTTTGATGAATATGCTGTTATTGCAATGTTGCAGTGTTCATATGTAATATTTGAATGCACCCTTGCTAACAGTTCCTTGTGCTGTTTTATAGTTAATCTGTTTCTAAGAATGCTATGCATGCTGGACTTTTTAAACTAATTTCTCTCTTTTTTTATTGTGTAGCCCTGAAGTTCACTCTATTCTAAACATGGGGTCTCCTCAGGATGCAGAGCTGCTGAATGTGAATCCCTCTCCTCCTGTAAGTGTCCTTCATGCTCATCTTCTTGGGTGATGAATCACTTTGCTGTCTGTGAGCCAGCTACTAATGTGAAAACCTTTACACTATCCAGCCAAGTCCATCGCAGCAGATCAACCTGGGACCATCTTCAAACCCCACTGCCAAACCATCTGATTTCAACTTCCTCAAAGTCATAGGGAAAGGTAGCTTTGGAAAAGTGCTTCTTGCACGACACCGGACCGATGACCAGTTCTACGCTGTGAAAGTGTTACAGAAGAAGGCAATCTTAAAGAAGAAAGAGGTAAACAAATTGATAATTTTGAAGTGCCAAACGTCTTCTTAACAGAAGGTGTTCAGAAATTAGTCAAATATAAAATATCATCAGAGTGTTTTGTTGATAAAAACACTCGTGCTATTAGCACCTCCAGTTTTGCATTATCAACAATGCATAATTTGTGATACCTGTGAAGTAAAAATAGTTCCAAAAATATAAAAAAAGATGCCAACCATAATTTTGTTGTCTGTTAAATAACCATTACATGATTGTCTTGTGGCCTTTTTTAGGAGAAGCACATCATGTCAGAAAGGAATGTTCTCTTGAAGAATGTGAAACACCCTTTCCTGGTTGGGCTCCACTACTCCTTTCAGACAGCAGACAAGCTTTATTTTGTCCTGGACTATATCAATGGAGGAGAGGTAAGAGGCCATCCATCAAAAAAGGGGAAATCCTGTCATAAGAAGCCATGATGGGTAGATTCCCTCCTCCTTTCCCTCTCTCTTCTCATTAAAATGTGAGTTCATCCCAGGATGTTGATGGGTGGAGATCAAGGAGAAGTTCTCCAGATTTAGCAACTGCATTGAACAGCAAAGTGCTGGCAAGGGCGGGGGGGGGGAGAGAAAAAGTTGTACGTGGACCTCAAGGTCATTTCCTGTGATTGTGTCCTGGTTCATGAGGCTGCTAATTTTGTCTGCCATCATTCTGAATGTGGAGCTGCTTCTTAGTCTTGACTACCTTCTCTTCCAGCTGTTCTACCATCTCCAGAGAGAGCGCTGCTTTCTGGAGCCACGAGCTCGCTTCTACGCGGCCGAGATCGCTAGTGCACTAGGATACCTGCACTCTCTCAACATTGTGTATAGGGACCTAAAGCCAGAGAACATCTTGCTGGACTCTCAAGGCCACATTGTGTTGACAGACTTTGGCTTGTGCAAGGAAAATATTGAGCCCAATGGAACCACCTCCACATTCTGTGGTACGCCAGAGGTATGTTAAATTTTTATTTTTAATGTAGAAACATTACCAGTGCTAGGATTTGTGTATTTGTGTGTAATTCTTCACAACGGTAACTCGCTAAAAAATATCAATACATGTATGAAGAGCTCAACTGAGGGATTCTCTGCAACTTTTTTGTGCAGTATTTGGCTCCAGAAGTTCTTCACAAGCAGCCCTATGACCGAACTGTGGATTGGTGGTGCCTTGGAGCTGTGCTCTATGAGATGCTCTATGGCCTGGTGAGTACATTATAGTGAGCTCATAAACTCATTCTGATCTGTACAATCCATCCCTCACTGGAACCTGATACTCTTTACAGAATGCAGGTGACACTGCATCATATTACATTTTGGTGAGCGTTAGAAACAAAACATAGTTTTGCACCTGTTGCAGAACATAGTTTGCACCTGTTTAGGGACCTTTGTGCATAGCTGAACATTTGTACTGCTTATTCTAAGATGTCCCCTTCACGTGCTGATTTATGTGTGTACAGCTGAGGGTTAATGACTGGCTTTGTTCCACAGCCTCCCTTCTATAGTCGCAACACAGCTGAGATGTATGACAACATCCTGAACAAGCCCCTGCAACTGAAGCCCAACATCTCCAACGCAGCGCGTCATCTGCTGGAGGGTCTGCTGCAGAAGGATCGCAGCAAGCGGCTGGGCTGCAACCAGGACTTTGTAAGTACTTCTCTGCCCAGTGTATCTGCCACTCCAGGTCTCGACCTCTGTCGGCTCACTTTCATGGACATCTGGACAGCTTGACTTGATTTCTCTGACCTTCCTCTCACAGGCAGAGATAAAGGACCACATGTTCTTCTCTCCTATCAACTGGGATGAGCTTAATGCCAAGAAACTCACACCCCCCTTCAACCCAAATGTGGTAAGTGATGAGTTTGGCTGCAAAGTAGGCTATTAGAAGTCAGGCATGGAAATGAGTAACATTTTTGGTTCACACATAAAACAACTATTGTATTTACTTGCATATTTATAAATTGGATGTCAGCTAATATTATAATCCCTAACATTTGGTTTACCTGTGTTGCAGACTGGTCCTAATGACCTGAGGCACTTTGACCCAGAATTCACAGATGAGCCAATTCCCAACTCCATTGGTTGCTCTCCAGACAGTGCTCTGGTCACCTCCAGCATTAAAGAGGCTGCAGAGGCTTTCCTGGGTTTCTCCTATGCACCGACCATGGATTCATACCTATAGTCACAGCCCAGGGATGGGCCAGTGTGGAAAATGAGGTCGACTCTGACATCGTACCGGAAGGGAAAATATTTGCACATCGCTTGGGGCAGCTTTTTGGCCTTAACGCTGAAAAAGGTCCATCTTAACAAAGACTTCCACGGCACAGTTCTGAACTCTAAACGTTACTAGACTTGTGCAATATGTCATCCTAGAGGAGGTACAGCGTGGACAGCACCTCCAAGAGGAAACTTGTGTCATTTTCATTCCTGTTTCCAGTATCTTGAAAGAAGGAAACTCTGAACCGAATGTTATTTGGAGGACATTTGCAAGGTGCCTTGTTGAAAGTAGCTTGGCTCTTTCTGAATCAGCTCTTCACTGAATACACTACAGAGCCTGCTGTTGAACTTGTCAACATGACTTTGAATGAGTAGCAGTATAGTTGTTTTGGCACGAGAGCATTGGTTAAAATGACAAACACTGCAACTTGGTTTTGCCATTTAATTCAGTGTTTCTGTAGAAACACAGTTGTTTGTTGGCGATTCCACAAGATGCTTGACAAAGCATTGCTACTGTGTGTTGTGTAAATATGGACTTGGACCAAAACTGTAGACCATATATCATATGGGTAGCCTCCTGTAGTCTTCCATTGCATATTTATGTGTTAATGTTGTAAAGTTGGGCATTACTGTCTGAACTTGTCATTCCATTTAATAATGATGTGTACTTGTATTTAAGTTTGTACATTTGGGTCTGTGCTCTAGTTTAATGTATATTAAAAAAAACTAAGGGTATGCTTATATGACTATTCATAATAAATGTGTGTAAATTGTAAAATGTAAGATTTATGTGGCCTTGTCTGGTTTGCAGTAAAAGTTAATGTTATTTTCTGCAAATTCTGCCTTTTAATTTTTTTATAACTACAAAAACGTGACAAAATAGTGCTACATACTGGCAGTGAGCCAAACCAGTTGGTTTTCTCAAAGCTTTAATGTTGAAATGTTGATAAGCCATAGATGTTACAAAAAAGTAAATAGAATGCAAAAATTTCCCAGACGTCCGTCATGCAGGCCGGATGATGTAAGTCCTCAGGTCACTGTTCCAGATCGGGTCGTTGTCCTATGAAAACGGCCACTGACCTCCAGTTTCAGCATTTGTCGGTAAGGCAGGTGCGTCAGAGCTGTAATGAAGGCCCACATTTGTGTAGTCCCAGAGGTCATCACAACCAAAAACTAAACAGCAAAAGGGAAAGGGGGGGGGGGGGGCGTCTTTATTTTATACACTTTTTAAAGACCATTTGATCAACAACATAAATAAATCCTGAAATATAAAGCAGAAACACTCAAAAAAACAGCATAGTTCAGATCAAGTACCATTAAAATTTTGAATGTACTAATCTAAATAATTCACTTGTTAATTACGGTAATCTTAGGTATGAAAATATTGCTAAAGACTTGAATGTGTCTTGAAACAAATGTGTTGTCTGCCAACAAAAAATAAATGTGTTTATAACATGTACTATGTACACAAAGGTCACTTTTTATTGGGTGTATCTTTCTAGGCCCCAGAGCAGCCTGATTTCTTTGTGGTGCCGACTGAACAAGGTGCTGGAAACATTCCTGAGAGGCTTTGATCCATGTTGACATGATCGCATGATACAGTTACTGTG
>JABJVR010000034.1:3515865-3533372 GCA_025773905.1 Chitala chitala | reverse complement strand
ATTATTATTATTATTATTATTATTATTATTATTCTCAAACACTTTTCCTTCAGTCAGTTGGCTTTAGCTCAAAACCTCTTTTGCCAAAATAGGTCACCTTACTCCTTGCTCTGGTTTTTGTACCTACTTGCCTATGCTGGAAGCCTCATATTAATACATACATCCATAAGAACAATGCCTGCCCACATTCACCACACCCATGTTCCTGAAGATGCCTCAGGTATCACCTGTCGTAGCACACAAGAGCTTAAAATACGCTTGATTCTTGATGCAATGAATCTCCATGGGGGGTATGGCAGCACACTCTCTATATTCATCCTGTGCTTTTAGACCTTCTTTGGCGTATGTCCTTATGTGATAAATTAATGGTGAAATAAATGTCTCGTGCACATTTGCTTGGGCCATTGCTGCTGACAGTGAGTTCTGAAAGCCAAGAAAAGGATTATAGACCGCTCTTCTCAGGCCGGTAGGAACGTTTCTGTAATGGGAGAGATTACATTTATCCCCTCTTCATCAGTTTTTATCTGTCATTTCATGTCAGCAATGTAAAAGAAGAGGTTTCAGTATGTTGTTTTTTGGCAGTAGCAGGTTTTGGCATTCATAGGTTTTAAAGCTTTTTGAATCAGTTGAATTTTTAAAGTTTGACAAATGTGTCATGTAGATATTTTATGTGATTCTAATTAAAAATTGGATTTCTGTGTCTTTTCATAAAAGTCTATTTTCATTATTTATTGCTTAGCACGTTTTTATTTGAAGTACCGTACAGTTTGGCCCATTTATACAGGAGGACTGTTTACTGCCTCAGTTCAGGTGAAGTATTTCTGAGTGTCCAAGAATGTCCCATTTGGCCCTGCGTCCTTACCTTTGTCCTTTAAAACTGTTCCAGTTTTTGCTCTCTGTGCTACCTGCTCTTCATCATATATTTTGGAGCTAAAGCAGATAAATGTGGGTTTTGAACGTTCCATTTAATTCGGTGTGTTCAGCTGGATTAAGTCATGAATAGCATTCTTAGTAAACTCCACCTTCCTTTTGTTAGTGCTGAATGACATATCACGTTTACAGCTCTGTACATGTTTAGTAGACCAGCTGGACAGCGAGGCTTTATGTGTGTATTAACAGGAGCACGTACATTTGATTTACATGTTTATTTAAGAATGCATCTTTCCAGTTTGTTCTGAGACTTTTGTATCCCAGGACATTTTTTGCAGCGTTTACTGTGGTCCTGACGAACATTTCTGGTTCAGAATATTTTTAGTTAGGCATTAAGGTCTTGTTTAATTTGTGAGCAAAATGTGAATTTGCTCCACCACAGAGATCCTCAGCTGTTTTATCATCTTCCAGATTCATGCCCTTGAGCTGACCTTCATGTCATGTAAATGGAGACAAAATTTTCCACATACACTTTTCAGTAGACACTCACTGTATCCGCAGTTTCAGAAAACTCTGAATATGATAACTTTTAAGTATTATAACAACCCAGTAAGACTGTGTAAGGTAATTAGTGGAATTTCTCAAATGTAACACTTTAAACTTATCACCATATTTTCACAATAATGTCCTCATTATTAGAGTTGGGTTTACACTTAGCACACAGACCAATTCACTTACACAGACCAATTCACAGGCATTGTATTAGAATAGAGCTCATCTCAGTAGCTACTTAAAAGCAGAAGGTACAGGTAATATGCATGCTACACAAAAGCTTCAGCCAAGCAAATGATCATCATTATCAACATGCAGTATCCATGACAACAAGTCAATTCCTGACCCACTTCCAGGTCCCGGCTCAGCATGAGAAGTTTTGTTACATCGCGTCAGGGTCGTCTGCTTCGCGTATGGGACAAGGTCAGGTTACGGAGGACCTTCTCAATTATTCAGCTAACAACATAGATACATATGCAGGACAGCTCAGTAGCATGCCTTCTGAGAGACTTTGCAGTGTCTGGTTTTGTGCTGACAAGTATCAGAGAAGGATAAACCAGTTCTGGTCCTGCTGGAATAAACCTGTCTTGTAAGATTCATCATTCAGCTCTAAAGGCTCCTGGGCTGCTGTCTACATTGTCTGCTTTAATCTGAAGAAAATGCAAGGAAAGCTTTAATGAAAGTGCAGGCAGTTAGAAAAGTGAGGCACATACTGAAGGCGTCCAGGGTATTGGATTTGCATTCGTGGAGAGATGTAAATGGATGGAGGTAAAAATGTAAGGTGCTGAGCTGTGAATGGCTGACTGCTGTAATTTCTTTCTTATGTTTTGTTCACTTTCCATAGTCTAACTGACTCTGCATGATAACAGCAGTGTCTGTTGAGGAACAAATGCAGTAGGAAAAAGGATATTTGAGCACCTTGTTAAACATCATAGCCGTTGAGCCTCTCGTTTCCTTTGCCTTCTGTCTACCTGTGCAGTGTCTCCGGAGGTGCTGGGATTTCTCCTCACCATAGCAGCCTTCTGTTCCTTGATGATTCTCTTCTTCTTGTACCTGAGCAACAAGCTGTCCATCAACAGAGCGAACGAAGCATCATATCTGGATTCTAAACTCAGGGACAGTAAGGATTTGAAAGGTAAAGTTCCATTTGAAGTTTTTTATGTTAGTTAGAACCATACGTTTGTGTTGTCTGCTTATCCTTGTGTGTCCAAATTTGATGGTAAAATTAGAAAACATTATATATAAATATTAGCTGTATATACACTGGGATGATAATCAGTGTCACTCGGATCAGTTAAACCTAAGACTTTTAAAAATCACTTCTGGATTAAACTATGGATAGCACACAAAGAATATGACCATAATGAATAAAGAACATACCAGTGGAAAGGCAGTAAACCATCCATCCACCCCTTATCTTAACCGCTTATTCCTGGTGAGGGTCGCGGGGAAGCCTGGAGCCCATCCCAGAGCACATAGGGCGCAGGGCAGGGAACACCCAGGGCGGGGAGCTAACCCACCATAGCAGTAAACCAGTGCTGAAAAATTAAAACTAAGCACTGATCAAACATCACATCTGTGTTTTAAGGTCATTGCTTACGAGCTGTTCTGTTTATGACTTACACTTACACTTGACTAGATATGATGGTTTCAGTCCCCAAAAGTGAGAAATGGGTTAGATAATAGTAGTGTTTCTTCCATTAGTTTGCTCAGAGCCACAACGGTACCTGAGCATTTTTGCAACGTCGTGTTATTAACCATACTCCCTTAATCCTAAAATTATTTTCCAGGTATGTAAACCTTCATCTATTTATTTATTTTATTAATCAGGGTCTTACAAATGTAGGTTTTACTATATCTGTTATTATGCATTTATATGGAAGTCACCGAAAACTTCCTCATAGTTTCACACACACACAAGGCACGGGCTCTGTGTAAACAGCAGATTTCGCCACTGATCTGGCAGATGGGCTGATGCAAACTGGACACATCCTAATCACCCCCCTCCCCACACCCGCTGATCTCCCCCAAGCAGCATGGCCTTTCTTAGAAACTTTCAGCACCTCCTTGACTCGGTCACCAATGCCATGGATGATCTGGCCGGCGCCGTGGGAGATGCTACTTACACTGTCAGCGACCACCTGGCAGAGCAGGTGACGGCCATCATGAACCGGGTGCAGGTGGACCAAGAGGAGGTCACCACAGCACAGATGTGTGAGCCTGCAGCCAGCCAAGCCCAACAAAAACATGAGGCTGTGCCTGCTAACACTCACAGGGACCACACTGGGTGTAACTACATGGACTCCACTGAGACCCCAGTCCACAGTGGTAAAGCAAAACCAGGGAAGAAAGACTTCAGAACAGAGGAGTGCATTAGTGCTCTAAACATAGCTGAAGAAGAAAAGGAAGAACGGTCTGGACACATCATCAGAGGAAACTCTCAGAATCACCGAGGCACCATTCCCTTGGACCGGGCCAATGTGAGAAAACATCAGCGCTCCACAGATCAACAGCTTGCTGGTTTCTCTTCCAGCTTGAATGACAGGGAGGTGCATAGACATGAGACCCCCAGAAGGGCTAATCAGAGCAGCAGCTGCCCAAGACACTTATCACCTGTTTCAGCATGCTGTCAAGATGAGGCTAGAAGATCTACAAACAACAGCATGCAAATAAATACTAAAGAAGACCATGGGTCAGTGATGCTGATGGATGCTATGGAAGGCCAACACAATGCCCACAAAACAGAGAGCTCTGAGAGGAAAAGGGTGACTAGACGAACAGGAGAGAACCAGAAGACCTCTTGTGAAATGATCTCCAGCATGTCCACAGACCTGCCTGAGAAAAAGAATATGAGAGCAAGATCAACGACTGGTGAGGAAGTGTGCACTACACCCATCTTATTTGTGAATTCCTCTTCCAGAGTGTGCCCTACATTCAGCCTATCTATGGGTTTTTCTTCTAGAATGTGCCCTTTACCCAGCCTTTCTGTGGGTTCCTCTTCCAGAGTGTGCCCTACACCCAGCCTATTTGTCAATTCCTCTTGCAGAGTGTGCCCTACACCCAACCTATCTGTGAGTTCCTCTTCTAGAGTGTGCCCTACACCCAGTCTATCTGTGAGTTCCTCTTCTAGAGTGTGCCCTACACCCAGCCTACCTGTGGATTCCTCTTCCATATTGTGCCCTACACTCAGCCTATCTGTGAGTTCTTCTTCCAGAGTATGCCCTACACCCAGCCTACCTGTGGATTCCTCTTCCAGAGTGTGCCCTACATTCAGCCTATTTGTCAGTTCCTCTTGCAGAGTGTGCCCTACACCCAGCCTATTTGTGAGTTCCTCTTCTAGAGTGTGCCCTACACCCAGTCTATCTGTGAATTCCTCTCCTAGAGTGTGCCCTACACTCAGCCTTCCTGTG
Source organism: Chitala chitala (assembly GCA_025773905.1). Taxonomy (NCBI): domain Eukaryota; kingdom Metazoa; phylum Chordata; class Actinopteri; order Osteoglossiformes; family Notopteridae; genus Chitala; species Chitala chitala. The sequence continues at coordinate 3,528,540 of JABJVR010000034.1, read as the reverse complement.
GATTCCTCTTCCATATTGTGCCCTACACCCAGCCTATCTGTGAGTTCCTCTTCCAGAGTGTGCCCTACATCCAGCCTACCTGTGGATTCCTCTTCCATATTGTGTCCTGCACCCAGCCTATTTGTCAGTTCCTCTTCCAGACTGTGTTTTACACCCAGCCTATCCGTTGTTTCCTTTTCCAGAGTGATGTTTGCTAATTTTTTACCTTAATCTTCTCACCTTTCTAACCTGGACCCACTGCACAATATGATCTAGTTTTGGGGACTTTGAACAAAAATGTTACTGGTTATGTCCCTTCTTTTTCCCTTTATGTATTATGTAAGAATACATGCCCACTCAACATTCTTTTATTATGTGCTGTAATATATTTAGTTCACATATCTAGAGTAATTAACTGTGATATTTATTATGGTTTAGTTATCCTTCTATTATATAGTATGTGGCATTTTTTGTCAAAGCGGAGATATCTAATCTCAACGCCATTGTGGTAAATGTTTCTCTCTTTCTCTGATGGCCCAAATTCTAAAGAAGTCAGAGGCAGCCAGTTTAGCATCAGCCATTTTAGAACCAGTTCTCGGTTACCTATATTTACAGGATACATGCCTTAAAAAATAATACAATCAATGAAAATTATTGCTCGATTTACATTATCATCTGTTAATTTATTTTTAATCTTTTACAAAAAGGTGATGAAATATCTAATATGTAAACCACACATTAAGAAACATACCTGTGATCTACAGAACAAATATAATAAACAGATGTGCCAAACTCATTATATAAAACATAATTAGGTGATGAGTAATGAGACAGAGCATTGTCAGTTAGAGCATTTTCTGGGATGCTTCCTGCATTTTCTACATTCGCTGCTTGGAGTAGGCTTCATGTCTCCTCCAGCCCTGTCTGGGATCACAGGTTGTACAATGTATGAATGTATGTGTAATAAACAGAATTATGAATATAGCCGAGATGATCATAGATATAGTAAATGATTCGGACAATTTGTTTTATTTAAAAATTTTATAGTCTAACCACAGCTGCTTCACCACCTTAAAAAGGACCTTTTGCCCCTCAGAACGAGACCTACAAGGGTCCTCCTCAGACAGTGAGGATGAGCATCCACGGAAACATCTGGAGGGGCTACAGAGGTGGGCAGAGTCTTGGCCTGAGCAGACCTACAGCTGGGAGGGGAGACTGGAGTACAGGTCTACGTCAGCCAAGAACGAGGGATACAGCAGCGAGACGTCTACCGGAGAGGGTCAGTGACAGCCCCCCAAAATCTACAAGCTTGTACATATCTGCAGCACACACTTGTGCGAGTACAGTACACGTCACACATACAGACACACTCACACTGCTATACACAGTGACAAGTCCACATAAAAGTGGACTGAAACCCATAGTCTTCCTCATACATAAGCGCAGATGTTTCTGATATGTTCTCACTCTTTCTAATCTTTTGTTCTCACAAACTCACACATTTGGACTATAAATACCTCAGTCAAACAAAGGGGTGCTAACACTTTTCTCTTACATGTGTGCATATATATAAACACCTCTTGGAAAAGCAGAAGCTTCCAATATATAAAGAAAAGACATTATGGATAAATTGTAATTAACATAAAGTAGGGTACTTCCTGGAGAAAGTCCTATAATTAGCACACAGCTTTGCAATAAATTTATACAGAACTTTGATACCAGTTGCAACCAACTTAATCACGGAAAGAAGTCCCAACCTACAGACTGGAAAAGATCCCAGTTGCAGCAAACACTAAAGAACAGTGACTGTCATATTTAGGAAACTGAAAAGAAAATCCTACTCCTGACATGGACTAACCTGTGCTTTAAGTACCCAGACACATTGTAGCACATTGCCAGCTAGAAGTGTCTGATAATTATTAACATAACGGACACAATTATTTTGCACAATATTGAGACCATGATTCTATGGAGCCCCTTAGGTGTCATGGTAGAATAATATATATCACCTTGTTCCCTCATATTTATACACTCAAATGACTTAACAGGTCAATTTTATTTATTGGCATGCTTATTTCATCCAAACGTTCTAATTAAAGTTTTTACTTTAGGTGTATATTTAAGTTATTAACAGCAATCTGTCAATATAGGGTATGATTTATTATTTGTTAAAGTAATTGGTATAAAAATTGAATTTATATTCAGTGTTGGAGAAACAACTGTTGTGTTTCAACCCACAAAACAAAGATGACCAAAAGACACTAAAGTCCCAAGCTCAATTAAAACCTCCTTTATTGTTTGTTATTGGCAAGTACGCAACTTGACCCGTGTACTAAGTCAGTAAGTTGGTTGCAGTTCACCCTATGTGATTTACACCTATCATTATGACCACCCACCTAGTAAGTCCCCTTTTGCTGCCCAAACAGCCCTGACCCATTGAGGCATGGACTCCATTCTTGAACCATTTTTGCAGTGTGGCAGGGCACATTATCTTGCTGAAAGAAGCCGCTGCCATCAGGGAATACCATTACCTTTAGGTCAGGAACAATGTTTAGGTACAGTAGGTGGTACATGTCAAAGTAACATCCACATGAATGGCAGGAACTAAGGTTTCCCAGCAGAACACTGCCCAAAGTGTCACACTGCCTCTGCCAGCTTGCCTTCTTCCCATAGTGCATCCTGATGCCACCTCTTCCCCAGGTATGTGACTGATGCTCACGTGCCCATTGTAGGTGCTTTGGCAGTAGACAGGGGTCAGTATGGGCACCCTGACCAGTCTGTGGTACGCAGTCCCATACTCAATAAACTGATGTACTGTGTGCTCTGTCACCTTTCTGTCAGGACCAGCATAATTTTTTTAGCAATCTGAGCTACAGTAGCTCTCCTGTTGGATTGGACTACACAGGCCAGCCTTCGCTCCTCACATGCATCAGTGAGCCTTGGCCACCCATCACCCTATTGCCAGTTCACCAGTTTTCCTTCTTTGGACAACTTTTGGTAGGTCCTGACCACTGCAGACTGGGAACATCCCACAGCTGCAGTTTTGGAGTTGCTCTGTCCCAGTTGTCTAGCCTTTGCAGTTTGACCCTTGTCATAGTTAATCAAATCCTTATGCTTCTCCCTTGTTTTCTGCTTCCAGCACAACAACTTCAGGGACAAAATGTTCCCCTGCTGCCTAATATTTCTCACCCACTTCCAGGTGCCATTTTAACAAGATAATCCATGTTATTCATCTAGCCTCTAAGTGGCTGATGGGTGTAATTGCAAAATAGAAGTGGTCCAGTCTCTTTGTGTGATGTCTTTTACTTGTCAAATAGGAGAGCTACAATGCATAACTAACATAAGCGACGAAGTGTACCATGCACGTAAGTGTGAGGAACTGGGTAAATACTGTACACTATTGACATGCGGCTGCTGTTGTTTGAAGTAGCGTTCAGATTCAGGCATTTCTCACTTGTGTGTTTTTATTGCATCAACTCAAATAAAGTACAGGCTAGAAATCTTCATTCTTAGTGTGCTGTCTGTGCAGACCATGTTGACGTTGATAGTTTTGTTTGAGAAGCACTGATTTAAATACTACAGTGGTGTCACTTTCTGTTCCTGCAAGTTTCGCTTCACAGCTAACAGCTACATCTAGCAGTGATCGCTTTCTCTTTCCTTATGTCTTGTTTTGCAGCTAATGGCTACATCCAGCGACTGAGACGCACGCCGCCGATGGAGGAGCTGCAGCCGCCCCCTTATCAGGACGAGCACGGCTCCCCGCGCATGTTTCACATGCCGTCGGACACAGCTGTGTCTCGCCGCAGAACGTCGTGTGATGGCGGTGGCAGGACCCCCAGCAGGGGCCGGGACGCATCCGTGAGTGATGACAGCAGTGACGTGGAGGCGGAGAGCTATCTGACCAAGGGCTACGAGGAGGACGCCCCCAGTGACAGCACGGCTGTCCTCAGCCAGACGGTGAGCGCTCTGTGTCGCTGAACATCCCCGCTGGCTGTATGGTGCTGGGGCAGAGGCCCTGCCATCGTACATCATTTCTGCATTATATGTGGGTCACTGCAGTGATGAAGCATCTTCTCTGCTGTTTAACTAGGCTAGTTTGAGGTTTAGGGCCTCATCAGGAAGTGCTGGCAAAATAAAAGGTTTAATTTAAAATTGATAGAGTGCATAAATTTTACAACAAAATGTTCAGAATTTTATTAATTCCAAGGAGTTCATCTGAGGGAACATTTCCTTTCATCTTTCTGTGTAAAAAAAAAAACTCTAATACAAGCCCTCTCTCTTTGATGTCAACCTTGTGTAATATTTCTAACATTGCCCAACACAGCTTGGACCTGTACAAACATGATGGTGTTATATGTTCCAAAGACAAGTGCTGCTCTTCATTTAAAAATCACAGAGCACTTCTCTTATCACAGCATCAATTGTTGGTTTAAACTTCAAATGTGTGTTTCTTCTCAGTCTAGGATACATAACAGGACTCGTTGCTGGTTTGCGTTACTTTCTGCTCAACTTACTGTTAATCCACTGGCTTCCAGTGTTTGGGATCGTGAACCCATGTGGGGTCACCTGTCATGAGAAATGAGTAAAAATTGATTTGAAAAATTGTTCTGTAAGTATAAACACTAATATTAATAAAACTAATGACAAATTATAGTTTTAGTAATGTTTAAATGATTTCTAAAATATGTGAAATAGGAATTAAAATTATGAACATCTATACACAACTGGGGTCACGAGAAAATTCAGACATCAAAATGGGGTCACGAGCCAAAAATGGCTGGCATCCACTGTGTTAACCCTTATGTCACAAAGTGTTTCTGTTTCCTCAGATTACCTCCCTCCTTTAACCACCTGAAACCTCACAGACAGTACCATCTCGTGCAGGATGTCCCGGGTTGCGGGTTGACCCCGCAGTTCCCTGTGGGCTACGAGCCCGAGCCCCTGGCCAAATACGGCACCCTGGACGTGGCCTTCGACTACGACTCTGAGGAGCAGCGCCTGGCGGTGACGGTGACGGCCGCCACAGACATCCCGGCCCTCCGCAGCGCGGGGAACGTGGCCTGGCAGGTGCACCTGGTGCTGCTTCCCACCAAGAAGTTAAGGGCCAAGACAGGCGTGCAAAGGGGGCCCTGCCCGGTGTTCACGGAGACGTTCCGTTTCAGCCCCGTCGAGCAGGAAGCCATCGCCACCTATGCAGTGCGCTTCCGCCTGTACAGTGTGCGTCGCATGAAGACAGAGAAGGTACTGGGCGAGAAGGTCTTCCACCTCACCAAGCTCAACCTCCAAGGCAAGGTGGCTCTTCCAGTCACTCTGGAGCCAGGCTGCGCCCTCACGGTGAGACCAAGCAGATGGTTGTAAATGCTGTAAATGTTAGTTCACTGCGTGCTCGTAAATTCTGTAATTCGCTGTATTTAAATACCAGTTTAGATTTTGTGATTTTCAAAATGTGGAAAGGATTGTGGACAGGAGCATTGTGCCTGCTTTCTGTGGACCATGATTTGTGTGCACATCTGATGACATGTAATTTATGAAGGTTTTTATAAAATTCCATTGCAAGAAAGTACTTAAGAAGAAATAAGAAGTGTCCCCAATTGCATGGATGTGACAGCCTTAAGAGGATAACAAAATGTGGGGAATAAAATTTATGCAAGCTTTAGTAAAGCATTCTGCATACAGAAGCTAAAACAAGTTATCTTGTGTTTGTTCTTCTGTGTATTTAAAAGCATTTCAGAGGTATTGTGGTTTTTTCACCACATGGGGGCAGTAGCCACACCTTCACTAGGATAATGAGAACGATTTGTCAAGACCTGGGTAACCGGGTAATGTCAGAACAAGATGCCACTGAAATTGATTTCCTTTCACACACACACACACACACACACACACTCAAAATTTGTTTTGCAATCGTGCCCATTGCTAACATACATAGATCTGTTTGTGTAGGAAATTGTTGCCTGTTCAATAGAGCTAAGGAGGATATTTTACAACATTCTGCAAATAACGGCTAAATCAGAGTCCTACATAATGCCCCTTGAATCTGGCAGTCTTCTGGGTACTACATGCTTTGTGACTTAGAAAACGAGACATGTAGAGGGGAAGACAGTCTGATTTGGGAAACCACTATGATTGCTGTGATAAAGGACTTCATAGACATAGTTTGCAAACAACTAGCATGTTTAGCAGTGCGGTCTCCAGCAGGATGTTATTAAACCAGACCGTCTGTCTGTTTTCTATCCTATTTCACTATATGTTGAGCTTGTTGAGTAGAAGTTTATTTTTTACTGTTAATGGCCACAGCTTGACTGTTGTGGATAGCAGACTCTTCTGATCGTGTTCCCGTGTGTCCACGGGCCGTCCCGCAGGGCTGCGGTTCTCTGATGAGCATGGGCCGCAGTGACAGCACGTCCTCCTTCCGGTCGGCGGGACACACCTCCATGGCTGAGATCCTGGTGGGCCTCATCTACAGCGCCACTACCGGGCGCCTCTCCGTGGAGGTCATCAAGGGCAGCCACTTCAAAAACATGGCAGCCGAGAAGCCGCCCAGTAAGGCCCCCAGCATCATTCAGTCTTCTGCAACACAGCCAGCGGTGCTGAAAGGCTGTTTGGTAACAATGTGATATCAGAACAGCATCATGACAACAGCTAACCTACCATAATAACAACAATAAGTAACTATCTCATGCACACGCAGTCATGGAGAGAGGGCAGAGTTCTACATTTGGAGGGAGGGCATCATGGTTTTGTAACACCCTCCCTCCCATTGTGACAAAACACATGAGTCTGTATATCAAAGCCTTAACTGGTGGGAAGAGGGTGTTGGAGTGCCTCACTCACCCCCTGGTTTTTGCACCCCTGCACACAGCACACATATAATAAAATCCACAAAACGTGATGTGTTTTACTGCCGGTGAGGTGAAACTTTCTTTGCTGACACAAGGAACCAATAAAGTGTTGATTATACATAACAGTCGTTTTATAACTTAATACATTTGTACTGAAGAGGACTGATGACTCTGTTTTCTATTATCTCCTGCTCTGCTGTATCCAGCACTGTATTTGAAACTGCCAACCTCCTCCTGAAGGCGCAGAGCTGCCCTTTGTAATGAGTCCCTCTTCTCCCACACAGCCCTGGCCTTCTCACCTGCTGTTTTCTCAGCTGTTGAACTCTCACCTGTTGTTTCTTTCCCTGCTTCCCAATGCCTGTTATCAGATGGACTGTTCTGTTGTCTCAAACGCCTAATAGGTGGGCAGATTTATATAATCCGAGGTGAGTTCTGTCCCTCTTCACCATCTGACTGCGCCGTGCACATGTCCTCACGAGTTTTGCTTATGGATCCCAGTTCCTAGCTGGTGTTTTTTTGTTAATACAAGTAGACAGCAAATGAGAGATGATAGATATTTAGTAACGATTACTTATGTAAAAGGGGCATACTGCAGTTCTCAGTACTTTGCTACTGTGTTGTGTTTCTGATTTTCTGTAGAAGGTCAGCCTTGGATTTGTACTTGCTTGGATAATCTTAGGATGGAGGAAATTACTGTTTTGTGCACAGAAGATGCTATTCCCTGTAACTTTTATTACAGAGTAAACCCAGAAGGGAAATGACATCATAGTGATGAATCCACTGTTATTTTCTTTGGAATTGAGTACACAGTGGGTTTCTAGAAAAAACAACATTCTGGAAGGAACAGAACCTTTGTTAATTAAAACAACTACTAGTAACAACACTGAATCAGCTTGTTCTATCATCTTTGCTCCTGTTCTATATTCTTAGCAAATCTCACATGCTCACAGCACTCATATCTCAACATCTTCCTTTGTTTTACCTGTAACAGTCTAACCAGTCTCATTAAAAAGCATGCGTTATAGCCAGAAGTCACTTACAGGCTGTATACTTTAGAGTACAAACATCAAATATTTGCTGCATTAACTCCATGTCGCTGGGCAGTGAAATATGTAAATATCTTCTCAGTGATAACGATGATATATTCTCTGTACAATTTCCACATCTGTGTTGTCATTCTAGGTTAACAGTATTTCAGGTGCTGAGACCTCATCTAGTCAAAAGTAAGACAATGTATCTGACTGTGTGCAAAAGCTAATAAAAGTGCCACGTCTCCAGTCCAGCAGTGTAATACAATACCACAGAGTTATGCCCTTTTCAGTGGAGTTTTGGGAAGACAGACGGTTCCACTTTTAATTTCCGGTTTCCAGGGCTTCATAAAATCATAGGTGTGTTTACAAGATAAAATGTACATTTAAACCAAAATAAAATTTTATATATTGAATGTTGTCTTAGATTTAATAAAACTAAACCTGCTGTTGTGACAGCTTACCTCACGACCTGTGCTGTGTGGGATGAGTCCTAGGGCCCCCGTGGCATTGTCCAGGATAACTGGGTGTAAAATAAATGAATGATGAATGCATTACAGTAGTTGGCAAGAAGCCCAAAGGCCATTTGGAAGCTGTAGTGTTTGTGAAACTCCACTTGGTGGCACTCACTTAATCTCGCCCAAACTTTTGTTCATCCACAGACACATACGTGAAGCTGACTATGCTGAATTCAATGGGCCAGCCCATGTCCAAATGCAAGACGTCCGTGTCACGGGGGCAGCCAGACCCCACATACCAGGAGACCTTCGTGTTCCAGGTAGCACTCTTCCAGCTGTCGGAGGTGACGCTCGTGCTGTCTGTTCACTGCAAGCGCGCAGGCCTGAGACGCAAGGGCTGTCTGGGCTGGCTCTCAATGGGCCTCAACAGCTCCGGAGAGGAGGAGCTCTCGCACTGGGCCCAGATGAAGGAGACTGAGGGCCAGCAGGTTTGCAGGTGGCACTCGCTGCTTGAGTCCTAGGAGACTCCACTCGACGTGAATAGGCCACTTGGACCTCCTGTCAGGAGAAACCAGAGGACTATTATGTACGCTGTTTTTTGTGGATCAAACACTGGACACGTCAAAGCTGGATGTGCGAGGGAGGATTTCCAAAACTGCAGGGGGTGCTGTTCACACATTCTTAGGGAGTGGTGAGGCAGAGGACCAAGAAATAAAAGACAGGACCTAATGTGTATTTTGCTTGCAGGTGACTACAAACTTGACTTCTGCCCTAAATACCCTAAACCACTCATCAACCCTGAAATGGCCAGTGAGCTGGAGAAACCAGGGTGCATCCAAACATCAGCTGAGGCACATGTTTGAAAGACCACAGTGAATGTTAAGCATGTTATTTAGAAGAGAATCGGTCAGGTCAAGTGATTCATATTATAATCACACCTAAGCCGTATACCTGTAGACAGAAAAAGGGCTCTCTATTTAGAGAACATCAACTGCAATAGTAAAAACCCATGAATACTATTGTTTACCACAGTGAAGTCATGCCAATAGGCAGACAGGTTCCGTGTAATTGTGTCACGGGTTCAGCAACTGTCTGGGTGTGTCCACTGCTGTTTACCAGCTATGAAAATGATGACAGCACTACACTGTGTGGCCTTGGTGAAAGCTGATATCTGGTTTCAGCCACCATAGGATTACTTGTTTTCTTTCTGCAAGTTATCATACATTCCGTTCTGCCTGTTCATTTCCCTATGCTAAAATGAAGAGTGATAACCAAACCTCTGTCACTTCTTTCACTTTTGTAACACAAACTTTCATATCTATTTTTATATTTCCAGTAAATTTAAAATGTACCTCATATAAGCTCTGGGAGCAATTATTTAACAAGGTAAATTTACGAGATTATAATGTTTCTGTGTCATTTTTAAAGGGCAATGACAATGAAATGTAACAGAAATATATCAGAACATACAGTTGCTAGTATGATGTTGCATCTGTGATATGTTTACATAATCAGTTACAATGAAATTGTCCCCAGCACAAATGGCACGAGTTGTTCTCCTGGCATGCACTTGGCAGTAAAACAAAGCAACCACTTTGCTATAAGATTCTCTGGTGATACACCTTATAGGTAGTAGGGTGCTAACTACCTGATGTGACAGGACTGCAGCACCTGTCCTCATGCACACTCCACACAGATTGTCACAGGTCGAAGCCTTCAAAATACTGCACAGACCTGTTGCACTCATAGTGGTATTGCAACTAAAAAAGAGTGTGCTTATTTAGCTGGTTCAGTGCTACAAGTCTTGCCTGCCATGATCACCTTGGGTATGATGTCCAGGCTGTGGTCCTTAGGTCTGGGAAGATAACTTACTGCCTTGTTATACTGACACATCTACAGAGGAGCCCTAAACCAGGCTGCTTTTCAGTTTGACACCCATCTGGTATGTTCTGCTGTCAGTCTCAGGGCAAAAGTCACGTTTCCCACACCTATTTCAACCTGAGAGGAGAGGGATTCTGATGCTTGGGCATTCCAGGATCCTTTTTCAGCTTCTCTCCAGGCTTATACTATGGAGAAGCCACAGAGTTGACCTATCTGCAAGATGTGAGAGCATGCTGCCTCTCCAAATGGTTAGCAGAATACGCTGCAGCACATTTCAACTCACAAGCACCTGGAGTCTGTGCACAAGTAACAGAACCCCACAATGCTAGGCTGTTTATGCATTAGCTTATAGCTAGCTGTATTAACATGGTCTTAAATAAAAACACTTAAACAACAAAAAAACAGACAAACTGAAGCAGCATGCAAATGCAACAAACACTAAAATAATCCTGATGTGCGATCACACCAGTGGTACTCCAGCGCCCCTGTAGGCTGGCCGACAGGAAGGGCTCACAGGCATTATCTCCCCATGTCATTTTAATTAAGTGCTCGTTTCCTGGGCTCTTTTCTCGCACTTTCTCAGCTTGCTTTAGCTATTGCAATCTAAGAACAAACAAGCAGTGGTTTGCACTTACATGAAGTTTTAAAAAGGTGATTACTATTGATACATACATAACTGTTTCTAAATGTACTTTATTATCTTTACTTGTCTGTATTTTGTTTCATTATTTTCTGAAGTTAAATTTAAAAAGAATTTGTTAGATGATTTTGTGGGTTGTTTCATAGCTTTGTTAGTAAATTGATGTTTGGTGTTTCTTGTTTGACTGCGAATGCCTGACACTGTGAATGTGGCACCCCCAGAAAAACGCGTTCAGGTGACAATTATGTGCTATTTCTTCATGATTTCCATATTTCAAGCATTAATACACCCATAAACCATTACACAAATTCAAGAGTCATTTTGTGAACAACGGGAACAATAATTAGACTTCAGACACGTTCCGTTGCCTCAACAAATTACCAAACATAAACATTGTATAAACATTATTAGACCTTTTTGGAAACTTCTGGAGTGCAGAATGTGAAAAAGGCTTCCAACGTCATCCTTCAAAGAAACTGAGAAATACATCTTCATTACTAAAGAACTGTACACAGTGCTGATATGATAGTGCTGCAAGTAGTACTGAGGCTTTTCTGAATGAAAAGGGTGTCCCTACCATTTATTAGGCACTTGACAATAAGGGGCCTAGAGCAATATGTGAACTCATGCTGTGTGTGCTATCCACTGAACCACCATGTCAGTGTAACCTAACACAATTCTGTGCTCACCCTATACACAATATATAACAGGGGTTGGCATCCTGTGGCTCTGGAGCCACATACGGCTCTTCCACCTCTCCACAGCAGCATTCCCTGTAACGGGAGAGGGACCAAAAACAGCTCTTGATGGTGAAGGTTGCAGACCTCTGATATACAGTATGTGTACTATGCACGTCTTGATATATGTGTATGTCATATATTTCATTACGTAAAATTCCCTATAATCTCTGTAGAAGGCAAATTGGCCGGAAAAGGATGATGGAATTTTGGACCGCATTAGTGATCCACTTATGTAATAATGTCTCATAAAAGGCCTTATTGTTCATTTACAGAGCTTCTTTCATTGTAACTTTAAACATATCTAAACTATAGAGTATACTGTACTGACCCATTTAATGGGAAGTTAGCGCCAGTGCTCATGATGGCCTATGTAGGAAACAGAAGGCATTTATATGGGAACAAAAGTCAATGCGTGTGAGCAAAACAAGAGCGGTGACTCACACTCTATTTATCTCTTTGAGTACAGCACCACCCCCTAACAGTAATGCTGGGCTGGACCCAAAAGTAAGTGTCCCTTTGGGTTCCCAGTGCTGACCTTGGGAGACGTTTATCCAACCTTTTAGAAACATTTTCCACAGGGAGAGTGTTCATGCTTCTGTTTCAGTGAGCGATCCAACGTAACTGTTTTGATTATGCTTTAGCTTTTTAAAAAATAATGCCAGACTCACACATTAGCAGCCACAAGAGCAAAACCCTTATTCACTTTTTAACGAGTTCTTTCAGCAATTCTTAGTCTATGAATACGAATGGACTTTTTCACAGTAAGGTTTGGTCAACATGTTGGGCTTACCTCAAGAAGCACAGGGGGCACGTTGGGGGCACGTTGGGGGCACATTGGGGGCGGTCTTCACTGCCTTCTAATGTAATGCTACAGTGCCAAGTGTCTTCATTAGCAGAGGCTGCTTTCTGAACAGATCAGTGCTCGCCTGTCAGCATCGTTTATGCAGTCTTGTTTCAACAAGCTGGAATGGCTTGTTTAAAATGCCACCTCGCTGGCAAAAAGGTGGACTTCATTCATCTCTTAACCCAGGTGAAGATCACAGGAAAGCCTGGAGTCCGTCCCAGAGCACATAGAGTGCAGGGCAGGGGACACCAACCCACCACAGG
>JABJVR010000034.1:3501491-3515765 GCA_025773905.1 Chitala chitala | reverse complement strand
TCTGTTTTATGGTCAGATGAAACAAAAATTGAATTGTTTGGCCACAATGATGTAGCCTTCATTTGGTGTAAACAAGGAGAAGCTAAGAATACCATCCCCACTGTCAAACATGGTGGTGGGAACCTAATGTTTTGGGGGTGTTTTTCAGCAGGTGGACCAGGGAACCTAATCACAGTAAACGGCACCATGAAAAAGGAGCAATACATCAAAATTCTCAACAACAACATCAGGCAGTCTGCAGAGAAACTCGCCTTGGGCACCAGTGGACATTTCAGCACGACAACGACCCAAAACGCACAGCAAAAGTGGTGAAGAAATGGTTAGCAGACAAAAACATTAACGTTTTGAAGTGGCCCATCCAGAGTCCTGACTTAAATCCAATTGAGAATCTGTGGAGGGAGCTAAAGATCAGGGTGATGGCAAGGAGACCCTCCAACCTGAAAGAGTTGGAGCTTATCGCTAAAGATGAATGGGCAAAAATACCAGTGGAGACATGCAAAAAGCTGGTCAGCAATTATAGGAAGCGTTTGATTGCTGTAATAGCCAATAAAGGCTTTTCTATTGATTATTGAGAAGGGTATGAATAATTTTGGACATGCCACTTTTTGTTCAAATGTAAATAAAAGATGAGTAATTTTTTCCACAATGATGCCTCTTGTACATCGTCTTATTATCTTTTGGGAGAAGCCTGTATCATTTCCGGTCAAAAAGAAACTTTCTTGGTGAATAACAGTAACTTTAAGTCAGAATTTGCCAGGAGTATGAATAATTTTGGGCTTGACTGTATGTGTGTGTGTGTGTGTAGTACAGAGAGTATGTCTGCATATTTACATCCATTTTATGTGAGAGCATAAACTGATATGTTTCTTGTTGAATAGAAAGGTGATGTACAGATACATGTAGGTTTTCATTATGGTATTAAATATACACTTAAATTTTGATAAAATGTGATTAGATAATACACAAGTTTCGATGAAAAGTGGTTTGCCCATAGATCCCAAAGTTTACTTCTACCACTTTTTTTTTCAGGCACAAATACATTTGTTGTATCTAATGTGTAATTAGCAGCCAAGACACTAGGGGGGAGTAATAACATCCTGTGTTGAGTAAGGGTTAAAGTTGAGATGAAGAGTTGTTAATAGGTGCCATGTTATGTTAACTCACGTTAAAAGTCTTTCTGTGTAATAGCAAACTTCTCTCTATAATCCCTTACCATTGGTCCCAACGAAATTGGCAGCGAGGATCGATAATTCTCTTTTACATAGTCTGGAAGTTTAGTCATGTCAACTGGACTTCTTTCTCATTTATGCAGAAACATTTCACCTTTTACCAAAAGGCTTCTTCAGTCTGATGGAAGTGGGGAAGATTCTATCACCATAGAGTTATCACCATACCCAACAAATACCCCTTTATTTCAGTTACTGGTCATCATATGTAACGACCCCCTATTCTTTACGACTCTAACCTCCCCTTTCTTACACTAATGAGTCTATTCAGGAATGGGTGTGACCAGCAACCCTGATAGGTATATAGTGATAGAATCTTCCCCACGTCACCTTCCTCTTTCTATACAGAATGCTGTGTCTGAAGAACTTGACCACCTGTTTGCTACAGGTATTATAGAACAAATTGATGCCTCTACTTGGGTGTCACCTATTGTAGTTACACAGCACAAATCAAGTAAAATCCACGTGAGTGGATCTGAGAGAGCCCAACAAAGCAGTTATTGTGCACTTGTTTCCCTTGCCCCACAAGGATGAACTTGGGGTTCAGAGGTGCAACCATATTTTCTACAATTTATTTGGCTGGCACCTATTACCAAGTGCCACTGCATGAGGACAGTGAGGACCTGACCGCTTTCACACACAAAAGTCTGTTTAGGTTGTATCGGGTTCCTTATGGTTGGTGACTGTGCCCTTAGCCTTCCAGAAAATGATACCTTGTCATTCTTGCTGACTTAGCTAGTCCTGTCATCAGTCCTGCTTACCTTTTCTTGCATATGTGGTGTCTGCTGAAGGCCTGCTTCCTGATAAGACACACATATAAGCCATTATGTGCCTACTCCTGCTGATGCTACAACTCTATGTTCCTTTTAAGGACTGTTGGTGAATTGAGCCATGGTACTCAAAAATTTCTAACAAACCATGTCACTGTGACTGACCAATGAATGCATGTTTAAGAAAGTCCGAAGGTACATTCCAGTGGATGGTGGATGCACAAAAAAAGCTTTGAGCAGGTAAAACAGATTATTGTAAATAGCCCTGCTTTAGCTTTTTTTGATCTTATGCTCCATACTATAGTGTTAACTGATGTCTCTGATTATGGTTTTGGAGCCATCCTTTCACAAACTGGTTTGTCAAGGATAACAAACACATCTTTTGTAGTTCACATCTAATCATATCAGCTACTCTCCATTTGTCACTCATCACTATTGCACACGAAAGTCATCAAAAAGTGGTACAAACACAACAACAATTCAAAGACCTTTACATGTGACCAAAGATGGAGGCTGATGTCTGTGCTGCCATTAGTTTTTGCTTAATATGCCACATGAACGACAAAATGGCTCATCCATGTTCTGCACGCCATCAGTCTCTACCTTTCCCAGATGGACATTGGCAAAAGGTACCTAGCTTTGGCCATTATGGCACTGTCTGATACTGTTGCATGAGACTGCAGAAATGCTGACTCTGATTGACTATCGCTGTAAATGGCCCAAGGTAGCCTTTACTCCATCTATAATGACTGCCAACGTGTTACTGTTTTTGTTCTCAGTTTTTAGCCAACATGGTAAAAATTTGAGTCTTGACTGATGGACCACTGAATGTCTTAAAACATTCAATCCACCATGACATTCAAGAAAACTGTCCTTGGAAACCAGCCATTACTGGCTTTTGCATGCTTACTGTTATACTCCACATGCAACAACTAGTTTTTCTCCTTTTGAGCTCTTTTATGGATAATCAATGTGCAGAAAATTGAGTGTGCTACTACCTGCTACTAGGTACTGGATATCCACGACTGAAATCAATACCCGAATGAAGCACTGCCAGCTGAAAATGAAAACCTATATGGATGCAAAATAAGGTGCTTGGTCTCCTTGTTTCAAAAAAGGGGATTAAAGTGCATGTCAGAAAACATAGGACACCAAAAGCTCAGTGATCCTGTCACAGTTGATAAGCAACTGAGTAAGAATGCATTCATGCTAAATGATGGGAAAACGTGGAACGCATCACATCCTGTTGCTTTCCCAGAGAACATAGCTTCACCTGAGGAAGTCGACAAGCAACCTGAACTTTCAAGTTCAAGAACCAAACAAAACATTCAACCACCTCGTTGAATAAAGGACTACATAACATTGCTGAGAGTGTATAATAGTTAATTGTACAATTATAGTTGACTTCTTACTGCATGTTCTTGAATATTGCTGTGCAAACATTTTTGTTTACTCTGTTTACTGGTTACAGTTATTTTCATAAGCCATTCCCATATAAGTGTTACTTGGGAGTGAATCTTTTCTACAAAAGGGGGAAATGGTGTGTCCAATGTGTAATTAGCAGCCTGGACACTAAGCAGGAGAAATAATATCCTGGCTTGAGTAAAGATTAAAGGTGAGACAAGAAATTGTTGTTAATGTATTCCGCACTGATATCTTAACGTGCATTAAAAAGTAATGTGTAATCCTACACTTCTCTCCACAATCCCTTTCCATTAGGCACAAGATGTAGCACTGTCTTGTATAACATACCAGGTTACCAGCAAATGCCACTTTTGTATGTTTTGATTTTCATAGTCTGGGTAGTGTAGTTAAAAACAAGGATTTTTGTTTTGTCATTTGTTAATCAGCCTAGGATTCTGAGGAGCCAACTTGGGCCTTTCCAGGACTCTTTACATGGCTCAGGTCCTCCAGGGACTCCGGAGACCATGCTGCCCTGGGCAGGGGACCCAGCTGACTGTCAGGGGGATCTGCCAACCCATCTGAGGCAGTGTGAACCTACGTAGGACTTACAGCACTAGTCGGGCCACATCAAGGGCTATGGGGCCAGAACGGACCTCCTGCAGGTCCACATGGCTAGGCAGAAAGGTATGCATGACAAGGGTTAGGAACAAGCTTAAGCTAGACAGGACAAGGGAATCATGGGCAGGGAATGAGGCCACATAAGCTATGGGAACAGGAGGAGGCAGATATGTTTGGATTTCCAGATGGGAGACTAAAGTCAGCAAAAGCAGGCAGGTTTGTAGGATGCAGAAGACAGGGATTAGTGGACATGAAGTCTGGGTGGCAGTGTTGACCAGGTGGGGTCACCACTGCACCTGGGTCGCCTAGGTTACTGCACTCAATTTCCCACTTTGAACCGTCAGGGTGCTGTGGTGGACCTGGCGGACAGATACACCAGAAGGTGTTTGAATGGCAATAAGCGCTGTCTCAGCCTAGTCTGTCTGTTGTGCTATCTCCACACTCCCAGGCGAAAACTGATCTGAAAAGTCCATGTTGTCCCACTCAAGATCAGTGCCTGCCTCTGTGCTTGAGAGAGGATTTCTATGTATAGGCAGACCCTCATGGGCTCAAGGCTCACTGGCCCTACCCGAAGAGTCCCCACAGACTCATTTGCACACCATGAAAAAGATGTCCAGGCTGGTGCAGAAGTCTGCAAATGAGGCCCTTGGACTCTTCCAGGACTCTCTCTATTGCTTTGCCCACTCAGCAGCTTACCCCTTCAGCCACTGGATGGCAAAGGCAACCTTGTCCGTCTTGCATTGGTTGGGTGCTGGTGAAAATAATGAAGCAGTCCGTTTAAAAATGTTTCCATATGATTTGTGGCAGCATCAAACATAACAGGTATGGCAGGCTTGAGAGCCCTCCATCTTGTAGGACCTCTCTTCTAAGGTTGTAACTTTTCCGGAAAAATTCCGGAAAAATTCTCCAGCTAAAAGCTATTAGCGAAAGCTTTCTTTATTATAAGCACATGGCTAGCCTATAGCCCCGGGCCAGCCACCTATTAAATTGTAGTTCTGCAGACCACGACAACAAAGCGTGAGTTTGTTTCAAGTTGAAGCAGATGTAAACATAAACAGAACATCATTGAAAATTGATATTGTTCAAAATTAGGAAAAGTTACAAAATATAAAAAAGACTTGTTTGTACTTGCAGTTACATACTACTCAGTCGCAAACTACAACATTACTATTTACTCAGTACGTGTCTCCATCGTCTTCTGCATTCTCATCACCCGCAATCTCAAGTTCGTCCGTGTCAAACTGGCCAGATTCCATTAATTCCATGAGCAGCTGTGAATCGGCTTCGTCCATGCGTATGCCTTCCTGACTTTGGTCATCACGTTCGTGAATAACATTGAAGCTAAACTTAGAGGTCAGCGATGCGACTGGTGAACTCCTGCAGCTTCTGCTTCTTCTGCAAAGCAAGTGCTGAACCGACATGAACGAGTTTCTGCATATTGTCTTCACTCAAACGGTTGCGCAGCTTTGTCTGTGTGCGCTGCAGTGAACGCGGTCAAGTGAAGAGATTATAGAGATATATAAAACAACATCAGAAAGTTCTTCACTCTAATTCTCTGGACATTTCTTGTGATCTTTTTGGAAATTTTATTCATGAAAGTTCGGAAATTTCCGAACTCACAACCCTACTCTCTTCATTCTGCCTGGTTATTCTATAACAAAGGGCAAGGTGAGGTGAGGTCCAAGTGCAAGAGAGAAGTTTATTACAAGGCTAGGCAAAGCAAGGTAACAGACATAGGTAAGCCAAGGCAACAAGCGGAAACAGAGTAAAACACACTAAGCTCTATGAACATAAACTCTATAGAAGCCACACTATGACACTACACAGTACTAAGGACCATACAATAACTGGCAAGGGAAGAATACAAGCTAAGTTGAATATACATGGAACCAATGAAACAAGGCATAGGTAGAACTGCTATGAAAAAATGGAAAAGGGTGACATCTAGAGAACACAGGGAAAATGTCAGGCAAGGGCATGACACACTGCAAGGGATTCCTGATGCGAAGCAGCCTCTAACTCCAGCATCATGGAAAAAGGTTCCCTACCAAGGCAACTCAGGTAGACTTTCTTATATTACTGCTACAACACTGTGAGCAAAAAATTGGACCTTTTTTTCAGTTGTGGCACCTAAACTACGAAACTCAACACGTCGTGAAATTTGTACCATCTCAGACCTTGCTTTGTTTAAAATGAAACTTAAGATCTACTTATTAACCCTGACTTTCAATACACATTAGAGGACTGTCACACCTATCATTACTATGTTACCTGCGCACTTGTTATGACGTGTTATTTGTTGTACTCGATACTCTATGCAAAGCACTTCAGTCAACTTTGGTTGTTTTTAAGTGCTATATAAATAAACTTTGACCTGATCACAATGTTGTGGGTCCAAAATAGCTTAACCATTTAGTCAGCCACTCTGTTTTTTACTGCCATGTAGGATATAGCAGACTAGTCCATGGAATTTCGCAAAGCTGCTGCTGCCGCTGCAAACAGATGGAATGACAGAATGCAACTTACTGCCTATCAGCAGAATCTAAATGACAACCCTCAGTCTGAGCTGGTCTGCTGAGGGGAAGAGAGTTTACAGACAAGTTTGTCCAGTTTTCCATGAGAAGCTCCACACTTCATGCCCTCCATCTCTCTATCAGCCCCCAGTGGTTCCTGATGCCCAGATGGACGAACTGGAACTAATACAAGTAAAACAGTCACCTCTTGTCCCTGAAGAATGATGATGACAGATCATAGAGGGGCCCTGCTTCTATTGTGAGGAGGCAGTCAATGGAATCACCTTCTATTCCAGATGCTCAAGGTTGCGAATGAACTGTAACAAGGTCCTCAAGGAAGGGTGTTAAGTATTTTTTACCATCACTCTTTATGTCATTCAGCACTCCTTGATTCCAGGGCAGTGGGGAATTTTGTGCTTGCAATCTCTTAATTTTTATGTATCTGTGGCTGGAAATGAATAATCCCTGTGTAAATTGGAGAGGAAATATTTCATGGAGCAAATCTTGTCATCCTGATTGCCAAGAATGGCTGAGTATTTTCCATTGAAAGCCCACTTCCAGAAGACACCAGTTCCATGCTTCCAGTCTACAAGTGAGTATCTTGATGTCTTTATCAAAATTTTTCTCCCTGCCCTCCATGCCCATATGATTGCGCAGTTGACCTATTGGAAGATGCCCCCTGCTTAGCAATAAAGTGTATCTGCCGTGATGAGCTGAAGACAAGGCCATGAACACAAACATCATAGAAGTGCTCGGGCAAGGTACCATTCAGTATCCACTTCCACTATCACATCAAGTTTATTTTTATTGAGAAAAAGGATGAGGGTGCTACAGCCAAGTATAGATTACACACTCTTAAAAAAATAACAGTGAAGCACAGAGAACCTTTATCTCTGATTCCCCCACCACTCAAGCAGCTGGGGGAATAGAGTTTTGTGTTCACAAAACTCTAAGAAGCATCTACAATGCCACCAGAATGTGTTGGGGGATAAGTGAAAGGATGCTTTTCTCACTGCTAGAGGGGAGTTTGAGTAGAGGGTCATGCCTTTCAGGCTCATGAACACCCCTTCCATATTTCAAAACCTAATGAACATGGTCATTTCAGACATGATTAATCAATTTGTGATTCTATACATCAATTGTGCCTTAATCCACTCTCCCTCCTTTGCATAGCTGTTATCTTCTTGGACGTATGTAAGCAAACGCTCTCTGCTGGCTATTGCCATAATACACGACACCTTATTGCCTCTTGTCTAAAGCTTTTAAGAAAAGCCAGAGACCCAGAAAAACCATTAGGCTTAGTAAAACAATTAGAAAAGCAGTCAGTCATGGAAACGTACACTAAAGAGGTTTTTGAACATTTGTTAGCTCAGTCCTGGTGTCCCTAACAGGTGAGGTTACGGATCAAGAGGTTTGGGTTTTGAGAGATAATGGGGCTTTACTATCCTTTATTGTGTCTCATGTCTTGCCTTTTTCTGATTAATCTTTTTGCAACTCAAAAATCTTAGTAAAGGGGACTGATATGCATGCTATTCCCATGGAGTTGCATATAGTGCATTTGAAAGGTAATTTGGTGACAGGAGTCTTTATAGTAGGGGTGAGCCCAGCTATTCTAATCCCTAATGTAATTGGAATGTAATTTTATATTAGGGAATGATCTATCTGGGGGAAAGGTTTTGCCTGTCACACAAGCTTTGGATAGTCACTAGTCACTAGGGAGAGGATCATCCTGGGTTATTTCCAGCATGTGTGTTAACTCGTGCCCAGGATAAGAGTCACAGGGAAGGTATAGACTTATCATCCTCCTTCTTAGCTGCTATATTTTTATCTGAGAGTAAAACCATAGAATTTGTTTCCCCCATGTTAAATAGCACTTTGGGCAATACCAAATGTGGTGGGTTGCAAAACTGGTCTTTTAAAATAAATTATTATTGGCATAACAACCAGACCCTACTTTGCGTAAATGTGTTCATGGTATGGTCAGGGCTGCTAGGCTGAAAAATTTAAAGATTACATATTTTATAGACAAGGGCCTTTTCTTTAGGAATTAGTCTCCCAGTCCAAAAATTGGAGACAAGTGGCAGAATTTTTACCAACTCGTTCCTGCAGGGCTGAGGGATCATGTCCTAAAAATAACTCATGAAAACAAAAGAGCTGGTCATCTTAATGTCACAAAAACCTATGATCACATCGTAAAACACTTTTTTTGGCCTATCTTAAAGGCCAGTATGGTTCGGTTTTGCAATTCGTGCCATATTCGTCAAGTTGCAGGTAAACCTAATCAGGTTATTCCATCTGCCCCAATTTGTCCTATTCTGGTTGAAGAGGAACCATTTGAACACATAATCATAGATTGTGTTGGTCCAATACTGAAGACTTAGAATGGGCTTTAGTATTTGTTAACCCTCATGTCTTTGAATACTGCATATCCTGAGGCTATACTCTTACAATGGATAACCACTCCCATGATAATCAAAGCATTGTTAAAGTTCTTTTTGACATTTAGTCTTCCTAGGATAATTCAGATTGACCAGATATTCAGTTTTACCTTGAAAGCATTTAGTGAAACCCTGCGGATGTTGGGTATGGTACACAGGACTTTTGAACGTATACCATCCAGAATCCCAAGGTACTTTAAAACGGTGACAACAGACTTTTTAGGCTGCCCTTAGGAAATTTTGTTTGGAAACTGAGAAAAGCTGGAATGGTGGCATCCCTTTTATGCTGTTCGCATTTCAGGAACCGGTGCAAGAATCACTAACATTTTAATTGCACAGAGCTGGTTTTTGGGCACTCTGTGCACTGAATACTGGAAGGTAAACGCCATCAGTATTCTTGATTCATATCCTCTGCCTTGTATTGAGGATGATAGGATGACCTATAAGAGTGGGAGAAGGTGCACGCAGGCAGACTATGTTCTATGCAGGACATGCAACTTGAAAGAGATTAAGGACTGTAAGGTGGTGACAGGGAACAGCATAGATAGGCTGCATCATATGGTAGTCTGTAAAATAACCTTGGAGGTTAGGAAGAGAAAGAAGGAAAGGACTGAATCAAGGATGAGATGGTAGAAACTGAAAGAGGAAACCCTTTGTGTGAAATTCAGGGAGGAGGTGAGACAGATGCTGGATGGATACAAAGAGGTGCTGGATGACTGGGCAGCTGGGAGGATATTAGGCATGACATCTGGACAGAGAAAGGGAGACAAAGAGACTTTGTGGTGTAATGAGGAAGTCCAGGAAAGCATAAAGGAAAAGAGGCAGGTGAAAATAGGAGAGATGAGATCAGTAAGCAGGAGTACAAGGAGATGTGGAACAAGGCAAAGAGAGAGGTGGCGAAGGCAAAGGAAAAGGCATATAATGAGTTGTATCAGAAGTTGAACACTAAGGAATGAGAAAACGACTTATTCTGACTGGCCAGACAAAGGGATCAAGCTGGAAAGTATGTTCTACAGGTCATAATGATAAAGGATGCAGAAGGGAATGTGTTAACAAGTGAAGAGAGTGTGTTGAGAAGTGGAAAGAGTACTTCGAGGAGCTGATGAATGAAGAAAATGGTAGAAAGTGTAAATTAGATGAGGTAGAGATGGTGAGTCAGAAAGTGAGGTGGATTAGTAAGGATGAAGTGTGAAGAGCTATGAAGAGGATGAAAAATGGAAAGGCAGTTTGTTCCGATGATAGTAGATTAGATAAAATTAGATTAGATTCATTTATTGTCATTGTAGAGAGATACAACGAGATTCAAGGCACCAGTGAAGATGGGACTCACTTAAAATTGTATAAAAGAAAAATAAATAGCTAACATAACAAATACACACACAAGATCAATACACATTTCATGTACACACACACGCACATACTCATGTCGACATATGTTTTTAAAGGTATGTTGCATGTAAATTGCACTTAACATATTGCACGTGATGAAGGAAATTGCACATATTAAACATATTGCACGTAAGACACATATTTAAACTATGATTTAGAATGGTTGTTTAGTGTTGTCACACCCTTCCTGCTATGGTCCCTGTGTCCACCAGGTGTCACCCTTCCTCTCGTTATGTCCTAAGCATTAGGTCTTCGTTATGTGTTCCCAGCCTTGCGTCATTGTCTTGTTATAGTCATTAGTCATCCCCAAGAGTGTTCTATTGGTTCTGTCCCTATTTAAGTTCCCCCTTTGTTTCAATGTGTTGCCAGTTGTTGAATGTATTCATGCAACTAGCTATTGTTTGAGATAAGGCCTTTGTTATTGTATGTTACATGGTCTTTTGCCTTGGTTGTACTGGTTTATGTTCATTTACCTGTTTTGGCATTTCGCACATTAGACTCAACCCTTGCCTCCATTCCCTGGAAGCGTTACAGAACAACCGGCCTTAACAATGAGTCTAGCAAAGGGGAAGGTTAAACCACCTTCCATGTTTGATGGCCACCCCGACTGCCTGGATACATTTGTAAAGGGACTCTATTCATACTTTGATATATATATATATATATATATATATATATACCCCAACCGCAGCAAGACAGAGAGGGACAAAATTGCTTTTGCCATACAGCGGCTAACAGGGAATGCTGCTGAATGGGCCAGATGACAACACCAGTGGTCATGGAATGAACCTAGCATCACCCTCAAGGACTTTTGTTTAGACCTGGGTGACTATGTTCATTATTACCAGTATAGGGAGTCTGTGGGGACTCATCGATTGGGTGCAGTTAGCCTTGAGCCCAAGAAGTAATACATATGGATCCGCTTTCAAGTTCTGAGGCAGACAGTGACCATGAGTGGGATAACACTGACTGTACAGCTCCGTTATCACCTGAAGGGGTTGAGGTAGCCCTTCAAATGGAACGTGCTGTATTAGCAGTGGTAGCCACTCAGACAACTGTGATGACTGTCCCCCAGGTTTACCACAGAACACAGACAGCCCAGAGTGGGATGCCAGGTGGAATCACTCAATCCACTCAAGCCCAGTGGCGCCCCCACCTGGTGACAGCCTATACACAGACACCCAGTCCTCCGGGTCATGTGTCCTGTGCTCTACAGACATGTCTGATGTTGCTGTCCTATGGAGGAAAGGGGTACAGTCTGCAAACCAGACCCCTGAGCTACCAGTCCTGTCTGCCCTGTCACTGGCCCCAGTCTCAGTCCAGACCTTGGTGCCCCAAGTCTTGTTCCAAGCATTGCCTCAGGTCCCCTCTACATCTTCGCCTTATGTCTCGCCTGCTCAAGTGTTGCCTCATGTCTCGCAGCCCGGCTCTCAAGTGTTGTCGCCGGTCTCGCAGGCTGCGCATCCCGGCTCCGTGGTCTCGCTGCTGGTCCTGTCTCCCAGGTGCCGGCCCACGCCAAGTACACGCCAGTCCCATCTCCCCAGACGCCGGCCCATGCCACGTACACGCTGGTCCCATCTCCCCAGGTGCCGGCCCACGCTTCGTGTACTCGTCCTAAGACTGCCCCTTCCTGTCCTGTTGCCTCAGTTCCTAGTCTTAATACCTTATGTTTTGGTCATGTCCCTGGTTATTTGCCTCCTTATGTATCCCCTGTTATGTCAGCCTTACCTTTGTCTCCTGGTCATTCGTCTTTTGTGTCCCTGGTCCATTCCATCACTATCGCCCATGCCCTCGGTCAACTTCATGTCCTATCATCTTTATTCACGGCCTGTCTGTCTCATGGTTCATTGTTTCTTGGTTTGCCTTAGTCCCTTGAGTTTTAGTTTTGATCTCATTGTCATGTTCTCAAGTCTTCTGCTCTATCCCTTATTTCTGCTTTGGGTTTTGTTTTCTGGGTCTTTGTGTTCTTGTCTTTTTTTTTCTTCCTCCCCTTCTCCCTAGGCTGGTCTCTTGTGCAGCTGTCACTGTCACACCCTTCCTGCTATGGTCCCTGTGTCCACCAGGTGTCACCCTTCCTCTCGTTCTGTCCTAAGCATTAGGTCTTCGTTATGTGTTCCCAGCCCTGCGTCATTGTCTTGTTATAGTCATTAGTCATCCCCAAGAGTGTTCTATTGGTTCTGTCCCTATTTAAGTTTCACCTATGTGTCAATGTGTTGCCAGTTGTTGAATGTATTCATGCAAGTAGCCATTGTTTGAGAAGTCCTTTGTTATTGTATGTTACCTGTTGTTGTACTGGTTTATGTTCATTTACCTGTTTTGGCATTAAACCTTTGCATATTAGCCTCAACCCTCGCCTCCATTCCCTGGAAGCATTACAAGTGTGGTGATAGTTTGTATCAAACAGCTATTCAAAAGTTGACTTGTTTGAGTCTTATGAGTATGGTAACACCTGCCTGAAGTATGCTGTTCAAACAGATGATGGGCTGGGTAGTAGGATGTGTCCCTTAGGATGTTGTGTGTTCTTTGGAGGCAGCATGAGGTGAAGATGTCTTCAATGGCAGGTAATTGTGTATTTATTTTTTGTGCTTTGATTACTCTCTGCAGGGCCTTCTTGTCAGCTGCAGAACTGCCGCTGAATTAGGTCAAAATGCCATGACTCAGGACACTTTCCACAGAGCAGTGGTAGAAAGACAGCAGCAGATGTTCAGGAAGATTGAACTTCCTGAGAGTTCTCAGGAAGTATAGTCTTTGCTGTGCCTTACTAACAAGACAGCTTGTGTTGTGTGTCCTGGTGAGGTCATTTGAAATGTGTGTTCCCAGGAACTTGAAGGTTGACACTTTCTATCGTTTGCCCATATACCAGTGGAGGTATGGAAATGTTTAGGAGTGATGGCAGTGGAGTGGTTAACCATATTAACATTTTGAACAGTGAAAAGATGCCTGAAGAAAAAAATGTACTGGTTCTGATATTCAAGAACAAGGGAGATGCACAGAGCTGTAGTAACTACAGAGGCATACAGTTGATCAGCCACACCAAGAAGCTATGGGCAAGAGTAGTGGAAGCTAGGTTGAGATGTGAAGTGACTATCAGTGAGCAGCAATATGGGTTCATGCCAAGAAAAAGCACCACAGATGCAATGTTTGCTTTGAGAATGTTGATGGAGCAGTACAGAGAAGGTCAGAAGGAGTTGCACTGTGTGTTTGTGGATTTAAAAAGCATACAACAGTGTGCCGAGAGGAACTGTGGTACTGTATGAGGAAGTCAGGAGTAGTGGAAAAGTACATGAGGGTGGTACAGGACATGTATGAGGACTGCATGACAGCAGTGAGGTGTGCGGTAGGAATGACGGACTGGTTCAAGGTGGAGGTGGGATTGCATCAAGGATCGGCTCTCAGTCCCTTAATTGCAATGGTGATGGACAGGTTGACAGATGAGGTCAGACAGGAGTCTCCATGGACTATGATGTTTGTGGACGACATAGTGACCTGTAGCGAAAGTAGGGAACAGGTGGAAATGAACCTGGAGAGATGGACGTATGCACTGGAGAGAAGAGGAATGATAGTCAGTAGGAACAAGACAGTATATGTGTGTAAATGAGAGAGAGGGTGGTGGAATCATGCCATTGCAAGGAACAGAGATACCAAAGGTGAATGAGTTTAAATACTTAGGGTCAACAGTTCAAAGTAATGAGGATTGTAGTAAAGAAGAGAGTACAGGCAGGATGGAGAAGGTGGAGAAGAGTGTCAGGAGTGATCTGTGATAGAAGGATAGCTGCAAAAGTGAAAGGGAAGATTTACAGGATGGTAGTGAGACCAGCTATGTTGTATGGGCTGGAGAGAGTGGCACTGACAAAGAGACAGGAGGCAGAGTTGGAGGTAGCAGAGTTAAAGATGCTGAGGTTTTCTTTGGGAGTGA
>JABJVR010000034.1:3451184-3472814 GCA_025773905.1 Chitala chitala | reverse complement strand
CCTCTAAGACTGGTGTTTTCTGTGTTTTGTTTCAGTGTGAGAATGTGGTGATCCTCTAAGACTGGTGTTTTCTGTGTTTTGTTTCAGTGTGAGAATGTGGTGATCCTCTAAGACTGGTCTTTGCTGTGTTTTAATTCAGTGTGAGAATGTTTTGTGGTCATCTCATCTCGCCTCATATCTCTGTATGTCCTTCATTAGTCAAGCAAACAAACAGCTCCTGAAACACAGTTTGCATCTCCCGTCCATCACTTCCAGATGTTCTTTCACCGCATAAAGGGTTCTCTTTGTTTGTATTGGTCAGGCGATATGAAGTGTCAGCTCTGTCACTCTGAGTGATGTATTCTGTATGAGAGGCACTGTTACCGCTGCTGTCTTATCATCTACACTTTCATGCAATGTTGTCATTCTGAAACAGCTTGTCTCGTCTGCATATTAAATTGGTCTGGGAGATTTAGAAGGTGAAGATACGTTCCGTAGAACATCAGCAGCAGAAAACAAGTGCAAGACCATTAGTGTTTGTAGTTTACCAGTAAGTGTTTGCAGTAATATAGGGATCAGTAGGAAAATGATGAAGTACTGGTAGCAAACAAATGCTGTCCATTACAGTTTCATGTTTCTGGTGTTGATGTCAAGAAGTGTTTGACATCCTTGTTCCCAGAGAAGACAGCATTCCTGTTTAGCACTTTTCTCTTAACGCTGCTTCAATCAATTTCAAATGAACTGAAGGATGTCAAAACCTTCCCTCTCTTTCATTCTCTAAAGTGTTACATTAAATATTCACTTGATCGCCTTGGATATATATAAACAGTCACATCCTCTGGGATATTGCTGCCTTTACTTGTTGATGTTCCAGGATGTTCTATTGACAATTTAGACCAGAGGGTGACTATAAATAGAGATGCTAAATGTTCTTCTTCACATTGTTATAGGCAGCCTACACAGTGGTACATGATGTGGTATAGCCTATTATTCTGAGCCACTGCAGTAAAATGATAAACTGTAGGGGTGAACTGTACACAACATTGTGACAGTTTGCACCCTGAGATCTGGGAACAGTTTGTCTTCTGTTCTGCAGTACATCATAATTTCTTCTATAAAAACTTCTGCACCGTGCTTCTGTTCTGTTATTTTAACATCTAAAGGATTGGCTAGTTAATGAAGTACATATTGACATAAAAATATTTTTTCACCAAAAACAAAAAAAAAAGCGTTTCACCATTATTTAAGTCCCCCCCCCCCTTTTTTAAGCAAAGGTGAGAGACTATGTCAGAGGCATTTTCTTTTATCACAGAGACTTACCTTGCAAGGCACAGACGTCCACTCTGCTGTGGAGGCATCTCCTGTGTCAGGGAAACACTTTCACACCTATAAGAAAAGGATGTTCAGTTAGCTGCGGTGGGTTGGTGCCCCACCCTGGGTGTTCCCTGCCCTGGGTGTCCCCTGCCCTGCACCCTATGTGCTCTGGGATGGGCTCCAGGCTTCCCCGCAACCCTCACCAGGACTAAGTGGTTAAGAAAATGACTGACTGACTGTTCAATTAAGTGTGATTGACAAGAATATTAACCAATCAGGAGTCTGCTAGTATACAAGCTAACAAGAAAGACATTGTATGTTTTTGGATTTGGGAGTATCACTATATTTTTATGACCCTGCCCTAAGAAGGCAAATGGTTCTTTCTTGTACAGGGTGGAGCTTAAATCTGAAAGGGAAGATCTGGAGCGTTCCTAATTTATGTGCGATATATGTAAACCAGTAACTCCAAATAAAAAAGAAAAAGGTAAATGAAATGAGTCAGAAGTACTGTGCTGACTGTATTGCATGTAATGAAGTATAATCTCCATTTGCATTGTTGTATTTTAATACATTTCATTGAATGAGTATTACAGAAATGTGGATGTTTTTCAGCCACACACAGTCAACATTTGTTTTGTAGATTCATGGAATTCCATAAAGCAAAACCAGTGTAATGTCTTTCTCTACATTTTATGGTAGTGTTCTGTCTGGCCCATGCCAGTGGATTCTCAAGATTTTATTAAGTTTAGCCCTGAGGCAGAGATATGATCAAAGAGGAAAGAAAAAAAAAACTAGAATCTTGAATCAATACATGTTTCAATTACTTAAAAAATCATAGGGTTAATTGTACCCCAAAAATACCTGGACCATGTGCTTAATTAGTAGTTAAATATTCACCGATGCTGTACTTTCAGGAATTAGGCTGGTTATGGCTGTGTAATGAAAGGTGTGTGAGCTAGTGCACTGTGGTGATGTCACATCCTGGAACCAGCGCATCAACACTGTTTGATTGTTTCATTTGTATGGGAGTTGAGTTTTTAGGTCAGTAGACCAGTCCTCTTACCTGGTATGTTGTGGTGATGTGGATGGGTCCAGTCTCCCACTAAGGACCATGTCTGTTACACTTAAGTTACCCAGACTTCCACTCATCAGAGAAATAGACCTAAACTTTTTTTACATTTCCAAGGAAAGGCCACGGTGTCCTGTTTGTTTGTTCGTTTTTGACCCAGGACAGCTAGGTTGGTCCGGATAGGATGGCGTGGGATCTGCACTGCAGAATCAACAAGTGTCAGCATGTGAGGGAACCCTGGATATACAAGCGGAACTTTACTGACGAGACAGAGAACCGGAACTTTACTGACGAGACAGAGAACCGGAACTTTACTGATGAGTCGTGGAAAAAAAAAAGATGGCGAAAAAAATTATAGATTTAAGAGATACATGTTCATCCTCCCTGTACTTTGTGCTGTTCGTCAGTGTTTCTGTGTTGCCATGCAGTGCTTTAAGCAACCTTACCTGATTGCGCATCACAGGCTAAAATATGACACTACTGCATTGTGGGATATGTGTGCTCATGCATTTGAACAACCAGAAAAGCAATAATGCTACAGTATTATACACCGCAAGACTGAATCAAGATATACATTATTTGTAATATAGTCACTGTCCAACAATGTGCATTATGCAATATGTTTCTTCATGAAAATATAAACTGGTCTACCACATACCTTATACAATAACTGAAGCATGCATGGCTGGTATGTTAGGGCAAAATAAACCCCCAGTTTTTGGCAATAATTAGAGAAACATATTTCGCCAAAAACTGACTTCCATATAAGATACACTGACCTGTGAGACATAATTACTCTTTACATTTAGACAACACTGTTCACTTAGAAACTGAACACAATATAATTAAATGTGCATTTAAAAAACATACTGTTTCCAAGAAATGTGCTGCCTGATTGTAATTTTACTCAGTAGAATGAATTAGACATTAAAGCTGGCTTATAAAAAGAAAACAGCTAGCTCGTTTTTAGGGTATTTGACAACTCAGTAACTAATATGCAAATGTAAGCCATTGTGTTTCGTCATTGTTTATAGACTCTATTGAACATTTACAGCCTACATTCAGGCATTATTTAAAAGAATCAGAAAACATTGTCATTAAATATGTTGATAAAAAAGCAAAAAGTACAGAGAAATAAAGTTCAGCAGATTCCAAGAGTGTAAACTGTGGTAGTTCTCAGTATTACAGCAAGGGCAAAAGTCTGCGAGTGAAGTTCTGCAGCTCTCTTAAATTATAGGATTATAATTAGACCCACAAAAGATGAAAGCGAACTGATCAAAGGCGTGTAGCAGCAGAATGAGAAGCAGCCAGTCACACAAACTCTGTCGAGTCAAGCCTCATGCCGCCTGTCATGTGTCACCCCAGTTATCTCAGAGAGCAGCGTGGACCGTCCAAGAGAGAGACAGTCAGAGGCCTTGCTCACACTCAGGAAGTCAAGCATTCACCAGGCTGGAAAACCCAGGGAATGTGTTCGGACGGCCGTGAAAAGCACTGAGCCTCAGGCTTGCTTGCCTTGATGACAAGCTTGGTGTAGTTTCTATAGTTACTAGAGGGCTGATTGAAGAGGTAAATATATTGAAGGTGTTTTACTACAAGCATCAACCATAAACACACAAACAAACTGACTTAACATGACATCGAGTAGGTTTATCTTTATCTATCCCCTGCTAGGCTTGACATCCTTATAACCCCACCCCCATCAGTGTCCAAATCGATAAACTAGATACCATTTTCATTTATCCTGTACCTTGGTTTTTGTTTTCAGACATTCTGCTTGAACACATTGTGCTTTTTAGGTAGTAATGAGATGTAGTCTGCTTCATATTCACAGCACTGTCAGTCAAGAAGACTTTGAATTCCTTAACAGGCTGGATATTAAGATATTCAGATGCTGTTTGGTCATCTTCTACGTTTTCATCTCACCTAGGATGTGAATTAAAACACAAAATTTGCAAGTTATTAAACACACCTTTGGGGACTCCAGTTGCTGCCATGTGTGTGCAGAAATACCCAGTTTACCTTACTTCTACATGAACGGATAATTATATGATTGGTTATATCACAGAACATACAATATATTCAGGAAATCGGCTTTGTATTGTGTGTTCAGAGCACGTAATTGTCATTTATCAGTGTCAGGAGGTAAAAGGTCCATAGCATTCAGAAGACATCAGATATTATTGCACCAACAGCTGCAAGGTTTCTTTCAAGATAGAATCCCGAGGTCTTTGTACTTTGTTATTTCTGTATAATAAAAAAGGGGACATGCTAATCACGGGATACCTCTTTAAGCACATAACAGATGTTATGTAACTAGGCAACAAAGGTCAAAACTTCCTTCTGACGACAACAATGACATAAATCTTTTTTGTCCAAACAGTAGTATAAAATAAAGTAGCGGTTAAAAGCAGAGCGTGTGCTTTGAGATTTTACCGATTTCTCCTGAGCTGTTCTAAACTGTTCTGCTTCTCCCTCTGCTCACATTCACACAGTACCAAGTGTTCTGTTCTCTCCCTAAAGTGTCCTGCAGGTGGTCTTTTACTACCTTCTCTGTCTTGGCTGAATGTAGTAAAGTAATAAAGTGTCTTATTAATGTTTCATTTCACTTTAATTGCTCTTATTACCAAGAGAATGCTGTGTGTGCTGGAGATAATTACTGAATGGGACAGTTAATTACTTTGAAAACACTGAATGCAGCAGCTCACTGCATTTGAACATACAGCATCAACAAGCTCACAGTGGTGCAGGATATGAGACGGCCTTTTTACAGCCAGGTTTGCAGTTCCGAAGTAATTTCCCATGGACCTAGCCACTGGTCTGTGAAAGTGACATTCTTAAAGCTGGACCTGGATAGTAATCTATGAAACCAGCCATTCTTAAATTAATTTCTAGTAATCCAGGACCATTTCAGAACTGTTAAATAAAATGATTACTTGAGAGAGAGAAATCTGAGAATTTAAGTAACATAAAATATTTTAAACATAACCAGAATAGCAGAAGTAAAAAAAAACATGCTTGAATTTTAAAGTATGCAATGGCACACTTGTACAGTAAGACAGTATCCACAGGTATTACCTTCCAAGCTCTGCCACAGTTGCCTGAAACAGCGGATAAGAGCGGATGTTTTATAATTGCCCTTTGTTATGTCCCCAGTGGTATTTTCTTTCTGTTATTGTGCCTGTCTGTCTTTTTGAACATTTTTGGGACTGACTCTGAGTTGGAGAACACCCATTGGTCTTCACGAATGCCAGTCACCAGACTGAAGAAGCAATGAAGAGCCAATATGTCAACAGGAAGTCTCTGGTTTTAAAAACAGTATACAGTGTAAAAGCAACTTCCTGAAAGATGCACATTGTTGGGTTGTAATTCCTCACTTGTAAATATAACTTTATCACTACCAAAATTCATTCTCATAATTTTAAGTAATCTACTATACGCTACAGTTTTCCACAAGCACTCTGTACAGTCCCAATAGGCTTCTGCTGTTGCTGAAACAAAGCACGCCCTCTTCATCATGTTTACACTTGCCTGTACAGTACATACTTGTTTGACGTGAGGTTTTAAAGTTGTGAATCGTGTATTTTTGTAATTTTTATATTTAATCTACCCTGCTGTTCACCACAGTTAAGTGGCTCAGCAGACACTGAATAAGTGGATACATGGGTCCTACTGTAATTACAGAACTGATATATGCACAATTAAATGAATAAAAATTAATTTTTATTCATTTTGCTTTATATAATTCCTCTCTTAATTGCATCCATTACATTTTTCCATAGTGTTTCATGCCTTTCAGGAAAGCAAAAGACCACACACGTTTCATGCTCTGCAGTCAATTTGTAGATTATGGTCATATTTAGAATTCACTCACACCTGTCATATTAGGTGTTTGGCTGATTTTCTGCTCTTATCTAATACAGTATTTAGAAAGAAAACTTGCCTTTTATCGTTCTATTGCCAGATACACATGGGACTTTATAGTTCTTTTTTGACTGAGTTGATTTTGGCATTTTCCTGGGGATTAAAATTAATTGTTTGATTTCAGCTACAGGGAGCCTTATGTGTATGTTTTGAAGTTTGGTGGTGGTAAATTGACTTCAGTTGACTGAGAAGCTCTGTGGGAAGACCTGAGTTATCCTCTCTAGTACCTATTTTACTATTGGACTGTGGCCAAGTTATCGGGTTTGGGGAAATAGTGCATTTGCCTGTTTATCTATCCACTAGATTTACCCCCAGTAATGTATTTTATAAGGATGTAGATACGTGTGTTCTTTCCTTGTGTGTTACTCAGCATAGATATGAAGCTGCTGCTTTAATGAGTCAGTTCTGATGAATCTGTATCACACGAGAACATGACTTTGTTTCCATAAATTCAATTTCCATGTGCTTTCGGGTGCTGGCATGTCACACTGCAGTATTGTTATCAGCTTCCATTCTTCAGTCTTGCTGTGTGAATTGCGTATATACAGTACTGCATCAGTGTCATTGGTGGTTTCAGTATATATCAGCTGCCAATTGTTTCACAAAAGAAGTCACCCATTTCACTTCTGTTTCTGTACACGAACCACAGCTGTGACTGTACTGAGGAACTCCTTCCCAGAATCCCGTCCTCTCGGCTGTGTCAGGCAAGACTCTGCGTTACCGAATTGCACCTGCGGGGGCTCTGTGAGGAGGCCGTAGAAGTCTGTCTGGCAGTGGCAGATAGTAAAGAGAGGCCGGCTTCCTGCTTGTCCCCGTAGCGCTAGCATAGGGAAGCGCCACGGGGCAGTTCCTTCTGAAGATAAGGCCCATTGAAACAGTAGCGTGAACAGCAGGGAGAGCGGGAGGCGGACAGGGGCTTGACAATAGCGCTGAAAGCTTGTGGGAGGCAGCTGTTTGAAGTGTGGCCTCAGGCAAGCGGTTCTTCCAGACTGTGAGGGTGAGGAGTATGAGGCAGGGAGGCGGGTGGGGAGTGTCAGGGGGGTGGGGGGTCAGAGGCATCGCTCTTCTTACTTCCGCTGCCCACTGTAAATGTGCCGTGGCTAAAATAGCATCCGAGTGAAGCAGGAGTGACTAAGACCGACTCATCAGGGAAAAACATCTCTCCAGCATCTGCAACCTGCCGAACACCTCTCCCGTGCTGTCTGATTTTCAGCAGCCATGGTTTATTGTGTTGTTTGGCTTGTCGCTTCTGATTTGCTCACATTTCTGTTTTTTTTCCACTCTCCTGCCTTTTTATTCTTTGTTGCTTTTGTTTCATGATCCTGGCTTGATCCTGTTGTTATTTTGCCCTGCTAACAAGTGCCTCCCTTGAGACAGCCAAAGCATGCCCGAGGGGCTGCACTGAGCATGTGCACTGAGTCATTGTGGGTCAAACCAAATTAATCTGCAACCTCCCATTGGTTGAACTTCACTGACATCATTTAGAAAGCTGATTGACTTATAGGTTAAAAGATCAGTTGAACAATAAACGTCAAACTGTGAAAACCATATTTGGAACATGGTAGAAACTGCTTAGATTGGCTTCTCATTCTATAATTGCCTTGACCTTTCAGATGTGCGTGTCTTGTGAACTTGTGTAGTCAAGGTTTTACCGTTCAACTTGTTTGCAGAATATTGTAATATGTGCTGTGTCAGATGCAGGGTGACCAACACTAATATTAAAGAGCAGGGAACAGTCAGCTAACATTGGTTTAAAAGGAGGGTCCAGATAATACGTTGGCATGCAGCGTTTCTTTCCAGAAATCTTGTTTGCAACGGCTGGTGCTGAGTGGGTGTGGAGATTTAAACTGGCTGTGCCTCATGGTGATTACCTTGTTATCGTAACGCCAAATAAAGCGTTGCTTGTTTAGACGAAACCTGTGCCTTTCTGGTTCGGCCACCATGCTTAGAAAAGTCCAAGAAAAGATAACCCCACCCCTAATTTAAATTCCCAGCATTTAAACCTTAAAAGATGTTTTTTCTTTAATGACTATACATATCATAAAGAAAATGCTTTCTCACATTTATGATGTATTTCTGGAATTCTTTTTTGTTTCACAAATTATCGAGATATGGACATTCCATCTTCTTTGTGGTGGCTATAAACATGCAGTATCATTTTGTAAAATGACAGACCTGCTGAATGGTACAGGAAGCAACTTCAGAAATACAGACACTGCATACAGTCACTGTCTCCAGTCAAATCCTCTGCATGAATTCTTGTTTAAGGCTTGGAGGACAGTATTTCATCTTCTCCTCAACACCATTTTGAGATAATGGAATGTAAATGTGCCTTTTTCTCAGCTATTTTTTTTTACCGTTGATTGGAATATCATATGGTGGTTCTTGAACGCTGCAGTTGCATGACTGCATATTTCAAAGTGTCAAAAACTGTTTCTAAAAGTACACCTCTAAGTTACTATAATTATGGCAGCTGATGCCTACATTCTGTCAGTTTGTGAATGTTAATCGCACTGAAACCATTTTTGTGTGAATATCGAACATCTGCTGATCCCAAACAGGTGCTTCCTGTTTTCATACTTTTATTTATATGTGTACAATCTGATATATTTTTAATTCTCCTGAGGGGCATTTTCTTTGCTAAGGCAGCTTCTCCAAGAGATGATTAACAATGAGATCATGAACAGGGAAGGTAGCTATCGTGGTTAATTAGGCACACAATGAGAAGCCAATCTTATTTTATAGGTCCCTATTCCAAAATGGGAAATTAATTAGAATGATTATAACATAGAGCAATGATAAGACTGTGAGGTGTCAGAAACAGTGTTAAAAGTAAGTGAAAGAAGATGCTGAGGATGTATAATTATGAATGAGAAGGAGGGTTATTAACACCAAAGAAATATCACTGTTAATGTCTGGAGGATGTGTTTTTTTTTAGTTTTTATTACACTTAACCAATAAACTGAAATAACTAACCTTGAACTTTAATGAAAACCTTATCGAAAACATTACAGAAAATGCTAGTGTCGTTAAGCCTTCCAAGAATACATACAGTTTGACTGAATATGGCAGGGGATCAAAAACCTTCACATCAAAAAGGGGAAGTGTGTGTGCGTGTGCACACGCACGTCTGTGTGCATTTGGCAGCTCGGCGTTACAAGTGGGTATGTCTCCCGGGACGGTGCCTCTCTTTTCCCCTTCTGTGACACGACTGATTCTGTTTGGAGCCTGTCTGCAGAACGGAGGCCATTTTATAAACGCTTCAGCCGGAGAGTCGTAACGTTTGTTCTGCATGTCACTCGCTTCCAGTCACTCCCAGTTTTGTACATCCGAAAACAGCTCTTATACCGTGATTTAGTCAAGCTCTAGCTATTCTACAAATTGCATCAAGGCTGTGATATGCTGGGTTAAGGTGTTAATGGGCTTGAGTTGTCATAGAGGTTGAGCAGTTCCATCAAAAACAATATTTATGTTTAAAAAAAATGTTGTGGTTATGGTGTTGTGGTGCACAGTAGGCCTGCTCCCAGCACTCAGTATCTGAGAGGCGTGAGGCCCGATGACATTAGGATGGAGGCACCTCATTGTAAAAGGCACTATATAAAAATAAATTTAATTGAACTGAATAGAATTTTATGACAGGTCAGCAGTGCAGGCCTGTCCTCACCAGAACCCAGGCAGGAAGCCATGTCACTCTCACATGTGCACACAAAGAGACACACATGCATGCACACACACACATGCACCAATGTTAGACAAAGGCGTGTCTCACCAGGAACGGGATGTCAAGAAAGATGCTGATGTTTGAAGTCCTCAAAAATACATAGCTGCAGTGTACTTTGCATCATCTTCTGTGTGTGTGTGTGTATATATATGTGTATATGTATATCTTCGTCCTCTTTCGTCTGCTCCCTCTAGGGGTCACCAAAGCGGATCTTTTTTTTCTAAACCAACCTGTTCTCTGCAACTTCCTCTGTCACCCCAACCTCTTTCATGTGCTCCCTCACTACGTCCATGAACCTCCTCTTTGGCCTTCCTCTTCTCCTCCTGTCTGGCAGCTCCATCCTCAGCATTCTTTCCCCTATATACTCTGTATCCCTCCTCTGCACGTGTTCAAACCATCTAAGTCTCACCTCTCTCACTTTGTCTCCGACCCGTCCTACCTGTGCCGTCCCCCTAATATGCTCATTTTTAATCCTGTCCAATCTTGTCACTCCCAATGAAAACCTGAGCATCTTCAACTCTGCTACCTCCAACTCTGCCTCCTGTCTCTCTGTCAGTGCCACTGTCTCCAGCCCATACAACATAGCTGGTATCACTACCAGTTTGTAAATATTCCCTTTCACTCTTGCAGCTATCCTTCTATCACAGATCACTCCAGTTTTACGCCAGATGCCCTTCCTGACGCAGCCCTCCCCATTTATCTGGGCTTGGGACCGGCACCTTGGTGGGTAAATTCCACCTTAGTGGCTGGGTTTTATACACACACACACATACACACACAAATAAACTTCTGTCTGTCTTTCTACTAGATAACTCGTGAATCTGTTTCTGTCTGTTTTCCTTTAACATCCCTCTACAAGTCTTTACAGCCAATATGCTTCCATTTCTTTTTTTTTCCCGATTTACAGATATGACAGAAGCCAAAAGCCTTTTTCAGTCTTGGCATTTTTTTATTAAACCAAGTGCATCTCACAGGATAATAGTGTGTAAGGCACACACACACACACACACACACTCACACTTGTGCTGTCTACTGCAGCTACACTGCTGTATTGGTACTCAGCAGCGTTCACTGGTTATTCCTGTTTTCCACATAAGACAAGCCGTAAAGCGTTCTGCTGTATGTCAGACAAATGTGAACACATGTTGCTTTTTTGGAACCAAGAGCCAAAGCCAATGCCTTGTGCAAGTCTACCTTTAAAATCTCATCGTCACATCACCTTGGAAACGTGGTGATAATCAGCTCAAATGTTTAACCTGAATGATGACAGAGCTCAGATTTTTACACTTTTGTATGCCAGGCGGAGAACTCAAAGCAAATATTTTTGAGTTCCTCACATTAGTAGGTTTCAAGTGTTTTTAGCGTTTAGTTGACTTAGCTCACTTGTTACAACAAAGCCCAGGGGCACAGCAGCAGCACACAACAAGCTAGCAACAGCACCTTCCACGCTCAGCCACACCGCTGTTCCAAGATGCACCACAAAACAGCACGTGTAAACTTACAGCCAGATGTTAATGAAAGAGAGCAACCTACAACCAACAAAAAAAAAAATCAGGTCTGACGTGAACTTCTAACTCCTATGGCATGCTAACATACATTACAAAATCAAAGTAAGAACTGTTTGACTCTGAGTGTCAGTACAACGTTCATGCGTGTGCACGTTTAACGTGTAGGTGGCTATAGACTGGCCTTGGCTGAATGCCTTGTCCATGATGCTACTCTGGGGTCAGCGGCCCTAACACAGCATTCCAGTGACGTGGTGACCTCTCCGGAACACCGATTGAACATTTGGGCTGAAGAATGGTAAAGACTAATGCTGCCAAAGAGAAAAACAGAAGGTGACAGGGGCAGGTACAGCAGCCCCGGCTATGGTGACACGTTTGTGCACATTGAAGACAGCGACGAGTCGTTATGCAAAACAATCTCTGCAGGGGCAAGCAGGACAAAATAAAACGACTTTTTAAAGTCCAGTGCAGGTATTGACAGAGAAACTGTGACCATTTGTAATTTTTGTTGCTTTGTACACACTTGTCTGGAATGGTTATGGTTGAGTGACAGTTTTGGATTGTGTTTTTTCCCGTTTCCAAGCAGACAGTGTGTATAATTATGCATATCCTGTCCATATACGACTGTAGCACTACCTACTCACAGATAAAACAAATTTTACAGTTTCAGGGTTTTAAAAAAGCCCACATTCTGTTTATTATGTTTATTCACCTGATTATTATGTTTGATCACCTAACTACAGAGATAAATTAGATGTGTTAAATAACAATATGCTATTCTGCATTTGTCATCAGAATGGCAAGCTTTTAAAGACTGTTGTGTGTTATGAAGTCCAAAGGCAACGAGGGCTCCATATTAATGTGTATTAAGTCTTGGTCCTATTTCTGATTTGGCAGGGCATAAATGGTGTTGCATTCTTCATAGTACTGCAACCAGTGTCTTCTCAATTTGTTTTAAGTCGGCCTGCTTTTCTCACTGTACAACTACAGTGGATTAGCTCAGAATGTTACCTGCGCACATTCACATTCTGCTAACACCGTCTGGGCATTTGTGTTTGCATGTGTGATGCAGACGTTTTATTTAAACTTGTAAAAAAAAAAAAAAGTTGTGCTCCAACCAGGCCATGCAATTGGAACAGCTGGGTGTAAAGCCACGAACGCTTTACCTCGGAGCGTTGTGACGTGGAAGCAGGGCGGGACATCACAGCTGACAGAAGCGATCTTCTGATGTTCCTGTCTGCCATTTCTCAAGCAATTAGAGCAATTCACAGATGTCTCAGGAGCTGCAGACGTGCTGACGCGTTGCACTTTGAACAATATCGACCAAAACCACTAACAGCTTGACTAAAGATAATTGCTTATAAACTCAGCCTGGCCCTTTTAATAGATAGTCTTATACTGTATGCCAGAGCTGTTAGCTCCCCCTGCCAGGGTTGAGCACAGCTGTGCAATATGGTCTATTCTTATTATTTTGCCAACCTTGTTTTTCTTCCAGCGGTGCAAAACGCATGACTTCAGCAGAATGCAATCTACTTTATCATTTATGGTGAATTAAAAAAAATAATAGTCACACTGTCAAACACACTGTGACTCCAGGGCTGATCCTATGATCTTATGTACATGCAGTGAGCCCTCTGACTCTACCTGTCACCTGACATTAAAAATCAGTTTCATTTTTATTCACATGAAGTCTTTCTGAAACTGAAATTTCTTCAGTTTGTTCTTTGGCTGAATGTCATTGGTTCTGCTCCTTACACTATGTAAATCAAAAGATATACAATTTATGTACTGCAAATCATTAAAGTGATGCATAAATTTTATACATAATATTTAGAGTAAAATTGCTCAACTCCATTGTGCATTTCCACATAAACTCAATAGAACAAAATAAGGGAAATGAGAGGCTGGGGGAAATAGAATACAACTTATGTACAATTTGTTACATCTACAGTGCTGACTTTTTGGCAAAGCACAGGACTTTCACAGTTTCTATGAGACTTGGAGTACCTGAAAATGTGTATTGATACAATTTTTTTACTGCTATGTTGGCACTTTTGTTTCTAAGACAAATGTGGCTCTACTTATTGCAGGAATTCTTAACCTCTTATGTGCCTGTTTGGCAAATACAAACATCTTTTAGTAGTCTGGTGCCTGTGGGTCAACCTCTCAGAACAATATTTTTAAAAGCAAACAAACACATAGGATTACAGAAGACACTAGTTACAATGAAATGCATTTATCAAAATATTAATATAAATAATGTATTAAAAGCTTTAAAAACACATAGGATTACAGGGGACATAAATTACATTGAAGTGCAGGTAGTAAAATATTTAATAGAATACTGTTATAAAAGCAAGGCGGCACAGTGCCGTGGTGGTTAGCACCGTTACCTCAGTTTGCATATTCTCCATGTGCTTGCTGGGTTCTTCATGGGTTCTCTGGTTTCCTCCCATGGTCCAAAGACATGCAGGTTAGGTTGATTGGTGCAAATTACCCGTAGTGTGTGCTTGTGTGTGCAGGTGCCCTGTGGTGGGTTGGTGCCTCCTGGGATGGGCTCCAAGCTTCCCACGACTCTGAACTGGATAAGACAGTATAGCGAATGAATGGATGGATGGATGTTTTAAAAGCATTTTAAAAACAAGATTACAGTGGACATAAATTACATTGAAATACAGTTATCAAATTATTAAGTTTGCGGAGCCTCTGAACTCAATCCATCTTAGGCACCCATGGAACCCAGTCAAGTCAAATCAGTGAAAAGAAGTAACAAACACATGACGGTCAGGTAAATACAGGCCTGGTCTTCATCTGTGGGGATGCTATACCTCACTGCTAGCATGCCTAACATTTCCAGATCCTCTCTCAATTCAAATGGCTGCCCCTGTTTAAACACTAACAAGGACATCAGTTTAACTAGGGTCGGTCGGTTTTCATTACAGAAGGCAGATTTTGGCCCAGGGCTGGTGATTAATCACCATGGAGACATAACTGTTCAGTTTGATCCAGTGCCTTGCTCTGCCTCCTCTTGGCTACTGGCTCACACTACATACACAAGAAAGAAAGACAAAAATACCACAATGTTTAACACTCTTACGAATTTCATTCTTTGACCTGGAATGTCCTAGTTGGACATCTTTTCCTGTTTTCTCACTGTACCACCACGTCTGATTAATTCATGCCAGCACTGGGCATGTGATATGCATGCTGGCTCTCGATAGCACACGGGTGAACGATAGTTGTTACAATTCATCGTGAGCCTGAGCATGAGCCTGGAGAGTGGGCCGCATGCCGGGCTGGTATGCAGCAGGATCGATACGCGTCAAGATGACTGGTGGTGAAGAAGCTGTGTGCCAAGGTCCAGGAACCTGCTGTGGTTGGGTGGAGCTGAGTAAATATTATTTGCAAAAGCTCACAGTCATGAGAACGCTCTGTAAAAACGGAATGTTCACATGATGATATAAAGGTTTTGCAGGAGAGGATGAAAGAAGAGGGTGTGCATCAGTTGAGGAAGAACTCCCCTTATACTGTCTGCTTTTGGTTCAGTTTTTGAATTTAACAGCTTTATTGGTCTGCAGTGGTAAACATTGCTACATCATATCACCGTCAACTAAATTTCAGCATTTTGCTAACTGGGTATGACCGTGACTTATGTTAATGTGCAATGCTTCTTCTTTATCTCTCTGCAGCAGGATCCTGTGCATGAGTGACTTCACTATGGATCAAGTGCTTCGACGTCTTCTCCTCCTGGGAACCACGGTGATGATGGCCCACGCCTGCCCCAAGTACTGCGTCTGCCAGAACCTGTCTGAATCCCTGGGCACGCTCTGCCCCTCCAAGGGTCTGCTCTTCGTGCCGCCGGACTTGGACCGGCAGACGGTGGAACTGCGACTCGGCGGGAACTACATAGTCAGAGTGACACGGCAGGACTTTGCCAACATGACTGATCTGGTGGACCTGACGTTGTCGCGAAACACCATCAGCTCCATCCAGCCATTCTCCTTTGCCGACCTGGAGAATCTGCGTGCTCTGCACCTGGACAATAACCGGCTGGTGGAGATTGGGCCCGATGACTTGCGGGGCCTGCTCAACCTGCAGCACCTTATCCTCAGCAACAACCAGCTGAGCCACATCTCGGAGCGCGCCTTTGATGACCTCGTGCCATCGCTGGAGGACCTGGACCTGTCTTATAACAACCTGCAGCAGCTTCCCTGGGTCTCCGTGAGACGCATGGTCAATTTGCACCAGCTCAGCTTAGATCACAATCTTATTGACTTCATCCCTGAAGGCACGTTTGCTGACCTTGAGCGACTTGCACGTCTGGATCTCACCTCAAACCGACTGCAGAAACTGCCACCGGACCCCATCTTTGTGCGAGCCCAGGACAGCCTAGTGCTCGTCACGCCATATGCACCCCAGCTGTCCCTTAGCTTTGGGGGAAACCCGCTGCACTGCAACTGTGAGCTCCTGTGGTTGCGACGCCTTGAGCGGGAT
Organism: Chitala chitala; assembly: GCA_025773905.1. NCBI lineage: Eukaryota > Metazoa > Chordata > Actinopteri > Osteoglossiformes > Notopteridae > Chitala > Chitala chitala. The sequence continues at coordinate 3,456,811 of JABJVR010000034.1, read as the reverse complement.
GATGACCTAGAGACCTGCGCTTCCCCTCCCCGACTGAAGGGACGCTATTTCTGGTCTTTAGCAGAGGAGGACTTCATTTGTGAGCAGCCACTCATCACACAGCACACCCACAAACTGTTGGTGCTGGAGGGTCAGCGTGCCAGCCTTAAATGTGCGGCTGTCGGGGACCCTGTGCCCTCGGTTCACTGGGTAGCACCAGACGAACGCCTTGTTGCTAATTCCTCCCGTGCTGTGGTATATGAGAACGGCACCCTTGATATTCTCATCACCACAACAAAGGACTCGGGAAGCTTCACGTGCATCGCGGCCAACATCGCCGGAGAGTCCACCGCTGCAGCAGAGCTGTCAGTAGTCCAGCTGCCACACCTCAGCAACAACACTGACCGCGCCGTACAGCCAAAGTCCCGCCTCTCGGACATCACCGGCTCCACCAAGGCTGGAAAGGTGGAAGCTAAGAGCTTGCCTGAGAGGGCAGTGACCGTGTCAGAAGTGACCGCTGTTTCTGCTCTGGTCAGCTGGTTGGTCAGCAAGGCTGCTCCAAGAGTCAAAATGTATCAGCTGCAGTACAACTGCTCTGACGACGAAGTCCTGATATACAGGTAAGGACCAACGGACAGCGTGATGGAAGATCCATCTCGCCTAGTTACACAACCCTTCTTCGCAGATTGTATTATATCCCATCACTTTCAGTCGTGTTAATTTCTACTAAGCATACTTCTACTTCACCAGCTTACCATCAGAAATGTATGTCACCTCCAAATAATTCAGGCATTATGCATCTTTAAAAATACATTGTGTAATGAAGTCTCTAACAAGTGAAGCACATATACTGTATTTCAGTATAAATAAACTATATAGAACAGTATCCATATGAAATATTCATTGTTGAATGTCCATTTTGTAAACAATGTATTTATACCGAGCTTCTTGTTACGCCTACAAATGTGTCAGTCACAGCATTGAAATTCCAGCTTGCACATACATTGTACAGCGTGACAATATTTTTTACTTTGTTGTCATGTGTGGAAAACATTTCTTATAGAGATAAATATAAACCCAGTGTATGGCTTACTAGGGGGTGCAGCGTACATTTTGTAGTCTGTACCCTTGCTTGCTAAACCCCACACCTCCTTTAGATGTAACTGGTAATTTATAGTCACTTCAGCCTTGGGAGCTGTGTGAGAAACTTGCTCTTTGCACTTCAGCAGAACATTCCTGAACTGCCTCCTCTCCTCTAAGGAGAAAAGGCTCTATTCTGAATTTTGATCTGATTTATGAAAAGGCTTCCCAGTCGTTTTCTTGAGGATTGCAGTGTGACAACAGCTTGAATTTAACAGTATAAATCTAATAATGCGGACAGCCAGAAATCAGTGGCGACCATTGACACAGAGGATCTGGAGAGACAGTAAAATCGCTACCTTTCTCAATGTATGTAGATTGTTTAGATGTGAATAGATCAATTCCTTCATTCTGGGATGTCATTATGTTAGACACCATGGTGGAATGCCTGGATTTTGTGACGGTTTGTTCCAGCATAACACACAGTTTTTTTTTACCAGTTGTCTGTTGCTGCCATTGGTAGATGGGAAACACGTGGGTGAGGATGGCTGCCTCATCAGAAAGCTCTGCCACAGTCCACCAACAGTTTTCATTTCTTAACTCATATGGATCTCACAGTGGGAAAGGGGGCATTAGAGGGGGTGTGACTTTCACACGTCACACCCAATCACAGCCCCTAAACGCTTTTCAGTTCTTGACTGCATATGGATCTCACAGTGGGGGGTGGCGCATTGCAATGGTTTGACTCTTACATGTGACACCCCATCACAGTCCCTAAACACAATTTTCACTAATTCTTCACTACATGTGCAGCTCACAGTCTTTTCCCCAGCAGTGTGACGGACAGGACTGGGTCGCCGCAGGCCTGTGCAAATTCCACCCCAGCTCAAAGCTGACATCGTTAAATGTTCCCAGATATCTGCAGTGCCACAGCAGAAGTGTTTTTATTTGGGCATGTACACCGGTTTGGAATGAATGTGTGCTGAGCTGGAACCGATGACATTCAGCCAGTTCTGTGGTTTGCTGTAGCTATAGCAGAAGGATGACAGAACAGAGGTGTGACCTCTATTGGTTGTGCTAGAGTTATTAAAAAACTCATATTGTCTCAGTGTAGCTAATTAAAAAGCTTTGCTCCTTGATGAGGTGTCACAATGGCCTCCGTCCATGGCCTCTATTAAGTCCCTAGGAAAATGTCAGAATCAGAACGATGGCCTGGAACTAGATCTGAATGTGACACAAGTGCTCCTTGACAGACTCCGGGGGACACAGAAGTGATGGGCCTCCAGGAAGTCTAAGGGCACCTTAAATGTATGGAGGTCTCAGCTAGCACTCACAAGGTCCCATTTTCCTCTTTCTGATCTTGCACAGCTCTTGAAGTGAGTGACAACAGCTGAGCCTGGCTTCTGCACAGATGGTGCACAGGCATTGGCTGCCACTCACAAACCAAGTCTGAGAAAAACCACACATTGCAGAATCCGGTGTTCCATTTTTGTTGGAGTGGCCAGAAAGATCGTGTTCAACAGTTCTTGTTTAAAAATGCTGTTTATGTGCATCTGGTTTATGTTTTTTTTCCTCTATGGGCACAGTCACATTTCATCAATGCCACTGAAATTAGACTTCAACAACACATGTAAAAAATTATATTGCCCTCATCCAGCAATTAGGTAATAAAATTCTCTCCATTCTTCAGCACGGTGGTATTAAGAAGCTTTATGCTGAGAGATACTACTCTTTCACATCTTGTGATTGCATAAAATCTACATTTTATACATTATGATTAACACTGTATTGTATACACTTCCTCTTTTTCTTTCTGGAAGGATGATCCCAGCTTCCAGCAAAGCCTTCCTGGTGACGAACCTGGTGTCAGGGACACGTTACGATCTGTGCGTGCTGGCAGCCTGGGAGGATACAGCCACCACCCTCACCGCCACCAACGTGGTGGGCTGTGTGCAGTTCTTCACCCGCGACGACTATCCGCAGTGCCAGGCGCTGCGCGGGCAGCTGCTAGGCGGCACCATGATTCTGGTGGTGGGCGGTGTCATTGTAGCCACCCTGCTGGTCTTCATTGTCGTGCTGATGGTCCGCTACAAAGCAGGGCCCGGAGAAGAAGTGGTGTCGAAGCTGCCTGGCGTCAGTGACACATATTCACAGACCAATGGGGGCCGCACTCCCCTTCCTAATGGGGCTCCGCCCGCTCCCCCAAAGCCGAAGGTAACGGTTCGAGAAGAGGTGGTAACATTCAGGTGTGGTTCCCTGCAGAGCAGCCTCACTGCCTCCTCTTCCTCGTCTTCCTCCTCTTCTCTGGGGGGCCGAAACGGTGACACTCAAAGCCAAGCCGCTTCGCTCGCCAGAAGGTGGAAGCCTGTACACTCTAAGGTGCGACCCAATCTCGACCACCTTCTGGGGGCTATCACCTCCCTAGAGTTACGGGGACAGGGTACAGGAAAGGACGCAGGCGCCTCATCTGCAGGGACCCATCTGGCAGCACCCCCCACTGACAAAGAGCCATTGCTGGGCCCATCCATGGACTCCAGGCTGAGCCGGCTGCTCATGCTGCCTCTAGAGAGTAACAAGCCCAGGAGGAGCCATTCGTTTGACATGGGCAACGTGGGGGGAGAGCCTGCCACCACCAGTGCTGCCTCCCTGCAGCCGCGCACCTACCCCCGCAGAGTCAGGAGCATCTGGACCCGAAGCCTGTCTGTGAATGGAATGTTGCTCCAGTACGATGAAGAGGGCAATGCGGAGGGAAACAAGGGGAGCCTTGAAGGCTCTGAGTGGGTTCTGGAGAGCACGGTTTGACAAGGCAGCATCGCTTCGCAAAGGCCAACACCCCAAGGACACTGGGGAGACCGGTATCCAGACAGCAGAAAACAGGGGAGGGTATCAGTAGCCATATTAACTATAATCCCCACTGGTGTACAGGGTACTCTCTCCCTGTGCCAAAAGGTATCCCAGAGCAGAGCAAGAAGAAGGAGAAACTACTTAAACAGCCACGGTTTCTTCCTCCAGCATTGTATGCTGCCAATGTATGATTTCAGAGATCTGTCAGTCATGGACATTACATATATCATCTACACCCGTGACAGCCAGCAGCGTCACATGTTGACACCTAGCCATCGGACTAGGGTCGGGTCAGAGGAGGACAGGCATTAATCCAGATGTGCAGGACAGCTGGTGGGCGTTGTGGAATTACCTCCCGAACCCCTCCCCCATCCTCCGCAGTTTGTGGCCTTCAGACGAGAGGTTGTAAGCAGCAGGGAACAGGTGTTGTTCGTGCAAGCAGAAGCTCACAAACAGGGTCACAGCAGGGACACAGCCGTGTGTCACCGCCTAAATCAAGATGTCTGTCAGACTGAGTGCATCGCGCTGATGGAAGGCGCGGGCAAAATCAGACTCCACTCACTTGATTAAACGCGTTACTTTGCAGTTTTGCAGGTCTGACAGCCTTTGCTCGGGCCTCTTATTTTTCCAATCGAGGGGATTTGGGGAACATTGTAAAACAAAGGTAGGCATTTATACTCACTTGTACGCATTCTCTTTTACCTCAGTTATGTTTTCCGTTAAAACTTTACCAAGAATCCAATGCCAAACCCATGCAGTTTCTTTTTACAGGTCTTTTTTATTCTACCAAGAAACTATTTTTACTGCCATGCCCAGATTCGCTCAACAATTTTTTCTCCTAATAGAACGAGATCAGTAGGAGTAATAGAAGTGGCGTCAGCATTTTGACATGCTATTAGCAGCTGAATACACAAAACACAACCAAGGATGAGAATAATAATAAATGTCCCCCCCGTGCCGTTCTTGCCAGAATCTGAAGCACTTTGTGTAGAATTACAGATCCTAATGATTTGAACTGAACCAGTTCCCATATCAAATATCCACTCTTCAGCATGTTCCATCTGGGAGCCTGCCCGTGGGAGCCTGCCCATGGCACGTTCGCAAGACTCCGCCGAACCATTGGCGCGCTCCTGGTCCCAGACTGCATCTCACACCTCCATCTGTGTGCAGCCCTTATTACTCACGGCTTTTCAAAGCGCTGTACATTAATTCTGTGTAAAATTGATGCAAGAATGTAAGAATTGAAAAATGGACTCGGAGACACTGTACAGACCTACCCTTAATATTTCAGTTAAGCAGTCGCAAGGAAGGTGCTTAACTTTATCCTTATAGCATATTTGTGTTTGTTTCACACTTGGACTTGTAGAAAATGTTTCCGTGGTCAAACTTTTTTGTTGTTGTATTGTTTTTGCTACAAAAAAGAAATATCAAGACTTCCTAAAGTGTGTTGGTGTGGTTTTTTTGTCATTGTAAAATGTCACAAGAAGTTACGTTAATACAATCAAACAACAGTTCAACTAAATCTGAAACCATTCTTTTAAAGTTTGAAGGTCTCTGTATGGAGTACGTCACAGTAGTTTCTGTGTAGTGTACACATAGTCTGTGTGGAGTTAAAAGTATGTCAAAGTGTATAGAGGGACTGTGTGAAGTGTGTCACAGTGTATAGAGGGACTGTGTGGAGTGTGTCACAGTGTATAGAGGGACTGTGTGAAGTGTGTCACAGT
>JABJVR010000034.1:3427023-3443147 GCA_025773905.1 Chitala chitala | reverse complement strand
TGAGTTGCTACCATGTGATTGGCTGATTAGCAATTTGTGTTACCAAGCAATTGAACAGGTGTACCTAATAAAGTGGCCAGTGAGTATATATATATATATATATATATATATATATATATAGTAACAACAATAACAAAACAACAATAATAATAACAATAATTATTATTATAATTATAATAATAATTAATAATAGAAAAAAATTCTGTTTATTTTTGTCATTCATATTTGGATGCTTAATATTTTTAAGATGCTTCAGCAGCTGTTGTACATTTATAAATATAAATATGCACTGCAGTTATTTATGGTTCTAAGTAATAACGTGCCCTGAAATTATACTTCTGCCCGTGTGTCACAACAGGAACTGAAGCTGGAATTTGTACGGTGTAAACACAAATTATAATTTACGTTGTACTGTTTTAGATACAACGTACAAAACAAAGCTACAGTATAGTTTATAATGAAAGCTACATTGTACTCTTGTTCTAAGATAATACGCTTACAATATTCCGGTAATATTAAAATCAGATGTAAATTAATGTTTGAATTTACGCGTTAGCTCTACACAGTGATAGGATGACACTCGTTGGTGATTTTAGAAAAATGTAACAGATCACATCGTCAACGTGCATATATGCATAAATACAAGGCAATAAAATAAAGGCATGCAACTCCAAATAAATTACATACATATTTAGCAACGTTAGAAAAAAAAAAAAAAAAAAAAAAAACCAAACACTACATGAAAACAAAGCATAGTTTCCTTACACCCTCTGGCGGTGAGGGTGAAAAGGTCCGATTGTCCTCAAACAGCAGATCATGGCGGAAAGCGAATTGAATGTGGACAGCCTTATCTCCCGACTGCTAGAAGGTAATGATGTAACGACAATTACGTTGTACTTTATTTATGCGTGGGGGAAGAAAAAAATCTTAATTTTTTAGCCGTGCGTATTTGTATTAATCCCTTAAAGACACTAAATATACTGTGCAGCCTTCTCTGGCTTTCTGTAGGTTCTTGTGTCGTTCGTGCGACTCCAATCCATACTGGAAAAGAAGGGCAAGTTGGGTGAGGAAGGACGCGGCGCTTGCAGCGTTTTTTAGGATGTGCATCCTAAAAATTGCATGGATGCGCGGCACTCGCGTGGATTATTCCCTTTCGTAATTTGTAACATCGGCGAGTTTGGCTGCAGTGCGTTGCGCTTTGCTGGATCGCCCTCTACCTCCTCGGCTTATTGAAAGCGGTCAGATGTTCGTCTACTGTGTTCGTGTTGTCAGATGTTTTGGACTGCAGAAAACGCATGATGCACATACGTGGCGGGGCTCTTGGAAATATATAGCAGTATTCGCGACTGTTAACGTTTAATGGACGCTGATGCAGTCCAAGTGAGCGCAGTATTCCTGGTAACCTAATATTAATTGGTTTCTATTTATTGTTGCGCCTTAACTCAACTGACCATCTGTCTTCATCTGTGACTGTCTTCAACTATCCAGTCTAGAAATGAGAAAGATTTGATTATGCTGTTAAAGTGTGCATTAAAGCTTTTCAGTATATACCGCTTTGCAGTGACGTACAAAACATTTCAAAGTTGTTTCGTGCAGAAAATGGTTTACAAGTTAAATGCAATAGCATGAAACGTTAAAACAGCGGTGCGTTTTATTCAAGCCAAGAAGAAAACAGGCCGAAGTTGACGCCAAAATGCCATCTGGCTTTCAGTCCCCGAGTAAGGGCATAATTAGGGAAACTTCAGCCTGCTGGGAGTCCTGTACATCTAGTCTAGAGGTTATTTTATATGCACGCCTCTTTCTATTTCTGTTGTTTTGTTTATATATACACTTCTAGAATACCAGTAGAAGAGTCAAGTAATATTGTGGATTTAAGCACAGTTTAACTGTTACAGGTGGCCTTCTGAATTGGCAGTAAACACCTGTTGTTTGAGTTCAGTATGCATTTTGTGTAAAGACGTACTTTCATTTCATCCCATGACCAGAGTCCAAAACCAAAGACGACAAACAAGAGGCAGTGATTGACTCAAGTTATGTAAACTCTGTCTGTCCTCACTCGTTTTCAGTGGTCTTTTTAGTGTTATTAGTCTAATCAGTCATTAACCATTTACAGCTGTTAAACACTTTATTGTGGTGCCACAGACCTACTTACTCTGTTGTTTTTGCAAATTATTTCAATTTTTATGTTTTAGGTTTCAGCTGTATATAGCCTGAAATGTCAACAACCATAATTCTGGTAAATCATTGTGCTCAAGGGAGAAAATAAAGGTAACGCTGAGATTTGAACCGGAAACATTTTACATTTATAATAATTTGTGTCTTTATATGCTGCCTACCGTTTGCTGCTAAATTTCTCACAAAACTCTTGAAAATATAGCAGGTTATAGAAACACATGTGGAATACATTTATTAAAAACCACAGCGTTGCTAAAAATGGTTTTATATCCGTCCCAGAGCACCACGCTGTCTAAGCAGTTCTCTTTTGTTGACACACATTTATTTTGGTTTTGGTGATATTCTATTCAGTGCAGGAGTAAATGTGCCATATTTGTGAAATGTCAGACGTTCCGCAGAACAAACAAAAACCTTCTTATATCCACAAATCTGTTCAGCTTGTTTCACTAATAGATTTTACAACTAAGGTTTACATTTTCCAGAACCCATTCTGGGAAACTGGGTGTAATGAATTGGATAAAACTGCAGTAAGTCACAGAGAGTTACAAGAAAGCCATACTTTATGGTTCCTTCGTGTCCTTGTGGGCTCTACATCTGTTTGTGAATGCCATGACTTGGTTCCTGTATTTGATTAAGTCCAGAAAAGGCTGCCTGGGCCGAGCTCTCGTAGCCGCTTTTTACAAAGAGCAGAGGGGTCTGGCATTCCTCTACAGCTGCAGTTATCATTCAGCTTCCTGTTGTGCATTCCAGGACCAGCCGTGTCACTGCTTTTTTCACTCTGGATTTTCTTGGATTAAATCATAACAGTGAAAAACATTAAGAGTTAAAACACTAAGAGCAGAATGACTCGGAGACCTTGTTTATGTTGAAGCTACAGTGTTTAACTTTTGCTGCAATCTGGCTCCATTTTAGGAACGTTGACATAGGTTGCAAATGTGTAGACATGAGTTACCATTTTGTTTTAGACTATAATGTTGTCTTTTTGCCTTGTGTTCTTCACTTGCTGTCATTGAAGGGTTATTTGACTTGTTTAATTTGACTTATTGAATGTGACATGCTGTTACGAAGCATAAATATTATGCCGTTGTTACCTTTGCTCAGGACTTAACAACCTTTGAGCTCGTGAAGATAAGGTTGCCTCCAGCTAATATTATTTTCTCACTTAACATGTTGAATAACAGGGTAAATATTATCTGACCTGTTTTGAAAATTACTTGTATCTGGTTGTTTGAGGTAGCAGCATCTAAATCTGCTCAGGCTGTAGCCTCAACAGCATTAAGTCAGTGTGGTAACGCCACCTTTTGAAAAGGTAATACGTTGTTTGTAAACAAACCATTTGAAAATAAGCCCGGACCCTCTGGGTTTGCATCTGCTTTTTCCAGTTGTACCAGCTGTATTGGGAGCAGGACAGCTGAATTTGTCAGGCCATCTGTGTGTGTCTACAGTCACAGCACAGTCATTTCTTAACCAAAGCAAATGGCAGGTTTTGCTGAGCATCACAGGGATGGTAAATGAAAACGTACCTTTGTAAACTGTAATTTCCATGAGGGAAAAGGAAAAAAGGAGACATAGGGCAGTGTGGGTGCTGCCAGGGTAAAGATGATGAGTGACGTGGTAATCGTGGCATCTCTCTAACAGTTCGGGGATGCCGTCCAGGGAAGATCGTTCAAATGACGGAAGCGGAGGTGAGGGGCCTGTGCATCAAGTCCAGGGAGATCTTCCTCAGCCAGCCTATCCTGCTAGAACTCGAGGCTCCCCTCAAGATCTGCGGTGAGTCTCTCTCTCTCTTCTTCTTCTTCTTCTTCTTCTTCTTCAGTTAATGGCCAAGTTGGCTTTTTTTCAACAGACAGTTCTACTTAAACACTTTATGGCTTGTTGTCATGGTTCATGGTTTTCTTTTCTGCAGACAGGTTTGCTGTGTTTGAGGTAAAAGCTTTCTCTTCCGCATGTCTATTCACAGGTTAGAGAGAACGGAAAATTATGAGCAGGCTAACTTTGTGTGAGTGCTTTCATGCATATCTGATTGTGGTATGACCAGTAAGACTTTTTTTTTTTTTTTTTTAAACCCGCCGTGGCTGTGCTCGTAAATTGAGTCAGCGCCGGCGCATTGTCTTTTGAGAGTGAAGTGATAGGCCTCCTCAGAGGTTGAGTCTTTGTTTCCTGTGAAGGCTGCGGCTATCTGTTACAGTAACACAGTCCAGAATGGCCTGGAACAGAAGAGTGTACATGGGAAGTCCTTGAATACACTCTGGCTCCTTCTCTTCCCTCCCTCTGCTGCGCCCACGCATTTCACTGCGCTCCTGCTGTCGTTGTGCTCTCGGCAATTGCGGTTGCCGCTGATGCATGTGTTTTTCTCAGTTTATCTTCTCCTCCAAAGAAATATGTCTTTCTCAACACATTTATATTCCTTACCACAACCTGCACACAAATGTGTACATACACACACCCACACACAAATCAGCTGAGCTCACCGCCGTGTACTCATGCTGCAGTGTACCTGACAGTGGCTCCCTTTACAAAGCCTGAAATTTGAAACAGACTCTGAGACATGTTTGGCCTTTCATGATCTATTGAAAAGCCGGATGAAGTCCTAAACTAAAAACACTTAAGCCTAGGCACAGAGGGAGAATGGGATGTATGGACTCCTTTTGAGTTAGGGGGGAAATGCTGCTTTATCATCAAGCGGCTTCCTTCTGTCCTCCCCTTCTCTTTTCTTCTCTGTCCATTGTGCTGTCCCCTGTGGTCTCGTCCTCCTCCTCCTGCCTTGTGACGGTTTTTCTGCATCCTCTCTGTCCTGGCGGTGTGTCTGTGGCCTGTGGCAGCAGTACTGACAGGGTGTGCTGAAAAAGTAGAACAGGAGGCTAAATATGAAGAGCTGTGTAGCGCACAATCATTAGCAGGCCCTCCATGTTAGGGAATGGTGTCAAAGAAGGACGCATGTGCAGCGCAGATGACTGTACGTGATGACTGTCAGTGTAGAGAAGGGACTGCACAACGTGTGCTGTGCACTGTAAACGTACTCTTTCTGTGTTTGCAGTTCGGTTTTGGCTAAAGTACTTGGGTGCATGGTTGTTACTATTTAGATTTATAGGTATTTAAGTAGCTCGAACATGGTATGTCTTTTTTTTTTTTTTTACTCTTAAATCAAGCGCTATGTCTTTTCTTCTGGCACCCCCATCTTGCCACGCTTGATCACAGGCGATATCCACGGACAGTACACAGACCTGCTGCGGCTCTTTGAGTACGGCGGCTTTCCTCCGGAGGCCAATTACCTGTTCCTGGGTGACTATGTGGACCGGGGCAAGCAGTCTCTGGAGACCATCTGCCTCCTACTGGCCTACAAGATCAAGTACCCAGAGAATTTCTTCCTGCTGAGGGGAAACCACGAGTGCGCCTCCATCAACCGCATCTATGGCTTTTATGACGAGTGTAAGACACGAGCACAAGAGATGCATACCCATGTGCATGGTCAGGTCATTGACATTGCTGGACATTGCGAGGACATTGGAGTCCTGACAGACCTGCTGCCTCCCTCACGCTGTTCCGCTTTTCTCAGGTAAACGCAGGTTCAACATCAAGCTGTGGAAGACGTTCACAGACTGCTTTAACTGCTTGCCCATTGCAGCCATTATCGATGAGAAGATTTTCTGTTGCCATGGAGGTGCGTATTCGTAGTCAAAGCAGCAGAACGATTTTGGTTATTTTCAAGTGAAGGCCAAATGCTAGATGAAATGCATATCATTTAATCTTGAGAGATTAGATTTTATGTTACAATAAACAATTAAAAACAGGCAAATTACCATTAAAGTGTACTGTAAAACCATTTACTTCCAAATGTATATAAGGAAAAAATATATATGGTTTTTTTTTTTTTTTTTTTTGTGAAAGTTTGTGTTCCTAAAGTCATAATATGTTGCTATTTACTTATTGTTTAGATATATATATTTTTGGTTTTATCAGTTTTGACCTTTTGGGGATTAAGTACATAAAGGACAAATTCAGATTTTTGTGAATATTTTAATATTTCTCTGATAATACAGGGCTCCTTAAAGCTCTGCACTTTCATGTCATTCTTTTAAATTTGAATGAATTATAAAGTCTGTGTTCTCGATTTTTATTCAGTACATACGTTTACATTGTTATTAGCTGTGTAACAGTTCTTAATTCCACTTTTGAATTACCTGGTAATTGTTGCAGTAGTTCTTGACCTGGTTGTCCAGTAAGAATGTAATTGAAGAACCTGGCAGTAGTTACAGGCTCTTGTGCTTTCCTGGCCCGTGTCCCTTCTACCCATCCTGACACCGTCTCTTTCCAGGTCTCTCTCCTGACCTGCAGTCCATGGAGCAGATCCGCAGGATCATGAGGCCTACAGATGTCCCCGATACAGGTTAATGGCTTACAGTTCATTTTGACATGTCTGTGGTTTGTGTGTATACGTAACCTTCAGATAGAAATTTGGTTGCCACGTGTGCTTCATGTAAGCTTCCATTATACCAGATTGATGAGTGCATGTATTTAAATGTTTGTATGTATATGTGTTAAGGTGTGTGCGTGTGTGTGCGTGTATGTAAGTAACCTGGGGCAGAACTGCTGTCTATATGTATGTACATTAGTACAGTACATAAATTTATAATTTCTCATTAAAACATTTAATAGTTTAAAATTTAATAATTCAATTTTAATTTTTTATAATAAATTATAATTTTGTAATTTTATAGGTTAAAATTGTTTCTATACACTAAACTGCACTAAATGCTTGATAGAGTGGATTTAAAATTTTTTGGGCAGATGCAATAATACTTTCAAATGCAATAATACCTTTTCTATACAATATGTGCAATATTATGAAGAGAATTTCTCTATTTGACAGCAGAATGTGGAATGTGTGTGTGTGTGTGTGTGTGTGTGTGTGGTTTTGTGTGTTTCTACTTGCCTTTATCAAAAATAACTTTAAGAGAATATTGTGTAGTTTTTAACTTTTGGCACCAACAAGGATTGCATTCAATTTCATTGTACATGTACAATGAGAATAAAGACTATTCTATTCTGTTCTATTATTCACTATTCTGTCTATACAATAATGTTCTCCTTAAGACAGACCTGCTCTGAAACCACATTCACACCACATTCCCATTAATGTAGATCTGCTGTCTTTCGTACTGTGTGTACTTGTGTGCGCACGCACGTGCGGGTGTGTGCGTGAAACAGGTCTGCTGTGTGACCTGCTGTGGTCAGACCCAGACAAAGATGTGCAGGGCTGGGGGGAGAATGACCGTGGAGTCTCCTTCACTTTTGGTGCTGATGTGGTCAGCAAGTTCCTCAACCGGCATGACCTGGACCTCATTTGTAGAGCACACCAGGTAGCTTTCAGCCTTGTAAACGCACACACGCATACACACCTTGATAGAAAAGTAAAGGTTAAAACCTTTACACATGCATGTCTGTTTAAAGCTGGTTCTTGTCAGCCAGATGTTCTCTCTATCTTCTGTAGAATGTGAAATGTTTCAGATTTGCCATGAATGTGGTAAGTAGACTATATAGCCTGCCCCATATTCCAGTTTTAATTAAATGTTTACACTCCCGTCATGATAAATAACGACTGTTGTCAGGATAACTTACTGAACAATTACTGTACTTTGTTATGGAGCAGAGAGGTTGTACTGTGTGTTCTGTATTTCCAGAGCCTCAGCATTAAGTCTTTATTAATATTGATTGGTTTCTAGGTGGTGGAGGATGGCTATGAATTCTTTGCCAAGAGGCAGCTGGTGACTCTGTTCTCTGCTCCCAACTACTGTGGTGAATTTGACAACGCTGGAGGCATGATGAGTGTGGATGAGTCCCTCATGTGCTCTTTCCAGGTGATGAAAAAAGCCTGTATGCTCTTAGCAAAGTCAGAGGTAAGCGTACACCTAACTGAACGCGTTCAGCTAACGCACCTGCCTCTGCATTGCCCTTCCTTAGATCCTGAAACCATCAGAGAAAAAGACCAAGTACCAGTATGGAGGGGTTAATTCGGGGCGTCCTGTCACACCTCCTAGGACAACCCAGGCACCCAAAAAGAGGTGAACAGCTGGCCCCCAAGAAAGCTACCTATGAGGAGCTTCCTGGGAACTCCCCTCTTTGTCCATACATTGGTGGGAACTGCACCTTTAACTATGTGTACAGACAAACTCTGCTGTGAGCAGTTTTTTTTTTTTTTTTTTTTTGCTGATTTGTTTGTTGGTATTGATATATTAGTCTTTTTTTCCCCCCCCATGCCTTGAGATGAAGATGCAGCAAAGAAAAGCTGATATAAAATACCCGTGTCACATCAAACTCAGAAGGGCCCGATTTACATTCCTGTCTGCTGATGGAAACGAGGGTAACAGATGCTTCAGTAAGGTTTCCGTTTTGGCAGAAACATGCACATTTGTAATCCAGTGTCATTTCCCATTCTCGCATTGGCTATAGGGAACACACTGATAATGGTTAAAGATTACCCACTGTCATTGCTTGACAGGCTAACACTGGCTGAGGAAAGGTTTCCCTCTTGTGGTGACAGTATGTAAGTGCTGCTGAAGGCACACTTCCACGGTACTGAGCCTTCCTCATGTAATGGGCAATATGTTGAAAAAGTGGACTATTCACTGTACTGTATCTCCTTTTTTAGTAATTATTCACTCTCCTCTCAGAATACATTTAAGTCACATTTTCACCTCCCTTTTTACATTTTTTTTTTTCTTAATCACGCATTTCCCCAAGATTGGAGGAGTAAGTGTAGTAGTTCTGAGTTTTGTACAAGACTGATTCTCTCTGAATAAACGAGAGTGCTGTAATGCCCTTAATGACTGGACTGTTAATAGAGGTGGAAAAAAACCTGTTTGTTACTAATCAGATTTTGTTCCATACAAAAAAAATCTGGTACACAGTATAATTGCTAATTTTGAATGTTTAAATATTAACTGAATGCCATTCAGTATATTCTACATATGTATATTTGAGTTAAAACCAAAGTAAAAACCGACCAGGACTGAATAGGTCCTGCTGTGTTTTCCTGTGTGGAAAGGATTACTTTATGTCTGTATAAAATTTTTCACTTCTAAATAACCTTAAATACTGTTTGTGCCCCAAACACATTTGTTAACCTTTATTTTATAAAATATAGAATTAACAGTAACACAATGGCACCACTTTCTGCATTCATCCACACGGTTTGAACTCGTTATGTGCATCTCACACAGACTGTAGCGCTTGCAGGACAGACTGCGGCACCCTGCTGGCGTAGTACTGGTGATCACGCAGTGTAGCCAGCACTCCTCCAGAGTTCATGTGCTTTACGTTGGCATGGTAACCGTATGGTCTGCCATGCATGTCTGTCAATTTCCCTGTTGACAGTGAGGGGAAGAGAAAGAGCAAAGGTTTATCTAGAATGGCCTCACAAAAATATATACTGACCCCACAATTAGTGCATCCAATAACCATATACAAAATCCAACTGCAGAGAATAACATCTATTTGCAGCTGATTTTCCAAAGCAGTGAATACTTTATATATAGTGTCCTAATTGTTTTTGTTACTGCAATGAAGACACACAAGGGAGTGTACAAAAAGAGTGCTCTCACCCCCCACGGCATGTAGAATGGCCTCAGGGGCACACGTGTCCCATTTCTTACACCCAGGGCTGGCAAACACATAGGCTGAGGCCTTCCCCTCCACCAGCTGGATAATCTACACATGCACACAGAGACAGGTTTATGGCACAACCTTCACACATCAAAGCTGTTGTCTGGAGTACATGATTTGTGTTTTAGGTAAGTATGATACCCATCATCACAATAAATTAGTGACAATCATTTATTTTAAAGTGTTCAAGAAATTAAATGCAAAAAATTTGAAAGGCATCACACCTTATTTCCAGCGCCACCAACTCTGATGACATCATGTGGGTCCATGGCTTGAACACAGTCCATCACCAGTTTGTTGCTATGGGAACGGGTGGTTGTGATGATCCGTTGGCCCCCCTGCACCTCTTTCAGCTCAAAGCCAAAGGCCCCTAAGCCCACCATGCCCCAGAGTGTCCTCCCTAAGGCAGCTCCTGAACCCAACTACGCAGAAAGACCAGAACTTTGTACAGATACGAAAACTGCACAGTATGCATTAAAAGGTAAACAATTTCTCAATTAAGAACTCCACTGGCATCTTTTTATTAAGTGCATATGTAAAAGGGGTCCTCAAAATGCTTATCAGTTTAAAATATCACAGGTCCAAACAAGATTTCTGGGAAATTCTAAAGTTAATTAACCGAGGTGTTCTTCTATTGTCTCATACCTGGTAGTTAAAGAAGGGCTGGTTGATGACCCCAGCTATAGCCTTCCCATCGTATGCAATGCCAATCAGTACAGTAACGTGATCCAAAAGGCCTGAGAGAGAGAGAACAATGCTGCTGCTGAGAAGGAAGCACAACATCCACAAATCAGCAACAGAGGGTCTAACTGGCCAGGCTAGGCCAGCATCCCAAAGGCACAAATGGTTATGGTTTTAAATAGATGTAATTTTAGCAAAATAGGAATGTGGTTCAAGCAAACTTCATCTCGTCATACCGCATGCCTGTATATACCACCCCCCACACACACAATTATTTACTCCTCTTTATCTTCCAAAGTACACCCACACATCCTCCTCCTGCTGGGCCCCTGACTCGATACCCCCCCACACTGGTTTGACATGCCCCTCACCTGTGGGAATCCAGCTTCCATACAGAGAGTTGTGCTGAGTCTCAGGGCCTCCTGCTCTGCGTGTGACAGCTGTGTCTGCCCAGCCCTGTGCAGGTACGCTGCAGCTGGGCCACAAGCATGAGGACGGTGGGGGAAAGGGCAGAGAGAGAGAGACAGGCTGAGAAACAGAGAAACGCACGTCAAGACAGAGGTGGACCGGTACGAGCTGTGTAATGTCACAGAGAAAACCAGAGCAAGGAAATAACTGGCAAACGCTGCAACACAGTGACAAACAAGTGACACAGCAGGTAGATGATAAACTGGTGCTACGGTTTTCTATACAGAAACAGCCAAAACTGAAATACAAATGTACCATCACTAACAGTCCTGCCTAAAATGCCATAATATTTTAGTGGTATGACCACAGGGCTACTTGCTTGGATTACGATTCACTTACCTTCAGTGTACTCTTTGGTGCCATCCAGGGGATCAACCCACACGACAAGCTACGGGAAAAAGGGACACCATGACCAAACCACAATTATTTTTCACTAGTGTCAATATGTGCAGAATTTCAAACGTATTTTCCATCAAGTGCAAAAATTAACACAAATTGTACAATGCTTAAAATTCTGCTGAGTTGTCTTTCTTAGCCTTTTACGGCTGATGTGTTCCAAGTGCTTTTCCATTACCTCCTCCTCTTTGATGTTGCTGTACTGTGGTGGACACGCCTTCTGTAGGATCTCTTCACACTGCCCGTTTTCAATGAGATCCTCCTCAACAGTCTCAGATGGTAAATCCTGTCCAAGACAATAAATGGTTTAGATTATGATACATATTCCACAGAATGAGGACAGATCCTAAACTTGCAGTACGCATGTTCATCTTAGCTTCTATGAAAGTAGCCAGATTTAGCCAACCCACCTCTTCTCCAATTATGGTGACATTAGGGAAGTTTCGTGCCAGGGAGGCACAAATGCTTTTCTGAACCAGCCTGTCAGCCAAGGTTTGCAAGTCACTGGCTCCTGTCTGCACACAATACCATAATGAAAATAAGTACATCACTAACCAGAGATCACAGAGGCATGTGTACACAGGAAAACGCAGACGAATAAGACTATGCCTCTATGAGCTCTGTGCTCCAGTTCTGGACTGAATTGTGCCTTTTCTGTGCTACCTTCTCCACAATGCCAAGGTCCCCGCTGTGCATCACTCTCCTTGCGATGCCCCCTGCCCGCTCAGCCACGACAAACGCCGAGGACAACAAACGCATCACCAGGGATGGACGTCCTGCCATTACAAACTGTATAAAACACAATGAAGAGAGAATAAGATGAAAAAAGCCTGTATACTTTAATGACTGGAATGTGTCAACATCATGTGGAAATAGAATTACAGTAATAATATATAGTATTTCATTATTCAAATGCAGGAAAAAAAAAATCACACATTATTAAAAAGACCAGTGACTTGCTGATCCTAATATTCCTACAACAATACACCACTGTGCTTGATACTTTCAGACACTGTTACCAAGATTCAATTCAGTTTTGAAAGTGTTTTTAGACTCTGAGCTGCCAGTGGTATGTATGGTGTCACTGATGAGGAAATTTCACAATGAAACATCTATTAAATACTGTGGACTTCAGACCAGATACAATGTTAACCATGCATTGTTTTTTTCAAGCTGCCTCATAACGTTTCTGTGGAAAAGTTTATGACTATTATTATAATTTATTTAGTCAAGGAGCAGAGCAGTACAACGCTTTTAGGTTCCTTTAAACAAGGTACAAAACTTTGTCAGATAATGTACAATAATCTCAATTTTGTACATACACAGAAAAATAACTAGAAATTTTAAACTACTCCCTCCATCAAAGTGTTTATCCAGTTTTGGCTAACAGAGGATATCTCTACCGTGCCACCGCTTTAATACATTGCTTAATGGTTAAAATAAGGAAACGGTAAAGGTTTCACGGTATTTTTACACTCAAGCACGTTTACTTCATTGTAGGCTTGACACAACACAATAAAAACATTCTTGCTGTTACTAGAAAGGGGACATAACGCCTGAAAACAAGACTACACAGGTGCATTCTCACTTTATATGACTTAACCTTGTGAAAACGTGTTAAGCAAATAATAATAATAATAATAATAAAATAACAAAAGGTCAATGTTATACGAACCCTCACAACGGCGAAACTCTCACTCTGAAACCTAAATTACTTGTCCCGCCGATCGGAATCAGGGAAGCAGTCGTGTCCTCGTCGTTGTGTCACTTACCGAAGTTGATTTGTTTGCTATATATTTTATAATTTGACCACGCGGTTTATTTACGTACACAGCAATGTCAGTCAACCGCGTAGCAAACTGGCTTTCATCAGTATCTGCCTCTCCAATGACTGTAAAACACAGCTTTTTGAAGAAAAAAAATACATCTAGCTATAAGTCGAAAAAAGACACTATACCATTTAAAACAGTCTCACAGACGCGTAGTGGTTATAAAAATGTAACCAGTCACAGTGAGTCAATCACACCTTTCCCAGTTCAATAACACTGGGAGCACTTTGAACTGCACGCACTGAAAGCGGAAGCGCGACACCGTAAGACTTCGAGTATTTGGGCCCTAAAGACCGTCATTTCTGATCATCGTCGCTATTAATAGAATTTGATCGTTTTTGCTACTGTAGGTCTGTATTACGACTGTGGACTTAAAATATAAATTGGTAGTGTGCATTAGTGTTATAACTACACACGCATTGCATACATAATATTATAAAATAAAATAACTTTTGTCAGTTGCATATTATGTATGCAAAATGCCATCACTGTTAGTAGCTTGACTAAATTCGTTTGTCCAGCGCAAGCATAGGTACAGATGATAGGCTTAATGTTTAAAAGTTTTACATAATGCTTATTAATTATATTTGAGGAAAAAAAATGATTACAAAAACGTCTTACAAAGCTCATTCAGTTTTCTTTAGCCTCGTTGAAGACCATATAGCTCCATTAATATAAATCTAATTTTTTGGATTTCCTGTTCTCAGACGGCTGGATTAAACCGTTAATAAATAATACAGGGATCCATTTAGTATATACTAAATCAATATAATTCCCTGTGTAAAATACAGTAAGTATATTCCGAAATTCTTAAAATAAATTCAGTTATGTATTATGTTGAATTAAAATGAAGAATTTACTTTTATATGGTAACTATATTATACACCACTAGACCACAATTGTATAGTCAGACTACAGTATATCTATCAGCCCAAATCAAAGCCAGTAACTCTTCAGTGAATTAATCTGGATTACTAATATCTGTCCATATTACTCCTTTAAATGTTTGCCTTTCATTCTGCCTCCTGTAGCAGGCATAGTTTTGTAATTGGTCTTTCCAGCACACGTTTTTACTTCTCACATGCCCTCTTGAAACTGGCATGGCCTTTATTATTGGCCACTATTCATGAGTTTCTCAGGGCACTGGAATCCACAATAGGACGACACCCCCAACTTCAGAGTTTCTTCTTAGTCATGAGCAATGCTGCCACTCCTGCATAAGAGATAGGTACTCCATCTACACTAGAACAGCTCTGCCATGTCATAAATTTGTCTCCAGTGCTTTCTTTCATAGAAATTTGTTCATCAAAGACATCAAGTTGCATTTCTGGCAGAGTTTTCATCAGTAGTTTATGACTTGGGGTTAAATAGCTAAAGATCATTGGGGTCACGTGATAAGGCTGTTGAAAGATCTATCATGGATGATTGCCTTTAGGTCACATAACAGGTTTTATATGCTGTCATCATCCAGGACTGGCTGTTTTACAACAGAATTAGGTATTAAGAGTTTTGAGGCACATTGTTGAGAAAGGCACTATATAAAAATAAACTGAATTAACTTGAAATTTAAGTATTCTCACCACAATACAAATCTGGCATTCCCAGACTCCTCTGCAGTGTGATACCCCTGGTGGGTTAAAAATCCACTGAATACCTTTTTAAGCATCATCTCATTAATCTTGAACTGGTTTACGTTCTTTACTGCTTCATTAAGTTTTTGTTCTGTGGTAAGACAAGCATAAGGAACACCATATCTTCTCAGCATAAGTAGTTGCTTTCTGACCTCAATGTGCCCAAAATAATGTACGCTGGTATTTATAAATGGGGTTTGTCTGCCAATAACCTGTGTAGAGGCAAATCTGCCATCATCTGTTCACAAGTCTTGGCACTGAATCTCTGGCAAACATGACACTCTGATATTATCTGCTGAAATATGTTTACTCTGGGAATCCAAGATTTCTTTATCAGTGTTGCAAGTACATGGTTTCTTCCCAAGTGACCAATTTCCTGATGTTTGTGCTGAAAAAAAAGAATAGCTATTCTTTAGCCAAGATGTCCTGATTCTGGCATCGCTGCTTTTTTAAGTCATCCACTTACCCTTAACACCCCATTGCTAAAGTAAGGGTCCAACTTGTGCAAATGGCTGCCTTTCTTTATGGTCTTCCCATGTAGTAATGTTTTGATTTCTTCTGTGTACCTTTGTTTTTCACTGTAACAAATTAGAAGCAGAGGTTGGGCTCTTAATTATGAACTGTAGGCCTAGGTCAGGGCCCTTTCTTTGTTTAACAGATAATGTCTTCTGAGACACTGTCACTGGGTTTAATGCCGCTATCAACATCATGTTCATGCGAACCTTTGAAATCCAGTTTTTTGGAAGGAAATATGACTCACAGTGTTCACTCCTTCATATGAACCACTCATTCTGTTGCAAATCCTTTTATACATTTGACATCAGTAATGTCACTTCTGCATTGAGCTCTTTAAACTCTTCACATAGCTGACAAAACTACATTCACATACTCTAAAACTACATTCACATTTTCTCATCTTCTATTAATCTTTCTACTTCAGTTTGCAAGTAACTTATGCCAAAATGTGTCTCTTACACAGGTGTGCATGATTTTGGATGAGTTGCAAAAAACAAGTTTTTCTAAATGATTTTAACCTGCTGATTTCGAAAATGATATCCATTTTCTCTATAACATAGGGTTTGCCTGATATTTTATGAAATTCAGTGATGCTTACTTATCGGTAAATTCGGGATTCCAGTGGTCTGGCATAAACCCAAAAATCATGTTGATGACTACTGCATTTGCATGGTAAACACTAGTGGGTGCAATGCAAAGAATAAAAAGGAAATATTTTATCTGAATTTGCCTTACACATTGAGTACGGTACCTCACGATGACAACA
>JABJVR010000034.1:3397885-3418347 GCA_025773905.1 Chitala chitala | reverse complement strand
AAATCAACAACAGAATGGCTTCAACAGAAGAAAATACGCCTTCTGGAGTGGCCCAGTCAGAGTCCTGACCTCAACCCAATTGAGATGCTGTGGCATGACATCAAGAGAGCGATTCACACCAGACATCCCAAGAATATTGCTGCACTGAAACAGTTTTGTAAAGAGGAATGGTCCACAATTCCTCCTGACCATTGTGCAGGTCTGATCTGCAACTACAGGAAACGTTTGGTTGTGGTTATTGCTGCCAAAGGAGGGTCAACCAGTTATTAAACCCAAAGGTTCACATACTTTTCCACCCTGCACTGTGAATGTTTACATGTTGTGTTCAACAGAAACATATAACGTTTGTGTGGTATTAGTTTAAGCAGACCGTGTTTTTCTATTGTTGTGACTTACATGAAGATCAGAATACATTTTATGACCAATTTATGCAGAAATCCAAGTAATCCCAAAGGGTTCACATACTTTTTCTTGCAACTGTAACTTAGCAGCAGCCATGTTCTCCCACACAGAAATGCCCTGTCTATCTAGGCCAAGTGCAGCAAACATGCCAGCTGTTCCACCATTGGGTCTAGACAATCCATTCAGCTTCCCCCAATCCAAGAATTACCTGTCTGACACCTCGACAGTTAAACAGGTTGTTCATCACTCTACTTCCTGGCTGCCCAGTAGAACATGTGGTCCTATCCATGTGCCCATAACTGGCACTCTGGATATCTAATACACCCCTATCTGCAAGAAGTAAATCAAAGCAAGATTGTCACCTGGCCATCAAGGTTTGATACAGCATTACCATAAACAGTCAATCATGACCACATGTCATGTTACACATCCAAATGCAAAGGCTTGCAGGCTCATAACCTTGTGTTAAGTAGTTGGTTATCAGCTGGCTTGACAAGCTGTGATGCAGCCAAGTGCTCAGCCAAATATCATACATTGAATCACACTACCTACTGCAGTGCCAGGGAAGTCCCTCTACAATGATGAAAGCATTTCCAACAAGGGTTCCAGCCTCCAATTACAACATCCCAACACCTTATTACCGCAAGATATCGTGCCGTGAAGCCTTCTCATGTCACGCTCTTCTTGGCATTGACAAAACCTGGAAGGGGTTAGAGATAAAGGGGCATTGCAAGCAACTCAATTGTTACAATACAGAAACATGATTCAGGACTAGCAGAGTCAATTTCTGTGAACCCACCTTGGAGACCACAGGCAGGGGGGAAAAAAAGCCATACGTACCTAAGCAGGTGGCCAACAGAACTGAAAAGACATTTGGGAACACAGTACATTTAAAGACACCACAGTCCACAAAGAAACCCACCAACACAAGTTTTTTTTTGTCTCAAACATTGATACTCACTGATGAGCAAGTCTACTTCTTTTCCCAAGATTGTTAACAGCTTGGGGACAAACACATCAAGTCAAGTAAAAATACAAGAAGCCAGGGAGAAGTTGCAGTGTATTCTCCCAGTCACCAAGTTCCCGTAGGATACACAAATGCTTACGGGTGCACTAGTCAGAAAGACCTTATACCATCTGAAAGCATTAACGAGCGCCATTGTATGCAGTACGGCTGTTAAACTGCACGTTCTCATCCACTACACAAACAACTAAACAAACAACTAGCGAACGAAACACTACTCGGTGATGAAAGCTTTGAACAAATGGCATGGAACCACGTTCATACAAACGTGAAGAGAAATCCAAACAAGAAAACCGATCGTACTTAGTGACACATTAGCTAGAGAAACGCGTTTATTACGGTTTGCAAAAACAGACCACGATGGAAAGCGGTCTTTAATATCGACGTTATATGTAACGACTAGTGAATTGCTAGCCGGTCTGACCTAGGAGTGTAGACAGGTGGCAGCAGCCTAAAGTACAGCACAGGCGCTCACTGAGGCTAGTGAGTGGCGGCGTGCACAGAGAGCCCATTAACCCTGCGCCTTACAGCCAGACGCGCTCAAGAAGGACGCCAACATGCCCACACTGTGCATATCAACGTAGTCACTTTCTCCCCACGATTACACCCACCACAGCTTGCTTACATTCTCAAACTCAAGGTCGGTCTTTCGCACGTCCGGGCGCATTTTCTGCCTGGCCCTCACACTGACCTTGGTAAACGGCCGGTACGTTCAAGACTACACACAAAGACCAAACACACCACCTTTATGAAACTATTCACGCGAAGTCAGTTACTCTTCTGGTTCACAAGCAAGGTTTTAATCAACGTAACTGCAATCAGATAAAATTACTGAGTTTAGTAACTAGCTATGTTGTGTCACGCACGTACCTACTATTTTCGGTATAGCATGCTGAGTCCGTTGATTTCTAGGCTAATTTTTTATTCGATTATTATTATTATTATTTTTTAACCGTATTAATTATTGTAACTAGAAGCGCTTGTTATCGTTTAACTAGGAAAGTACATTCTTTCCATTTTATGGGCTAAGTAGAGCATTTCATTAATATAAATACCGAATGTAGTTTCAGTTAATAAAATCCGCAGTACTGTACATGAAAGATGAATGAAATAATCACAACGAGCGGCGGCTGGGGGAAATGTTATAGTTACGGCTGTGCCATATTCAGTCAGTTAAGTTAACTCATTTGTATCATGCTCTGTGAAATACTTGGCAAATGTCAACATTACTAAGATGACGCATCCTTACACAAAATAAACAGTACAATATAGGGCTATTTATTTATTTAGTTCTCATAATCCCCCCATACTTTCCATTCTGAGCCATTGCTCCGTCCCTCATTGCTCCGTCCCCCCTGATGAAGGTGCTTAATTTGCTTACTTGCCATTAACCTGTATCACTTTTCACTAGTGCTGTATTGACTGAGTACTGTGAGAGATGTAGTCAGTAAAAAATGTTGCGATAGCGCTAAAGTGATGCACAGGATGGCAAATTACTAAGACTGTTCCGTCTGTTAGTGTGTGATTTTAGATGACATAAACTCATTCCAATACTATGGTTATACAAATGTGCAGTTCAGACATCTGATTAATTGAGCACACAGCAATTAACTGTAGTGGAATGGTGTTTTATGGTGAGATGTGAGTAATTGATGAATGTAACGATTTAGCAATAAAATCGATAAAGTTTTAATCAGAATATAGAAAGCAACGTGTTTAATATGTGTGTGTGTGTGTGTGTGTGTGTAAAAATGGTTCACTTGTCAAATAGGATTAGGTGTGGGGCTTTCAGTATATAAGGGCCTCCGATCAATAGAGTTTAGTAAAGCCTGTTAAACAGAACTGTAAATACTGTGCATGTTGTATTCGTAAATGAAAAGCCTTGAGCACCACTGACATCACTACACCCATCTGTTGACAATTTTGACTGGGTGGTACTGAACTGGGTGCCATCTTCTACCAAGTGTCCAGCTGTATTGCCTACTCTCATACAAATCTCAATTTTTGTACATTAGGTTGTGCCTCAGCAGCAGTTTTCCTTTTTTGTGAGTGGTCTTCTGTTTGTATTTGATTATTGTGTTACTGTGTTTAGTTTTTATTTTACTATGACTACTATTTTACTATGAAAAGAACTATGACTTTTTTGTATGTGCGTAAAACTTGTTGATTTTGGTATAACTGGTTGCTGATGGTCTTGTATGTACACATAGCCTGGAGGAAGCACTTGTTGTAGATTAAATACCTGGGTCGTTTGTGGCCTTTGTTTGTACCAGACTGTCATGCACCTGCAGTGGTAAACATCATACATTTGTGGAACAGACAATTAGCAAAAAGAGAAAGTTAATCCCTGTTGACACAAATGGATAACGTGTGTTTGTAATTAAAGTGAATCTTAGATCTAAAATCAGTGCTTATGCCTACTGTATGTCACTACCAGAACTTCTCTGAACTGTGAAAGTACCATAGTAATTTCCAAATATTCAGCTTAGTAACTTGTATGATTTTTTATTATTTACACGCCCTAATATACACAGTCAACCCTAACACCTATAATGGATGGAGCCAGAACTTTTACTAAGGGGTAGGCAAGTCAAGCAAATTGATTTTTGCTTGTGTGGTAATTACACTTCATGTTATTTACATAATAACTGAAGTAATGGCATAACTGGGGTGGTCAGAAGGGGGTTCCCCTCTTCAGTTGGCCACCCCTGGTTCACCCCTCAAACTCTGCCATTACCTCCTATAGTGCTGTATTGTATACTATTCTTTTACTTTGGTCCTTTGAGCAATTAATCAGAAGTAGCACATTTTAAAAATATATTAATGTTCACACTGTTTATTGTAGTATGTCTTTTTCTGGAATGCATACAGAGCTCTAATTGAGGTATTTCATTTAACATGTCACCAGCAAACATTAATGCCAAAATCAATTCCTTCTATGGCTGTTTAAGTGTATCACACAAATGTAAATATTTTAAATATATCTTGTATTTACACTTCTGCTTAACTGGCACTTTCAAAGAAAGACACATGTATTTATATAACTATAGAACCAGACCAAAGTCTTACTGCAATTGGTTTGAAGCCAGATTTTCTTGATTTTATATGCACTTGGCTGTAATCGCTTACAGTTTAGTTATAAAATGAGTATATGTCTCTATATAATTCATAAAGTGTAAGGAATTTTGAAATAAACTTGAGCTACAGATGACTGTTCGAACTTGTCACTGATTCTGTAAGGCTAACAGTATGACCCATGGTTTGTAGTGTATCTACTTGGAGTAGCTGTTAGCCTTTGTTCTCACTTACTTTCTCCTGTCTCTGTTCAGCCAGGGCTACCACCTACAAACTGCCAGAGACTTACGCTCCCATCCCAGTGTCACCCTGGACCCGGCCACAACGTTTAACCCCCCCCAGTTCCGCTCACGAAATCAGAGCTACATGCGAGCGGTCAGCACCCTCAGTCAGGCAAGCTGCGTTAGCCAGGTGAGTGGGATTGATCCCCCACCCCTCCTCACCAGAGAGCATCGAAGCAGGAGAACCGAATGGGGAGTGATGGTGAATTGGGGTACCCATATTCCTGCTCTTGCCTAATAGTGCATTCCAGAATGATCCTTATGTTCTAGAATATTCTGATTGGGCCAATACTTTACTATGGACCTTTAGGTTGATGTTATGTTCAGTCAAGTAATTTTAAGGGTGTTAATTATATGTGAGATTTTTTTGGATGTGTGTGTTGGCTTTGTGGACACTTCTGAGTATTGCTTAGTCTCTGCTTGACATTATATACTGTAAATAGCTTTCAGAAAATGGAACAGGAACTGTTATAAATATACTCAGGCTGGGTAAAAAAAAAAAAGTAATTAAATTCCAGTATGTATATATATTTTGTACTAGTGTTAATTTTACTTTGTATTTGATTGTAGTAAGGCATTTGTACGTATGCAGTATGCGGACTTTAAACTGCTGTTTTTTTACATTTGAAAATTCATCAGAGATTGTGTGTGAGTACCATCAAATTACAAAAGACCTGGAGATTTATTGTAAGTATGGAAATAATGTGGAATTGGTATATTAGTTGTGGCATAGTTAACCCCTATATTTAGGAAGGTGTGATCTGTATCATGTTGCGTGTATAAGCTATTGGTATGAGCTGATATCGGCTGTTTCTGGTGTGGTACACCATTAGCATATATGCTGGAAGGACTTTGCTCTGCTTATTCGTTTGGTACATGGGTGATTTATGTTTTCATTTTCTTTGGTCAGATAACAACACTGTAGTTAGAATTGATGACAGCTATTAAGCACCATTAAACCTTTATGCAAAATTCTACAGGCTTATAATAATTTCTAAATACGTTTATTTTATTTATTATGAATTATGCAGACAGAGGACTACAGAAGCAATGCTGTTGGCTTTTAAAATATTTTCACTTTTTAAAACAGGTGTAATATCAATGAGCACAGTCCTGAATTTAGAGGACCCGTATCATAAATGAAACAGTTTATGGTTGCTTGTTTTTTAGCATAATGAATTTATGTACAAAAATATTCACTTTAGTATGAAAACGCTATGAAAACGTCATATAACATTTATGTTGCTTTCACAGGAAAGAATACATTGACATATAGTGTGGCTATTATGATGACTTGTGATGTTTGCTGCCTGCAGAGCATTCAGTTGTTGCTGTTATTCTATTATAAAGATTGACATTGCTGGTGTCGTTAATAGTACATTCAAAGCAAGCAGATTTTCCATATTTTTGAAGATTTTAAATGATTTTTAGTAATGGGAATTTAGCCAATATTTACATATTCCCCAGTTATCCTGTGACAGTCAATTGTTGAATGTTTTTTCCTTGACTTAAGGTATGTATTAATAGATTTGTCTTGGTATTACTAGTAGTACTTGAATCAAAATTCCTGTCCTCATAATCACATGATTTATTTGTAATAGTGCAGGTGCCTACTGTGGCTAAACTGCACATAATACAATAATGTTGTTAATGTGAGTTTTTGCACTGCAGTGACAAATGACGCAGGACTCACCTTACCCATCTCGGAGTTGCGACACTAAGTCGGAATGTTGCGCTGTGTGTGAGTTAACTTGTCGTGCATCTTTGTCCTCTGAAACATTTGCCTTCCCACTTTGCCTGTAGTCATACGATCTCTGGTGACATCTAAAGGGTTAGTGACACCAAAAAAACGGTTCACCACATTCAGATGCAAACTTTATCCCATGTAGCTCTGTTTCCGTGTGTTCATTTGCTTTCTCCCGCATAACCACAAATTTACGATTTCTACCGAGAAGCTGAAATACGGGGCGCTGTGGTACATTTGTCTGCTAACCCTCCTTCATGTCTACTGCACAAAGGGGAAGAGTCAGACTCTGAGAGAGAAGGGAAGAGGAAAAATTAAGGACTGCTATTCCTGTTTTTGTCTCTCAGGTGAGTGAGACTGAGATCAATGGCCAGTTTGAATCGGTTTGCGAGTCCGTTTTTAGTGAAGTAGAGTCCCAGGCTATGGAGGCCCTGGACCTGCCGGGCTGTTTCCGCACCCGAAGCCACAGTTACCTGAGAGCCATTCAGGCTGGGTATTCCCAAGATGATGACTGCATTCCTTCAATGACATCCTCCACTGTCACTTCAACTCTCAGATCCACAACAGGTAACAGTATGCTTCCAACCCCCCCCCATCCCTCCAAAAAATAGAGCAAAGGCTTAGAGTACATACTCTCATACATACGTGTGCATACTTTTAACATACATACATATGTACAGTGGGGTACCCTTGTGCTTGAGAAATGTTGGAGTGAGTTTTTTTTTTTATTTTTTTTTTGGCTGTCTTTTGTTTGTTTTGCATTAGTGTTATCCAGATTTTAATGAGCGTTTGCTTGCAGTTTATTAATTTCGTAAATTTTTTGTTTGTTTATTTATTTAGTTAGTTATTTTTGCACGATCCATGCATTGCTCTCTGGGGCGTCTGACTGGACATGTTGGGGAGGGGGGCAGGGAGGGGAGTGGGTGGTGCTCGCACACGCTTATTAGTGGGAACGCAGACGAACCGCCGAGTTTGTTCACGCTGCCGCTGGCTCGTCGCATAGCATGTGTGAGGGGAGGGAGGGGGTGCGGTCGCTGCCCTGAGCATGTGCAGAAGCGGCGCCTTCGCCAGGCTGACACGAGAATGTGTTTGAGAAGTGAGTGTAGACTGCTGCCAGCAGCACCCAATGTGGTGCAGGACAGGGACTGCAGGCGAACACTGGAAATCCCACGCAGATTGCAGAAAGCCTTAAATTGTGCAAGAACAGCTTCGTGCAGTTTGAGTGCTTCTCTTCTGCTCTGTGCAAAAAATGACCTTCTCTAACCGATCTCGACTTGTAAGCCTACAGAACTGAGGACTGGGAATAGCAAAAAATATTTATATCATGTAATCAGGATACGGTAAGTTACCGTAAGTTACCGAGTTTCGGAAAAAACTAGCTGTGGTTGCACAGAAAAACTTTAGCACTTAGAAGAGGGCTTTTTCGACCCATATTTTTTCACAAATCTATTTGATCTTTTTCCATGTGTTGCACAAATCATAGGAAGTAATGTTTCTACTAACATCACCATTCAATTATTTATACAAGCAAAGGCCTTTGCTAATATTGAACTTTTGGTGTTTTGAATTGTATGTTTGTGCTGTTAGATGTTTTAAAATTTTTTGAATCAGTTTATTAATGGAAACTTTATAGATAAATTTGCTTTTATTTCCCAAATATAAAAAATTACACGCTGAATTGCATTTAAATGAGTTATCTGGGGGTCAAGAATCTGTTTAGTTTGGGGTATGATGTATTTCTTGAAATTTAGCAATAGTGGTTTGCTGCTTACATAAGTAGTATTTTCTGCTTTGTGACGGTTATTCCTATGTTTTGTGTAACACATGTTTAGATTTATTTTAAAAATAAATAATCATTACAATATAATGTGTAGTTCTTTGTGCAAACATGACCATGTGTTTATACCACGAAGTCAATAGTGTATCCCTGCTGTGCCACAAAGAGTAAAGCTATGAACCCTATTGAAATTGTACCATGTCTCAAATGTAAAATGAACACATTTCTGGATTTAACCGTTCTTTTTATATGAATACGTTGTATCACTTTAACAAATGTTTATTTCTTTATTTTAAATGCGGGTTTGGTTCTATTCAATTTGGAGTTTTGTCCTGCTTTGTTTTTGTTATCAATTCAATTTGATTGATCAGAATCTCTCTCAGCCAACCTTAGACTGAAGGACAGAGGATCACGGGTGCTCACCAATCCCACTGTCTTACCAGCTGAATTCCTTTCACCCAATGGGCTTTGTGTTTGAGTTCTCTTGGCTCTTAATTGGTTCTGCTATAAGAGTCACACAGCTATAAAATGCTTGGATATAGCTCTAATTATTTTTTTCCCTCTGAGTCTTCAGTTACGTTATATTCCCTTTCTGTTGGGCATTGAGATTGAGTGAAAAATAGTTGTTTTCTGCAAAGGAAAGAAATTAGCTGTGGAAACCAAGATCACTCTGCAAAGAACATTTTCAGAGCAAGTGACACTAACCCTGCCTTTCTTATCCATTACAAAAAGAGGAAATGATCTAAATGACTTGAAATAAACCTGGAGGCCTGTGATATTTTGCAGTCTGTGACCGTGAAATTATGCAAAACGACGCAAGAGATGTTAACGATGAAATAGCAGTCCGGGCAACAAATTCCATTGCAGCTTAAGGGGACCGTGTGTAACTCACATAGACAATCAGAACCGATCTGACACAACCCGTTACGTGAATCTGAAACCCAAACCCCTTTGCGCACAAAACGAGTCAAAGCCAGCGGGCCATTTTGGGGGGTTACCTGGGGGGGGAGTAGCTCGCCATGGCCCTGAATCCAGAAGAACTACACCCCCACTCTCTTTTGACCAACGAATCTCTGGAAGGCGTACCAGAGGGACGACAGCTGGGGACATCTCAGGTGCCTGTTACAGGTATTTTAATTTCCACACGCAGACATATATTTATATATATCTATGTATACAAACGTTTTATGTATATAAATATATATTCATATATGTGTGTGTGTGTGTTTTTGCACTGCCTTCTCAACATCAGTTTATCCATGACCTTCACAAGCTACTCCAGCACAAGGGCAAAGGTCACAGTTTTCCTCTGCGTTCCTTTGTCCCAGACTATTCCCCCGATTTAAAACGTTTTGTGTAGGAGAACCTGTACCAAATGAAGCGTCAGTCGAGACACTGATATGTTGTATAACCTGAATCAAGACTAACATCCACAATTCCACGTTTGGTATGCCTCATTAAACTCAGCATCAGATGGCTGAGGCTTGCTGTAAACAGGTCTCATTTCTTCTTCTGCACAAAATGTAAAGCTCTGAACAATTTGTGTGTGTATAACACTTAGTTTAGAGGTGGTGGAAGAGAGTTGCCACTAAGATAATCATTAGAGAAGCAAACTGTGGATGACTCAGTGCTATCGCTACGGCAACAGCTGAGACTCATCCAGGAATTGTGGATGAAAGTTCTCATGAATTTTATGCAACATATCTAGATACAGTAAATATATATAAGTGTAGATAGAGACTGGACTTTCTGTTAAGGGCAGCTTTAAAACCACTCGCAGGCAAATGACATGCATCATGCATTAGCTAATGTGCATTAGTAAATCATAGTTTTGTACTTAACTTACTGAATAATTAAACACTTGACGCTTCGCTGACTTTTGATGTGTATTTAGTAAGCTTTAATTAATTGAAACATTCCTAAACTAAATTGCCTCATGAACTGGGGCCATCAATGTTTTCGCTTCTGGCCAACATATGTCATAAAGCTCCCTTTAGCAGTCTGTCACTGTTACCAAGTTACCGCACAGCGGTACCCATATTGTAAGAACTTTATGTGTTGCCATTTTGTTCTTCATTTAACTCAAACATGAAATTGACATATGGATGTGATTGATTGGCACAATGCAAAGGCGTGAGGAACAACTTTGGGGTGTTGAGGTGATCAGCCATCTTTGACCGTGGGATTGCAACCCAAATAGAAGCAGTGGGGTCGGAAGGGTGGGTGGATGGACTTTGACTCCGACCCTGACAACCAGGAATGAACCGGTTGTTGCCATGCGTTCCACGGACCTCACATGTTCAATAGGGTTCATAACTACCTCTCGGCCTAGCATGTGGGATGTTTTGAATGCCTTTTCATCTTTTCTGTTGCACAAAAATTAGATGCGGAATATGCGACAAAGACAAAGTCGGCTTGGTAAATGCTACTGAACCCAGTGTAAAGAACTTTGGCTCCTGAATCTCTGATCTCATCCATGCAAGGCAAAACCGGCCTTGTGAAATCGGGGCTGTTTTTACGTATTTTGTTTTGTGCAGTGAAAAGGTGGAAGGACATATAAAGGCAGATGCCTGTTACGCAGTGAGAAGGCAGTGTAAACACAGTGAAAAATGTGAGTCAAAATAGACGCCATGCTGGAATTATGTGTTTTCAGATGAAGGTAATCTCTAATGCCTCACTGAAAATGGTGAAGCAGTTGACTAATGCATTTGTTTACAGTTCTTCAATGCTTCAAGTCTATAGAATGGACTGTGTTCAGCTGGCAGATTGGTAGAATTTTTTCCCCCAAATTATTGTTGCAGGTATCAGTCCATTAGGCTGAAAGCACTCTGCCTTTTGTGTTCCGACCTTGTGTTCAATTAATGATGGAGGAACCCATTCTATACAGGGACATGCAAATAACAGTTTATCCAGCATTACATGAGGTAAAAAAAACTTTCATTAAGATGAAGAATTTGAATAAGGTACAAGAAGTACACTACTTGGTGCTTGGATTTTGGTAAAATCATGTCACATTTCAGAAGTGACTACAAGATAGACATTTCAGATTTTTTTGACAAAATCCTATTTTGACTCACATTGATTATACCTATACAAAAGAATGTAACATTCAGGTGCTTTGGTAAAAGTAACCTGAATTATGCGGTTTGTTCACATTCATCACAGTCACCTGGTCTCCAGCTGCTCCCAGCTGTGCGTACAACTCAACGCATAATTACATTTGTCTTCCAGAGGGATATGATGTGCTAGAAGGCACATCCTTGCTAAACGAGGATAATTTAGAAGACGACGATGATGGAAGCTCGCTGACCTATCAGGAGCTGGACCATTTACACAGGGAGGATGTGACGCGGAGCCAGCCCAGCACCAGCTCCACGGTTACCGCTGTCTCGGTGTCCCCAGCCTCTCCCCCTGCCTTCAGGGTGCCCCCGCCCTCTGGCCCGGCCCCTGAGCCGCCCGTGCCACAGGCCCTGCAGGCCTTCAAGGAGTCTGCGGGCATGGTGGCGGCGTTCAGCGTGCAGTGGAAGGATGAGATCTCGGCCATGCGCTGTGAGCTGGCGGAGCTGCGGCGTGACATTTGTGGAGAGCTCAAGACATTCAACAACAACTTCTTCAACTTCACACGCTGCTACAACTTGTGGGCGCTGTGCAGGGAGGGGGGCCCACCCGCCAGCCGTGTCTCGGTGGGCACGCAGGTGGGCACCAGCGGTCTGGTCAGGCAGAACACTGCCGACGCCTCTGTCATGTGCCAGCCCGAGTCGATACCGTTTAGCCCCGCAGACCTCATGGGCACACCCCGCATCGAGATCACCGAGGACCGGGACACGCCCGAGGAGACGGCCACCTCGGACAGCCCCGCCAGTTCCCGGCCGTCGGAGGACTCCATATGGGACACACAGAAGCGTCGGGCGCGACACCGCTCAGGAGGCAGAAGGAGCGCCAGCCTTGAGCTGTGGAGCAGGAAGTACACCAGTGGGCCCATGTCATACCTATCACTGTCATTCTGATTACTCACCCCTTCCCCTCGGAGAGAGAGAGAGAGAAAGAAAGACATTTCCCAGAATCCATTGCTTTCAGTGGGAGATTCCAAACAAGTCCAGCTAAACCTTGCTAAACTGTCCCAGGAAAACAGGGAAAAGTCTGTACTGACAAAGAGAGAGGGGTGAGAGGGGAGCCCCTTTACCTATGCAGTCAAACTACCATTAGGTTTCACAACTCAGAGGTGCTCTTTTAGACACCACAATATCCAGTGAACAGGGGCATGCTGAAAATGAAAACAATTGGAGGTAGAAAGTAGATTTTAAATTATAATTATTTTTTTACCTGTCTGCTGTCAGTGTGCTTATATGTTAGACTAGGGTACTTCACCCCACTTAAAAGCATTTACAGTTCTATCCTTTATATTGTGCTCATCATTCAGGCAAGCTACCGGGCTTTATCAAGTTTTCACACATGCAGTTCAGATACGGCAAGTTTCATAATAAAAAAGTAAGTGTGCGCCCATTTGTGTTGAAATGACAAACCAAATCATAAATAAATATATTTTGCTCGGGAAGGATAAAGTTATGTCGACTATAATGAAGAATATCGTAAAAAAAATTTCATGTTTTTTATTTATATGTTGTATTCTACATTTTGCTAAATTTAAGTTTTTTTCAAGATTTTCATAGATTGCGTGTACTGTAGATGACTACATTTTTCAAATACTTGTACCATAGGTTTAGTTTTATTAGCACAAATTATTTTAATATCTTTCTATTTTGCCATTAATTGACGTTCAACTTTTTCATATGGATAGTACAGATAACACTGGCTCCAAATCTAATTTTCTACTGATCTACTATTAGAAATATTGAGGATAAAGATCTTTAGTTTTGGATTCTGTGCGGTGACATTGGCAGACATTAATAGGTTGTAAAACCGTTATTTGAACAAGCTAGCCACTGATTGTCATATCTGTAAAATGTAATCCATATAGGTCTTGAACTCCTGTCTTTAATTACAATTTAAATTACTCAATACATAGAAACAAGATGTTCAGCACGGTTTTCTATTAGTGTTTTTTAGTGTGGTACATACCAAATCTATAGACATATTTAGCGCAACCAGGTTTTTATTAAAAGGAAAATTTAACAGTAGGTGATTGGCAGGAAATTGTCAGGTTTTGAATGTATTTTGCCATTACTCCCACATTAGATTAATTTCAATGAGACCTTATACTCCGCTGTTAATATTTAGCAAGATTACTGAGCATGGAGTCGTGTCCTGCAGGATAGGCCCAACTTTGACCCAAGGAATTGACCTGATAACCTGAGTAACGTTCAACTTCATTATAAAAACATTCACTGTTCTTAGCCATGGATAAAAGCATTGCTTAAGAAATTAATTACAATAGCAAACCCAGCAGAGAATGGATCTGTGGTATATTTGGGTTTTACTGTGACTCTCTGCAGGCATAAGCACTATTATTGTATTTGATCAAAAAAGTGTGAGTTTACTTAAAGGAATACTGTGAAATTGTCTTCATTATATGATTCTAATTTTATAAGCATTAATAAATATAGGAAAATATTTTATGAATTATCTTTACAGTGTCCTTTTAGCTGTACATGTTTTGGCATTCATTATCATTTTTTTTAACCTTTATAGCTAGAAATTTTTAAAATATTAACATTAATTAGTAATTATAAATTATTTACTCTGAAAGATAAACTAATAGACATTAATGTAATACTCATTTAAACATTAGTAATAAAAACTAAAAGCTATTATTACTATTGACATTAGTACTAGTGAATATGTATATATAAATTATACATTTCTAAAGTCCAGCTCCTGAAGAGAATATGGTATTTTTAATATATATCTACAGTGTGCTGTATATGTACAACAGGGATGAACTGTTGGGAAGTGTTGAATATCAGTTAGGATAAAGTTTTTCTTTTATGTCTCCACTGGTGTTCAAACATAAACAATTTCTATATGCTTGATAACCGACATATATGTATATATACATGTAATCATAAATTATTTTTTATGTCTTTTAACAGATCATACGATTGTACCTATAACTGTATTTAAAATCCCCTGTGTGTTTAACATAAAGTTAACATTTTGTAAAGATACACTGTTAAATCCTTTACGAATGTAACACTGTTATCTTGGTGACGCCGGCATAGATATTATCTATCAGTACAAAGCAAACACTGCCCCCCAGACAACAGAGCCGATTCTCAGTATCTCCCGTTTCCATGGTTGTTCCAAGCCTGTCTGACATCAGATCATCATGGTGGCTACAGAGACCATACCTTCTGTTTCAGAACCACTGTTGTGATCTTTCGATAGCTGACAGGCAACAACTGAAAACCCAGTTGCGCATTAAGACTGGCCCTTGCAGAAGCTATGACTGCTCATACTCTCATAACCAGACAATAACAGAAGAGCCAGAACCCACCAAAGCTGCCCATCACATTACCTATACAATATGTGTGCTCAAAATGGGTGTTTACACTGCCATAAACTTGGCTCACCCAGTCATTCCTAATAGGAAGCATTGAAGGACAAATTATAGGTGGCAAAAATGTTGCCCCGGAGATTAATCTCGCTATTAACCCCAAGGTTTGCCTGTTTTCTTTCTCAAGTCCAGGAAGCAGGATGTTCTTTGCATGGAGTAGTGGTACTTGCTCCTGTTAGAAAAAAATGGTTTTGCTTACATATCCCACATGTAAAAGTAAGAAATATGATAGTGGGACCACTTCTGGCTTTTCTTTGCATCTCTAACACTTGAAGGCCTAACAGACAGGAAGCGGGGTACAGTCAAGAGTCATACCACAATACTGGCTTTTTAGGGGGTCCTTGGCTTGAATCGGTGTTCTGACACATCCCTGTCATAGATACCATTGTAATGGCAGTGAAAACCTCTGTTGTCCACCAACTTTAGCACTCAAAGGTATATACTTGAGCAGACTGCGTATTTTCACCTTGAAATGGTTTTGTGGTATCTTCCATCAGTAAAAGTCAAGTCTACCCTTTTCCTCCTGAAGCAATACACTGAAGCATCGACAAAATACACAGCTCCATCTGAAGCGCGGTGACAGACGCGGGTCATGAAGCTTGGGGTTGCACGCAGAGCATACCCTTCCTGAGCATATCAGCCTTAATCTCTTTAACTAGGGTAATTTTAATATGAACTCGAGTGATAATTAAAATCACTGAAATGTAGGCGACGGATGTTACAAACATGAATGTGGATTTCTCTGTGTCAAGAAGATGACTTCTAGGGAATAAGAAGAGAGAATGCTGTAAATTCAACAAATGTTCCCCTTTCGAGCTCCCTAAGGGGCGCAGAACTTCTGATGTAAAGGTGCTGAATCCCAGAAAGCAGCCGTGTAGTTAGTGACGTCTCCCCATTGCATTCATTCATTCTATGCAAGTCATCTACCTTTTGTTTCTCATTTTCCGCATTGTTGGATTGTGACGCTTTCTGGATTTCCGTCCTGACTCCCTCCTCAATAAAGCAGATAATCGAACGTGAAAGGAGCCCAGGATGAGTCTCCGGGACCTCGCTCTGTCGGAGGCTCCATCTTATTTCAACAGAAACATTTGCGTGGAGAAGCCCTTTTGTGTCTTATCACACAGTAATTCTAATGGGGACACGACAGGGCAGAGTGCCGTGCGTGTTGCCGTGACTACAGGCTCTCGAATGCGCGAAGAAGCGAGACCTTATCGATACAGGACACTGCAGGGTATTAAATCTCCATCAACTGCAAAAGCCTGACCAATGCACTCTGCACCTGCTGGCTGTCTGTTTTGTTTCTGAGCCACGCTATGGAATTTGAAATGGCGTTAACGGGCTCGTTCAGCCTTAATGAGCGATCTGCCTGGCCCACCTTAACCACGTGTTCCACACCACTCTCCATGCTGTGCCCATCAGGGTATGTGCCCTCTGTTCTTTGTGTCCAGCACTTCAGACTCTCCGAGCTGTGGAAGCACTAACCCAGTACTAAGTACTGAGCAGAAGCCACCCAGGCTGTCCTTGTATTTTTGTATCAAACAGAAACTTTTAAAGGTAACAATTGAATTGAGGTGTTAAGAATTATGCAGCATAAGGAATTCCTGTACAGTAACTGTTCAGCGCCTCATTACATTTGACGTAAGAATAACGATGGTTAATTTATAGCTTCTGAGAACCAAAAGACCACTGCTTCCTATGAACCATATACACAGTGCTGGCTACAGAGTGGGATGTTTCATATCTATATTCATACCTATAGGGAGGTATTAACATGTTATGTGGCCAATTACAGCGCACTGGCAGTAAGTCTTTATAAGAACACATTTCAAGTACAATGTTGTTTGTTCTTAAAAATAGCACACTATTTATTTTTGTTCAAGTGCATGGTAGATGTTGAAGAAAGCACTCATAATATAGCAAAAGTATAAAAGTCTCCATGTAAATGGATTTTTTTTTGTTTAACTGAACAAATGATAAGTCACATTTCAGCTAAAGCTGAAAATGAGTATAAAGTAGTTGAACAGTGAATATTTTTGCTCCACCTATCACAAAAGCCACTTTTATGTGCCAGCCATTAATTTAAGAAACAGTGGCATTACTTTGGCTTGGTCTGTTTGGCTGCGTTTTGGTTGTTTTATATATTTTTTTATATTATTATTATTTGGGAAGATGATGTGTCTTCTTTTTGACGTTGATGCTAAATGTGATGCTTTAATGTGACTCCGTGTCGATTGTTACCGTCTTTATATGCCTTATGTATTCTTTTTCAATATAAAAATATATTGGAAAAAAAAAAGTTTGAGAAGGTGTTGCTGTTTTTAAAGTGTTCAGAATATATTTATTTCTTTACTGCAATTTCAGCAGGGTTCACAGCTTTACTCTGGCAAAAGAAATACACTTCAGGAAAACGCAAACCGCTTATTTGGTATTGCGACTCTAAACCTTTTTTTTTTTCTTCATCACTACTGCATAATATGTTAAAAGAAAAAGACACTTTGAGCGTTTAGCACCACAGATACAAGCACCGTCCAGCTTGGTGAACACAAACACACAGCATGCCTTAGGCACAGTGTTGAGTGTTCGTTGGTTCTGTCTGATTGCCTTCTCCTTGTACTAAGCTATAACCCTCTTTTCATTTTAGGCCCCCGTAGCTTAGCTGAGGGCCGTAAAGCGTACGGTAGGTCCAGTAGGGCACCCTTTTCTAAAAACGTTTTCTCAGTGTTGTTAACTCATCTGTTCACGGTGTCTCTGTCCAGTTTAGCGAAATGGCCAGGAACACGTAATTCAAAAACCCACAGTGACAATAAGTTAAATAGTTCTGTGTTCCTGCTCAGTAAAACTAGCCTTAAAAACTCAAAAGATAATTAAAATGGAAGGAGGAATACATTAATCAAATGGTAATATTACGCATTTATTTTGGATTTTTTTATACAATTGGACATGTATTTGTCCATTATATCCAATTTATTGCAAAATGGATATATATATAT
Source organism: Chitala chitala (assembly GCA_025773905.1). NCBI lineage: Eukaryota > Metazoa > Chordata > Actinopteri > Osteoglossiformes > Notopteridae > Chitala > Chitala chitala. The sequence continues at coordinate 3,400,540 of JABJVR010000034.1, read as the reverse complement.
ATATATAAATAAATAAAAATGCAAAGACACATTTGAACATTTTAAGACGAATCTTCTCTAAGTAATTTCGCAGACTTAAAAATCAAACACAGGCTTATTGGTGTAAAATGAACAGTAATAATGACACACCATACAAAAAGAATGTAACCCATTTCGCTATTTGAATGGGTGGAATCTGAGCAGTGAAGAAACAATCATTCAAAAAAAAAAATAATAACGAAAGCCTGAGCAGCCCATTGAAGCGTAACAACTCTGTGCATGCAGCAGCCAATGTGTGGAACAGCCCGGACTCGGGAGGGAGACAGAGGCAGTCCTAGCATTGTGACCCATTTCTCGTGTCTCGTGTTCAAGTCGGACACTCGTCTTCATGGACTTTGTCTTCTCACATCTGCTGTTTTTCTTGCTTTTATATGTTGTACAAGTTTTATTCCTTTTACGTGTTTTAATGTAATAGTGTGTTTCATTTGAAAATTGTGATTAAATATTAAAATTTGTATTATTATTATCATTATTATTATTATTATTATTAATTTTTCAAATATTTTGTTGACCTTTGTTTTGTTCTCGTTTTTTATTTCAGTTTCAAAAAAGTTTACAGCTCCCAGTGATAACGATTTTGTGTTTTCTTTTTTTAACATCAGAAGCTGTGTAGACAGTGATTGATTTAGTCAAAAAAGAAGAAAATAGAAAAGTTGAAAACAGTTGTGAAGAAGAGGAGTAGCGTGTAATAAAATTCAATATTTCAGTTTTGAAAGGGCTCGCTCCAAAATGATACATTGAGTTGTTACCTACAGGCCAAAAATCTGCCTTCACACTTAATGAATTATAAATGAATTATGGAATAGTAGTGAATTGTTATTGAATTTGAAACTATAGCAGTCATTTTACAGTATGTCGTACTTAAGGATTTGTTTGCCATTTAAAAGTATTTAGGTCCCCCATAAAACTATTTTGTAAGTGAACATTCAAATTATATCAAATAATCATTAAGTGCCTTTCTCAATGTTATATCAATATCAGCGTATGGCTAAAGATGACAAAATATTACCATACAGCATCATCACACAGAGTACCAGCCAACGGCTCAGCATGTCCTGTTTAATCCAGATGTTTTGTGATTTTCTGATTTAAACTGTGAACTATTCTTTCATTGTCTGACAAGTATATATTTGTGTAGATTATAAAACGTCAGTTGCATATAACATTTTAATTTGAATTGTGAATTTTACTGCAAAATCTGTAAAAGCATTCAAATCAGAATGTGTAGTGCGTCCCCACTCATTTCATTTTTGATAATTAACATATGGAAGTTTTAGAAGGATTGTTTCTACCCAAACACTGCTTATTTACATTCTAAAATATGTACTTTAATTAAAACAGTTACAGTTTTCAAATAAACATAAAAAATTTGCCCTTAGAACACTGTACATTTTGGCATACAATACAAGTCAAGAGTTTTATTGAGTTTACCAGAGCCCATCTGTATTTCATAGTTCATATTATAACGTGGGATTGTTGAATTCTGATTGGTTCATAGTATTGATTGCTTTAAATATCTCTTACCACACAATTTTGATACATAAAGCAGACAGAAAGGAAAATATAAAGTATTTATAATCCATGGTAAATGGCAACAGCAGAAAATGTATAAAACACAAAGCCAACATTCAAGAACATTTGTTTTCTGAAAGTAGCTGCCTTTTGGGTTTGTAATGGTTCCTCAAATTCTGTTCTGAGTTTTTTCACCTTCTTTCACCTATAGAATGAGCATCCATTTCTGTGATATGTGCAGTAAGTTCATATGCACGTGTTTACAGTTTTAAATACAGAAAATCTAATAACTGAAAGCCTAAAAATAGACATACTGAAGCATTTGACTGGCACTGTGTGTTATGACTTGTCTACTATTAATATCGATTTATTAAATGTATTTTGACCTGCTTTTATTTGATCAACTTGACCTGAAATAATAAAATAACGACAAATAGGAAAATACTAAGAAACAACGGGAGACAGAAATTGGAGTAGGCCAGTTCCTGCTTTTTTTCCCATCTGTGATGGGTAGCCAATAGGATCCCTTTAGAACCGTGTGTTCATCCCGAGCAGTGCCTTGGGTGCTGCTTTCAGCTGGGAGTGTTCTCACTGATCAGCCCCAAAATGTCTCCTCACAGCTCTCTCATGTGTCAGAGGCCATGTGGGCTTCACCACTGTATTTGTATATGTATGTTCCAAAAGGAAAGGCGTTCTCTTTCTCTTCTTTCAAAACACCCCAGGAAACAGGAGCCATCACTTGTGCCCTTCCTCAGGGTTTTTGGAAGAAGAGAAACAGCCTGAGGGTGGGGGGGGTAGGTGGGTTTTGTTGAGACCTTCTGGGGCAACAACACCTCCATCCTGCCTGTCTGGGCCACGTGTTTCCTTACCTCATCCACTTGTCATCTCACATCTCACCCACCTGAGTCCCTCTCACTCTGATGTAACACATATGTAACACCAACCATTGCCACCGATTCATACACAAATACTCTTGTTCAAAGCAAACTTTTCAGAGGTCCCTGGGACTTTCATTGAGAAATTTTATTCTACCACATATCTTTAACGTGGAACCCAAAGTAAGTATGTTCAAATATGTGAGCACTGGATGCCCCCTTGTATGAA
>JABJVR010000034.1:3379499-3397785 GCA_025773905.1 Chitala chitala | reverse complement strand
AAGAATTAAAGTAAGGCATATGTTCATGTATAAATCACATTATACTGCATATATTACAAAGTATTTAGTAAAATGATTACCTCCCCTTTTGCATATGTATTCTTATGCAGATATCCAAGAGTATATTTTACAGTATAATATACATGTAATTTTTCATTGTTTATGACTATACTGTTTATGCATAAATTTCTATGCCTACCATTGGGGGGGAAATCTATATTTTATAATATATATTGTTCTTTGGCATGAAATATATGTCTAACTATAACTTTCTCTCTATACACTAAAGATGCATAATTTTATAGTAAATATAGCATAAACCATATAACACCATACAGTACATAACTAATAGTTATAAGTGAACTGTTAATGTTCAGACCCTGAGTTTCGATGGGCTGCACTATTTTAGACACATTGTAGGGGAAGCGTAGGTCGTCCGTTTTGCTTGGTGGTTTTGTGAGTCTGAGTCTTTTGCTCTGTGCAATTTACTGAAACACAGTGTTCACAGCAGGAGGCGGACCATTACATGAAAACATTTACACTATGGGGAAATTTCGCATCAGCAACACATAGGAAAATTTATTTAAGTAAATTAGCTTTCCTTGATGTATGTGGACACATGGAAAAACAGGTTCTATAAAATAAAATATTTTTATGTTATTTGAAAGAAAAAATGTCTTTGAATGTATAGCCCGTAAAGTCGCAAAAAAGTGAAATAAATGGTTCTAACATTTTTCTTCTTTTTCCCTGAAATTAAATAGATATTTTTCATTGTTCCAAAATGAAGAAAAAAAGAGAAAACAAAAAAACTGAATGCAATGCTTTGTACCCTTAATACTTTTGATTTACAAGAAGCCACTGACTGTTGCTATCAGTTCATTTTCACACAGATTATTGTTATAAATTGTAGACATATACGAACATTATGCTGTGTGGACGCTTACTCTCTGTCTCGCTGCTGTACAGAATAGCTGTGTTGTTATGTTTAACAGGAAACAGGGATTTTTAAAAATTCCTATTTGAAGCTTAGATTAAACAAATGGTGTGAATTTCTTGACAGAACACATACAGTACACTTTTTTAGATGCAATTTATCTTACTGAAAATATGAATCCCTTTGTAAGACGAATGTCAAATGTTAAAATATGAAGTGGAACAGAATAAGACAGCATTTTCTATGTGCAATATATCAAAATGAAACATTTCATTATTTAAATATATTTAAGTATATTATTATCTTAAGAGTGGCCATGGGAGGTACATATTAGATGTTAAACAGGTGTATTTGTTGTATTCTTTATTTTCATATAAATGTATAAAAGTCATATCTGGCCATATATACATGAATACACACACTCACTTGGGACAACTATGCAACACGGATATTTGATTTATAAGGTTGGTTTGGTTCCAGTTTTGACACTCTCTTGGTTATTGACATTTCAAAAAGTGCACACAGTCATAATGACCAGGACGTGTTCAAATAAATCCTTAGTGCTGAAGTTCAGCATTTCTGTACATACAGGAACAGGTCAGAGGTGGTATATCTTCTTTAGGTGCCTTAAAATCAAACTATCAAGATTACGCAGCCTACGCTGTGAATCTGTGTCTTAAGAGGGAGTCTGAGAGCTTGGAGGGAATGAGACACTCCGTCAAGCAGCCGGTGATCCATAATGCGTCTTAGATGCAAAATCATGCTCGTATTACCATCATGCTCATGACAAAGGGCTGAGAGAACACAGAAGCTATATCTGAGCCTTTTATATTCCAGTAGATTTGCTAGGCTTACTTTGTTCCTTTATTTCTTTAACTTTTTGTTGAAAAGTAGAGCACAACATAGCACAATTCTTATTTAGTTGATTTTGGCTAGGTAGTTTTTGCTGGTCTAAAATAGTTAAACTGGATTGTGTGCTGTGTAAATGTGGTTCAAAAACATGAGTAAAAATCTGTAAATGGCAGATAAGTTTCCCTTTATGTTGTATTTGTCCAAATGGATTCTGACATTCTCCTCGTGATTGATGGGTATGCAATTAAAAAAAAAAACACTGCTGGTTGTAGCTGATTTCCTGTCAGCTAAATTGAGTCAGAGTATTTTCAAATATTTGGTTTGTTAAAATGATTACAATTGTAAACAAAACTAATGCATAGGTTTGAATGAAGAATTTATTGTTAATTGGTATGCAAATTGCAAAGCAATTTTATGCTATGCCATGTTTTGAAACTTTATATTAGATTCCTCCAAGGCTTTTTCCCAGAAATCATAATTTAGAATAGAATAAATGCAAGCTGCGCAGTGAAATGCTGTATGATGTGTCAGCATCTCTGAGCAGAGGTGAGTGTCGTGGTTAAAGAGCAGAGTTTGAGACTTTAAGGTTAAAGGTTAAAAATTCAGCAACCTTCAGTTTGCGAGTCAAGGTATAACTTCATTTAATTCCTAAAAACAGTAAATAATGTTATAATTGTGGTGTCTGAAGTTAAAGAGAAAAATGCTGATATTAAAAAGAAGATTTTGGATACTACTGGAATTGTATATAGATGGATTTAGCAGGAAGATACATCTGATTGCTTCGATGTGTAACAGCAAAGTGAGCAAGTTATACAGTCAGTCATAGCTGAGTGGTTTGTAGTAATGAATGTAATACAGTGAAAAAATGTCAACAGGGCAGGTATTTTCATGTACAACAATGAGGACTGCCAACTCTTAAAGACAGCCTGGCGTGTGATTTTCACGGCTAAAGGATGATTATGATGAAGATTTGCCCATCAAGTGCATTCAACGGGATGAAGGGCATTGGCAGCTGTGAATTATAAAACAGTCCTTTCTGAAGGTCTCTTTACTTCAGGGTATGGGGTAGACTAGTCAGGTGTTTGCCAGTGTAATTAGCAGCTCCTGTTGGTTCTCCTTGGTAACAATGGAGTTCACCTCAGTTTCACTCGCCCCAGTTTTATGGTGAGCTCAGTCTACTTTGTGTCATTGTTCAGACAGTTAAATTCTTCAGTGATCATCATTACTGGGTGGTTCTGTTCCAGAGCAGGCCAGGACCAGGTCCTGTGCTAACACACAACTGAAACCTTTGAGCAAGCCAGAGAACAGTCTAGAGAACAATCATCTCCATTATGAACAATATACTGCAACGTTACGCAATTTTCTTCTAACAATTAAATGAAATGTGTGAAAAATGCATCGTCGAGAAAAGTTAATTGAAAATTATATGTTGTAACAAACCTACACTGATGTGCTTTTCCATAATGTATATTGTTGGTCAGATCTTGTTATAATCAGCAAACAGAGTCATTTGTTGCGCAGTCTAAATGGAAAGCGCACATATTTTTCCCTCATTCGCTCTTAACTGAGGATGCGGTTGCCTGTTTGACTGATGTGCAGGTGCACTGGTTGAATATACATTACAGTTTGATGGTTTTTGAATAAATAATGAGGTGGTGTACCTGTTCCGAGTAACAAATAGGGTGATGTTATCCATTTGAAATAAACCAGAGGTTGCTTTATCAGCTATACCAGTAGTGTTCATTCTACTTTGTGTAAAAATTTTTGAAAGTCATGAGCCTAGTTGTCTTTGGGATAACAAATGATGTAATTTGAAGTAATTAATTCTGTAGTATATTTTGTGGCAGCCCTTTACAGGCAGTGAATTTAGACCAGTTTGGGAAGCTGGGACTAACATGTCCCCAGATAAGACACGGACACAGAGCTCTCACTAGGGCTCAGCTTCCTCTGCCAGGACTCTAGTGCGTGTTGCAAGAACATTTTGTGTCTCTTTTGCTGGGCCTTCTTTTCGCTTTGCTTTGGTGGAAACTGGTAGAAATGATGTTTCTTCTGGGTGACCAAGCAGCAGCTTTGCTGCATTAGAGGCCACAGCTGCACAACGCAACAAAAATATAACTATATACAGTATACCAAAACCTTCGTTATTGAAGGGGGGGGGGGGGGTGTTCCCCCCATTCCCCAATGGTCCTATACCCCTGCTTTAAAATTTTTTTTTTGTGAATATAAGGTATTTTTTTTTTACTTTTTTGGAATTATAGTAATTGCGCTGTAAGGGGCATTTCATTGTCTCCACGTGAACAGCTAAACCAGGCATATACAGAGGTCACATGTTTAAAGGGTTCCCGCTGCTTGCCGTAGAGCTGTTGTGACAGTACCCAGGGGAAGCTGAAGAGTAGTGCTGTACAGGGAACAGGACTGGACTGCTCACTACATATTCATGGAGACTAGGCCGACCTGTGCTGCGTGCCTACATAGCAATAACGTCCATCAGATGCATTAGCCACAGCTTACCGATGGCTCTGTGTTAGCAGGAGAATCAGAGTACAAGAATAACTGCCCTTTTGCTTTGAGGATCGTCTTTCAGCGTTCAGTCAATGTTAAAAATTGGCCTCAAAATTAAGGGACTGTGGTCTGTCCTTGGAACGGTGTTTTCCTAACAGACCGTTACCAGGCTTGTCCGTGGGATTTAGGACAGGTGTGTCTCCATAGGTATCTGCACGGCTTTTGTTTGCTCTCGACTGTCCCTCACTGGACTAGGTGTGCTGTCGTCCCAGGAAACTTGCGATATCCCCTGTGTTTTACTTTCGTTTCTATGGTTTCAAACGCTTTTGGGTGGACAGAGTTTTGCTTGTTTGCTTTGGTGGAGAAAGCCTTGAATGTGTAGTCAGTTGCTGCTCATGACCCTTGGAGTGTGATATAAAACGGATGATTTTCAAGGGTAGATGTTTATCTTAAATTATTTGAAATTCTTTAATATCATATCAATAATGAGGATGGATATAATGCCAAATATTCATTATTTGTAAAGAAATATAAATATATAAATAATATAAATATGTGCTTAATTTAAACCAAACTATTTTCTGCTCTTATGCATTTGTTTCAATATATTTTCTTTTTGATTAGGTTAATTTATAAGGTTTTATTGCAGCATGCGAGATTACTATTGAATGTAATGTTTGTCGTTCATTGCTTTTTGGTATTGCGAAACTCAACAGATTGTTTTGTATTTATATTTTATTTGTTTAGCCATTTTGTAAGTATTTATTTATTTATTTCTATGGATGTTTAGTGTTTATTTTTCAAAATTGCTGATTTTGCCTCCTTGGGCTATACATATGATTTGATTCATTTTTGGCTATAAAATGTGCTTCAGTACTTTTGCCCCAATTCTTCTCTAATGAACCTGCCTCTCAATGATTTAAGTAGTGCTAAGAGTAATTATGTTGTATATAGTTCTGCAATTAAACTTTTTTTGAAGAACAGCTGAATGTATGTCGTATTTTGTTACACCTTACCTCTCTTCTTTGATTATAGTTTTCAAAAGTCTTCATTTCACCTCCACAAATAATTTTGTGAGACAAAAAAAAACATATATTACAAAAAAACGTCAACAAGCAGTAGGAAAATTTTACATTTTTACATCTGCAATTATCTCTTTAAGCTTATTGCCTTTGCAAAACACACTTTTTCTGAGAGGGTAACATGAAGCATAATGTCATCAAAATGTTTTTAGCTAACACAGGGATTAAGACCTACATCATCGCATCTTTTGTCTCTCTGCACTAAATTTAGTTTTTTTATCATTAAAAACACATAATTTCATGTTTTTGTTATCAGTTATTACGTTAAAATCCCTGTTGGTTTTCTATGTTCTGCTGAATTTGAAAACAAATTTGAAAATCTGACACAGACATTATCAAAACATGAAATTTTATTTAAATTTACTTTACATTTACTATCTTACACTTTTATTGTTTTTTTTTCAGAGGGGCTTGATCGGAGATATCTTCCAGTTGATTAGATCACATCCATTCACTTAACAAATTACAAATAACAGTAAATATCGAAGTAAGATTCAGAAAGTATTTAATAACAAGCAGTATTAACATACATGTAAATTTATTTACAATTACATAATTTTAATCTTATACCTATATATTATACGTGTGTAAATTACCAAGTGCTAATAAATATCAACACAGCAGCTGCTCAGCACAATAGCTTGAACAAAACAATCCCAATCCCGCCGCCTCTAGATGTAATTCTATTAAAATAATTATTTTCTAACCTAAAATAAAGAGAGGGATTTTTTTAATTTCTCTATTATCCATTGTACTGTTTCAGTGGTTGTGTGTACATAATATTCACCCTGCAATTTGATTAATGTTTCCAAACTACAGTTAAGTGAAATATGACTAATGGCACAGAATTCTTGTTGAAACATTTAGACATAAAAAAAAATTGGCAGTGATAAATCTGAGTCAATCTCACTTTAAAATTGGCACTCTCATCCATTTATGCAACTGCATTTCTCCAGACTTTTTTGGACCGTTGCTTGTTTTAAGAATAAAATATATCACCAAAGTAGGTGTACACTTATTTAAACAGCTCATTTGCAAGTGAGAAATTCTCTGTTAAACTTCTCCAGTGTAGATTTGAAATAAAGATAACTTTTAACAGTAACTTTGAGTTTCAAATATTTATTTTAACACTTGTGAATCAAAATTCAAATGAATCACCAGCTTTTCCACTTCTGGTGAAATGATCACTCACAGATAGAATGGATTCAGGTGCAGTGTAATGATCACTCACAGATAGAATGGATTCAGGTGTAGTGTTCTTTACAGAGCAAACAAGTCTGAAATCTGCAAGAATCAAGATGGAGACACAGGCAGGCATAAAACATGGGCAAAGAGGGGAGCACAGATACTTTTGAAAATGGAGCATCTAGGGAAAGACAGAAACTAGGCACAAAGACACTGGGATGAGATAGCTAGGTCACAGTGAAGCACATCTGTAATATCTCACTAAAGATGATATAGAGCAGGCCAGTTAAATAAGTTAGGGGAAATAGGCAAACAGGTGAGATCAATGATACAGGGGAGAGGCAGCATGAGTCTGTGTTACCAATCAGTGAACCTGGCTGGCTGAGAACATCTGGGTCTGCAAATGGCTCCAATGCTATTTTTTCATTTCACAACTTTTCACAACTCAGAAGTCAAGGATGCAAACTTGCAAGCTTCTTTAGATGTGGGGGTCTACTCCAGGTGCTCCAGTATTCCCCCTTTTATGTGTGGGTCTACTGTGACAGTAACTTGTAAGATATCCCATTGCCTACCATCAAACACAAACCAAGGTAGCAGCTGATTGACTGATTTGCACATGATTTGACCTGTGTTCAAGTTGGTGAAAATTCAGGGTCACATGATCTCTAAAGTAAGGGGAACATGATGAATCAAATGACAGAGAGAAAACCTGAAACACAACAAATACACAACCTACAGAAAACACCCAGGGACATTAAAAGATGAAGAATGCTATCCTTATACACACCACAAATACTCCCCCATCTTTAAAATACTTTGCAGTCACTGGGTATGCCTCATTTTAGTAGAGCTTTTTGGTGAAGCATCTAAGCACAGAGAAGGACAGCTTTTCCCATGGGACAAGACCTATTCCTGTGTCATGTTTGATATGCAGGCCTTCTTGATGAACAGCAACTTCAGCCCACTGCCCCTGAAGATATTCAAGTCCATGCTGCAGCAGGTTGCCACGACAATAACGCACACGATGAGTTTGGGTGTCACCTACAGGGACAACAAGCCTGACAACGTTATGGTGGTTGACCTATTCCAACGAGCCTACTGGATCAAGGCCATCAACTTCAGTTCAGCCCGGTTATGCCCTCAGCACAGTTCAGCTGCAGTCTTTCTATTGTTAATGAGACCTGTATGAATGTGCATCACTACTTAAGTTGGTTATGTTTTCAAAATGACAAGGGAAGTGACCAAACTGTTGTAGAATTTCCCCTTTCCCTGTTCGCTTTGAGTAAAGTATCATTCAGGAGTTAGTGGACTTCGGTGGCCATGAGCCAGATAGTAGATGCAAATTGCTGCTGGTTCATGAACACTACTTTCCATCAAGGGACAATGCATTTTTTATATCATAGCTAGGTTACTATCCATTTGTCCTGCAGACGTTGGGCAGCTGCATGTGAAATAGTTTGTTTTAAAACCCTCTGTGCTTCTTTGGTAAACCAGTAAAACCAGTGCCCCATCCTAGGTCTTGTGTTCCGTGCAGCCATCGGCACATGGCCACTGAGGCGTGACATTACAAACGCGCTGTCATAGCAGGCCGCTGTGCACAAAAGATCAGGTGACCAGATCAGGTTTCAACAAAGCAGTGATAGTAACTGTTCACTATAAACATGTGGCACATTCAGCTCGAGTCTCCATGAATCCAACGCAGATGATTTTTGTTCATTGCAACAGAGTTGCTACCTCTGCCAGACCTGTGGGCTAGAAAAGCACCTCCTTAGTGCTAGCACTAAGACCACCTGCTATGTCACCAGAGACCTGGCTTCCAATTATTATAACTGGAGGTTTAAAGTAAAAGATCTCTTTAAGGCTGTGATATTTTTACATTATCAAACTGATGCATTCTTCTTCGTGTGAACCCTTTGCAGACTGCACCTATGATTTTAACTAACTTAACCAATTCATTATATCTCATTGTCATCCTCTCTGTCTGTAGGGGAATACATTCTGGTACAATAAGTATGTTTAGGCAGCTTTCAACACCTTTTCTGTGTGTCTCATGTTGTGATGATCTTGTGTTAACCCAAGTCATCACATTATGTAATTTATTCCAATGTCTTCATGGTATATTTACATTATTTTTCACTTGTACATCACTAGCTCACCATGAGCTGGAACAAGGAAAGGAGGAGGCTTACGGATATGTTCTCAACTACCTTGATGACATGATGCAGATAAAGTGTGAGTCGGCACTCAGACATGATTCTGAAGCTTTCACCCCCCTCAACACCTTTAAAATATCAACCTGTCTTTCATTCTCCAACCCTGGATTAAATGCTAGTTTTATCAATATAAAATCTTACAGATGAATCCAGCACATAAATATTCTTTATTATTTTCAACCCCACTAACTAGATCCTTGGCCTTAGCAAATGTTGTCATAATGTCCTCCATATCCAATGGTCTTCTCACCTTTTGCTCAGTAGAAATCATTAGTCCAGAGAGTCTGTTCTGGCAAATAATAGAGGGGAGATGTGGGAAAAACCTCTCTTACCAGGGCTCATTGGGACTAGTACTAAGTATTATTAAGAGTTGAAGGACAACTCTAAGAGTAAAATGCAAATTCAAGAGTATGATCTTACAACTCAAATGTAGTGCAGCATGTCTATTGGTGTTGACGCATGGTCAAAGAAGACATACACAGCAGCCCTCACATCTAGAACATGCTCTGCTACAACTATGTCATCCAGCATTTCTTCTGTATCTTTGCAACAATGATCGTGCTTCCCAAAAATTGTCAGTGTTTTATGGGAAACTCCATCAATTATCCATCCAATTATCCTTTGCAAAGTGGCGGGGAGCCTACAGCCTGTGTCAGACAGCCTAGGGTATAAGGCAGGGTACACCCTGAACAGGACACCAGCCCATCACAGGCCACACATTCACACAATAAAGACAATTTAGGGTGTGCAGTCCCCCTAACCAGTGTGTATTTGGACTGTGGAAGGAAATCAGAGAACCCAGAGGAAACACACGCATGCATGGAGAGAACATGCTGAGGCGTCTGCCAGGTATCACCATGCCAACTGATCAGACCTGAAGATAGGAACGTAATCACAGGGCACAAAAAGAAGCACACTTACCGCTTGCTCAATGCAAGGTATTAGCCGAGCCTTTGGATAAGCTGTGCTGAGCATTCTGATAATCTCTTGTCTTGTCTTTCAGCCTTCTTGATCCCTGAGCCGTGCTCTGCTACCTGCCCATCCCTTCCTGGTGTTCTGTCCCCTGTGTCTGTCTTGTTTCAGACTGCTTATTGGATCAACAACCTCGTGCTTGGTTCCTTGACTCTGTTTTTTTTTTACTCTGGTGTTTTGGACTTGGAAAATTATTAAAGATAGTTCTGCATGTGAATCCCACTCTTCTTGTGGTATTTCTGATCATCATACAAGACAACGTCACACACACGGTGCCAAGAGCCAGATCTGAACCCATAACCCTGGATGAGTGGGACAACGATGCTGCTTTGTAGGAAACTGACATCTTTAATTTTACCTTGGTTTCGTATTTTTTTTCCCATTTGTCTTTGTCTTTTTTTTACATTTGGGACTGAACTGAACTGTCATTGTTACATCTAACAACACCAAGCCTCTTGTCAGTCTCAATGAAAACTCTCCCCATGGATGTGGAGAAGAGAACCGCATCCGTTATGACCTTGAACCACTTCTTTGTCACCAAAGCCCACCTGCTTTGCTTGTAACATAGTTAACAGTCAGCAAATTCAGAACTCTTTTCAACATCTGTCATCTTTTGTCAGTGTCAATAAACTATGCTACATGTTTATTGCATAAGGCATATAATCACAGTCTGTTTCAAAGCAGATTTGCAAGCACCAGTGCAAGACTTAACTACAGGAAGGTGCTATTGTCCAGCAGCTGGAGCCACCATACACCATGCAGCCACCTTTAGCAGTCAGTTCAGCATGATCAGGTGACCAGGCTAAAACGTTACAACCTCAGAACCAAGGCTTCAGGCCAGAGTACTGATTTCTTTATTCACCTAGTGGGCATGGCCAGCTGAAACTCCACAGGCCATAATACCATCCACCTGGCAGCACATACAGTTACAAGAAAAAGTGTGTGAATCTTTTGGATTTTCGTGGTTTTCTGCATAAATTTGTCATAAAATGTGATCTGATCGTTAAATCAAGAGTACTGACAAATATAACGTGCCTAAATAATAACACTCGAAAAAAAATCTGAACTTTCATGTCTTTATTGAACACACTCATTCAACATCCAAAATGGTAGTGAACAAAGGAAGTGAATCCTTGGAATTAATAATCTTTTGACCCTCCCCCCCCTAGGCAGCAATAACCTCAAACAGGTCCTTCCTGTAGCTGTGGATCAGACCTGCACATCGTTCAGGAGGAATTTTAGCCCATTATTCCTGGCAGAACTGCTTTAGCTCTGTTGTGTTGTTTGGATGTCTCTTGTGTATGGCTCTCATTCCATAGCATCTCTATTGGGTTGAGGTCTGGGCTCTGACTTGGCCACTCCAAAAGGCAGCTTTTTTTTATCTGAAGCCATTCTGTTGTGGACTTGCTCTGGTGTTTTGGGTCGTTGTCCTGTTGCATCACCCAACTTCTACAGAGTTTCAGCTGATGTACAGACATTCTCACATTATCCTGAAGAATATTTTGACACAGTTTGGAATTCATTCCCCTCAATGACTGCAAGCTACCCAGGCCCTGATGCAGCAAAGCAGGCCCAAATCATGATGTTTCCTCCACCATACTTTACGGTTGGATGATGTTTTCATGATGATATGCAGTGCCCTTTTTAAGCCAGATGTAGCTACTAGTGCTGCATGTTCTTTCCAAATAGTTCAATCTAAGTTTCATCAATCCACAAAACATTTTGCCAATACCGCTGTGGAGTGTCAATGTGCCCTTTCACAAACTTCAGGCGTGTAGCAATGTTCTTTTTTAGTAAGCAGCAGTTTCCTTCATGGGGTCCTGCCATGGACACCCTGCTTGTTCAATGTTTTACGTACTGTAGACTCATGAACACACGTTAGCCGGTTCCAATGATGCCTTCAAATCTTTGACTGTCACGTAGGGTTGTTTCTTTATGTCATTGATGAGTTTTCATTGTGCAAATGGCTCAGCACTAAATACAGATAAAACCAAAATCTTGTTGGTTGGGGGTAGTGATCTTGCCAGGTGCACTTTCAGGTCAGCCCTCAATGCTACTGACCTTTGTTTCTCTATTAGTGACTCAGTGCACAACTTATGCATCATTCTAGACTCAAAACTCAGTTTTGGCACTCATGTTAATGCAGTTTCACAGATACAGTATGCTTCCTGTGGCTGTGAAATGTTGCTAGGCTTTGCTGTTTCCTTAATGCAGAAGATACAGACAAAATTATACATGCTTTTGTCTATAGTCAATTAGACTACTGTAATACTTTACTGTCTGGATGTAGTAACCAAACACTAAACACACTGCAGCGCATCCAAAACACAGCTGCTAGAATTATCACTAGAAGTAGAAAGTACGACCACATAAGTCCTATACTGTCATCACTCCACTGGCTTCCTGCTAACTGATTTAAAATTTTTCTTGTTAATATATAAGGCACTGAAAGGCACCAGTATATCTGTCAGAGCTGTTTGACACCTATATTCCAAATCATTCCCTATGATCACAAAATGCTGGCCATCTTATTGTTCCATGCGTACATAAAAGTATTGGTGCTAGAGCTTTTAGTTACAGAGCCCCTAGTCTATGGAATAGTCTGCCTGGATACGTACAGGATACCAAATCCAGCTCAATCTTTAAATCCCGACTGAAGACCTACTTTTTTGATTTAGCCTTCCCATGATAGTCTCCCTAGCTCACAGTGATTACTGCTGCTGGCGCATGCTGTACATGCCAAAATAACTGCAACATTTCGCTATGGGGCTGCTAGAGTTTGTATTATTTGCTAACCCCTCTCTAAAGTCTCTCCTTGTGCATGTGTGTACCTGGTGCCCACCTGGGCACCATCTGAGCAGGACGCCTTCGTGGAGCGGCTGACTCCTAATGTATCCCCTTGGTTGAAGCTTCGCCCGAGGGACAGCAAAGGCCATTGAGAGTTTCTTCAACACCAGGAGCAAAGGAGGACTAAATTGTGTTATTTATACCATATTACTAGTAACAATCAAAGTCTCAATAAGTACCACTATATTCTGTAATGTTAGCATGCCCAGGAGGGGCTGGGCAGCCAGCCAACATTGGGCCCCAGAGGTTTTTTTTCTCCACACTGTAGAGTTTTTGGTTCCTCTCCTCCATTGTCTGTCTTAATTTATTTGTTTTAATTCTTATAGCTCTTCTTCAATATCTGCAATTTCTTGTGTAAAGCACTTTGAGGCACATTGTTGTGAAAGGTGCTATATAATTGAATTGAATTGAATTGAATTGAATTGAATTGAATTGCTCTGCTCAACTCTTGGGATCATTTTGACTGGGCTCCCACTTCTTGGTAGAGTAGCCACAGTCCCAAAGTGTCTCCATTTGTAGATTGTTTGCCTAACTGTAGACTGGTGAATTTCTAAAGTCTTTGAAAACTCTTTGTAATCCTTTCCAGCTTTATGTAAATCATCAATTCTTGATTGTAGCTACTCTGACAGCTGTTTTTGGTGAGGCATGGCTCACATAAGCATATTCTTCCTGTATGAAGCAAACTCAAAAAGTTTGAGTGATTTTTATGAGTCAAAGTAGCTCTAGTCCACACCTTCTAACTCATTTTCTTAACAAGACTCCAGGTATGCTAACACCTGACTCCAATTAGTTTTTTTTTTAGGTCATTAACTCAAGGGTTCACATACTTTTCCCACTAGCACTATGAGGTTGGGATGGGCTCCAGGCTTCCCCGTGACCCTCACCAGGAATAAGCGGTATAGAAGATGATTGACTGACTGACTGACCATGAGATTTTTATGGTTGTTCTTAATAAAGACATGAAAGATCAGAATTTTTTGTGTTATTATTTAGGCACATTATATTTGGCAATACGCTTTACTTAGATGAAAATCAGATCACATTTTATGACAAATTTATGCAGACAGCCATGAAATTCCAAAAGGTTTACATACTTTTTCTTGCAACTGTACCTACTGTGACTCATCATAGCCCATGCCAGCCTACTGTCACAAACTAGGCACCTGAGGTGCTGCTCTCTGAGAATCCCAACTGGAATTTAGTAGATAGTGTTGTGTGAAAAGTGGTTGGAAGTTTATATGGTGGAATTGTTGGTAATTATCATTGTAGGCCATAAAGCAGACCTGCATGCCAGACCGGAGCCAGGCCCTGAGCCTGTCATATTGACCACATGAGCCAGGCCCAGAGCCCAGCCCAGGACCTGTCACAGTGACCACATGAGCCAGGCCCAGAGCCCAGCCCAGGACCTGTCATAGTGACAGCACAGTAAACTACCTAATTTCCCTCCAGCTTTTGAACTAATTGTCTGGTGTTCACATTTACATTTACATTTTATTCATTTAGTAGATGTCTTTGTCCAGAGCGACTTACAATGAACAGGAGTACGCAAGTCACAAACGAGGTCAAACAGTATCAGTAAATCTAACTAACGGTAAGTGCTGTCCTATAAGCAAAGTGCACACGATTAAGTCAAGCAAGTCTCACACAAGTCATAAATGGAAAGAGTAAATGTACAGTCTAGTATAAACTAGAAAAAAATGTAAAAAAAAAACAGCCTTGCAACAATGGAGTAAAAGGAGCATAGATGTAAAGGTGAGATTTCAAGTTCTGAGGTGCTCCCTGAAGAGATGTGTCTTCAGTTGCTATTGGAATGCAGACAGGAACGATGAAGTCCTCAAAGCAAGAGGAAGCTAATTCCACCATATAGGCACCAGAGATGAGAAGAGCCTAGGTTTACCATTCTTCAGCAGGGGTGCAACCAGTCTCTTCCCATTAGCAGACCACAGAGAACGGGAGGGGACAAAGCTTTTGATTCAAGACCAGTGGTAGCCTGAAACAGTCCCATTCACACACAGTTCACACAAAACACATTAAACAGTTTGACTTAATTTCGATAGGTTTAACCTTTCAATTCAATTTATTGACTTCTTTCTTTCAGCTGCAAAAAGTGATGCTATGAAGTAATGTAATTATTACAGCCATTAGCTGTATGTTCTGTGTTGTGCTGTCCATGTTGTGAATGTCTTCTTGTCCACTAGGAGAGCACTTAAAACTGAGTTTGAAGCTCATTAGGAGGAGTGTTGGTTTCAAGGTGCTAGAGGTGGAGAAAAAAGGAGGATGAAGACAGAGACAGTGACCTGCTGGAGGTGAAATCAAGACTTGGAGTGGATAGACAAGCAAGTAGTTGAAAACATTCACAGACTGTATACAGCTCTGTCATGAAAGACCTGTTCCAGAATTTTTTTACAAGAGCACATGTAAAACATCTTATGTGTATGTTCACATTTGTATTTATTGCAGAGGTTCAGTACCATTTTATTTTATATTTTTTCTTTTTTTATAGGTAGGGAGTCATGGAAGCACCTCTGTATGTTATTTGGTTTTCTTTGTTTGGTGGGGGTAATTCGATTGTATCGTTAGGAGGAGACTGTTGGGGGATTTGATTGTTATTTTGGAGCACTTAAAGGCACCCAGCTTAATTCTGTGTATCTTTGTGATATATACTTTGGTACATGTCATGACCCTAGACTAGCACATAAAATTAAAAACACATAAAAATGCTGTGAGGTTTTAATAAATGTCACTTGTGAATATAGTACATCTGTTTTCACACAGAATGGTTCTGTTTCAGAATCAATTTTTATCTAACTTCCATTTATTTATTAGGACAATATTTTCTCATGAATCTAACCAAAGAAAACCTTCTGTACATGAAAATATCATTAACTTGTCCTTTCGTTAGGT
Organism: Chitala chitala; assembly: GCA_025773905.1. NCBI lineage: Eukaryota > Metazoa > Chordata > Actinopteri > Osteoglossiformes > Notopteridae > Chitala > Chitala chitala. Next base: position 3,382,294 of record JABJVR010000034.1, on the reverse strand, counting down.
GGTTGATGGATAGACCGATTCCTTCCCCACTCTACATGTCCGTGTTTTTTCTGTGGCCCAGTGCTGTCGTACTGAACATTATCAGCTCAGTGCTCAGTAGTTTCCCATTCCCTGCACTTGAACCCTTGACCCCTGTCTCCCAGGTGTTCTACCACCACTACACCGTCCCCAACACCAGCGTGTTCTCTACCTGCGGCTATCATGTTGTTAGCTCCTTCTCATACTTCTATAGTGTCTTTACCAAAGAACAGAAACAAAAACTGTTCTAAACATATAGGTGCTGGAACTAGCTCCTGTACACGCCTCACTACCACTTTGATGTAGGTCCAACAAAGTACCCGCATTACAGATAGAGAACATGGCTGAGATCCAGTGTGACTCTGAGTGAAAACAGCATCAACACTGAGGCTGTGTCATGTGTACCAGCAAAAACTAGACCTTAAATAGAACAAGGAAATTTGCCACCAGTTCCTGGAATATGAATATACAGTAGTTAAATAGTGTATAAATTGTACATTACATATACACAGTTGCAAGAAAACATAAGTGAACCCTTTGGAATTACCTTGATTTTTTGTTTTGATCTTTATTTACATCACAATTATTAACAGACAATTTGATTAATCTCATAACATACATTCTTTTCATGTCTTTATGGAGCACATGTATACACTGATGGGTAACATTATGATCACCAGCTTAATTAATATTGATTAGGTCCCTCTTTTGCCATCAAAACAGCCCTGGCCCTTTGAGACATAGACCCCATACCTTCAGCCGTCTAGTGCTCTGAGATCTGGCACCAAGTCATCAGTAGCACATCATTGAAGTCCTGTAAACTGCAATTCCAGCACATGGATCGGACTTGTTTTTCCAGCACATCCCACAGATGCTCAATTGTATCGAGATCTGGAGAATTTGGAGGTCAGGTCAACACCTCAAACTCATTGTTGTGTTCCTCAACCCATTCTTGAACCATTTTTGCAGTGCGGCAGGACGCATTATTCTGCTGAAAGCGGCTGCTGCCATGAGGGAATACAGTTTCCATGATGGGGTGTACTTGATCAACAACCAGGCCATTCAGCACACCAGGCCACCTTCTTCCATTGCTCCAAGCTCCCTTGTCCAGCACAGATGGTCATGTACCCATTGAAAACACTTTTGGTGGAGAACACAGTCCAGTTTGGGTACCATGACTGGTCTGTGGCTACACAGCCCTATACACAACAAACTGTATGCAATGTGTTTTCCATCAGACACACACCCTTATATTGCAACCAGCATGAACTCAGCAATCTAAGCTACATTGGATCTACTGGATCAGACTACACGAGTCAGTCTTCAATCCCTGCATGCATCAATGACCCTTGGCTGCTCATGACCCCATCACTGGTTAATCTGGTTATTTTCCTTCCTTAGACAACTTTTGGTAGGTCCTGTCCTGGGAACATCCCACAAGAGCTGCAGTTTTGGAGTTGGTCTGATTCAGTTGTATAAGAATTACAATTTAGCCTTTGTCAAAGTTGCTCAAATCCTCACACTCACCCATTTTTCTGCTTCCAACAATCAATGTCAGGGACAAAATGTTCACTTGCTACCTAACGTATCCCACCCACTTCCAGGTGCCGCTGTAATGACATAACCATTGTTATTCATTTCACCTGTTTTCACTTAATTATAATTATGCTTTACTCTTGTGCACTGTTGGTTTCAGTTTGTATATACAGCAGTAGTGGTCCTGAGTTGCTTAGTGCCCTAGAGAAGATTACATTAACACCACTCGCCCCCAGACAGCATAATTTATGTGTGGTCTTCTTCCACACTGCCCCCTTTCACTTGCTACCTTATGCAGCTGCCTAATTTGCCTAAACTGACTGTAACTAACATAAACCACAATGGTTTCACTAGCTCTTTGTTCAAGCAGCACTGGTAAGCTTTCTTCATTGTGTTCCCCACGCCATGAAGAGAATTCTGTGTTTGCCTACTGTTGTGTATTCCTACTACCAAAATGAACTCTGTTTCAAGTGCAAGTTCAGACCGTGGCTGTTCCCATAATGGTATGAGTCATATTTCCGTTGAACAGGTATTACTTAAAGAAAGGTGTTGCTTAACTTAATTTTTTTGTTTCTGCTTTGTTTTGCCAGACAAAGTACCCCTATTCCTTCCCTACATTGTGAAATACGTTTTTTGCTCCATTTCATAAATAGCTGTTAGTGCCTGCACCTCTTCATCAGTTCAGCTAACGTGTACTGTTTCCATGTTTAAACAAACCCAAACAATTAAACAAACCAACTTGAGTTTTAAAAATGGGATCTGCAGTCCAGAAATATTCCCTTTGATAAGCACTCTTGAGGGTGTAGTCTGGATCAATTTGGATTTATCTAAATTTGGAGAAGCAGGGTCTGTATGACACAACACAGTACAGTATGGGTCAGCTATAACGCGCACCAGGGGAAAACCTGAGCTTGGTACGGTACAATTAAACTGAGCTGTTATTTCCCACAGTATTTGCTTCTTAATAAAGAGTTTAACCTCATTTTGCGCCTTATTGCACTTCACACTAAAGGGCATATAAACCACTTACTGGAATACATATTTTGACTATCAAAGGAAGCCAGTGAGTTTCAAGCCTTGGTGTTTGTCACCAGATAATTAGGCCAATGTGTGAATTAATCAAACTGTGTTCGTTGGCAACAAACTACCGCTCTTAGTGGCCACCGTGTGTGTGTGTGTGTGTGTGTGTGTGTGTGTGTGTGTGTGTGTGTGTGTGTGTGTGTGTGTGTGTGTGTGTGAGT
>JABJVR010000034.1:3354747-3367301 GCA_025773905.1 Chitala chitala | reverse complement strand
TATAAAGAAGGCCAGTGGCTCAATGGGTAGAACATGAGGCTGGGATATGGAAGTGTCCTGGTCTGAAGGCAACCCAAGCCACCAGGTGTATCCCTGAGCAAGACACTCAACACTAGCTCCCCAGCCGGCAAATGATGGCTGCCCACTGTTCCCCCAGGGGATGGGTTAAACGCAAATAACCAATTTTATTGTAACATGTACATCTCATTTGTAATTCACTTTGGACAAAGGCATTTGTTAAATGAATAAATGTAAATGTATTATCATTATACACAGTATATGTAGTACAGTGTAAAACAAATACTTACTGTATTTATTTCAGGCTGGAAAACAGCAAGCGTAAAATCCAAGTTGAAAATCTGCAGGAAGTCTATAACAAGGCTTGTGACCAAACGCCCTAGACAGAACAAGACGACAAAAATCATCCACAGTGACAAGATATCCTTGTGTACAAAAAAAAAATAATAATAATAAAAACCACTGCAAGGTAAGAAAATATTTGGAAAAGACACCAAGTGTATTTTATGTAAAAACCCTCACCGTCTTTAGTATTGAGAAACTTTTTGAGACCTTCGTTGACAAGAGGTGGTGTATTCTATAAGAGAAAAAATAAATTAATAAAAACTACAGCACATACACACATCCTGTCATTGTGCTGTATTGAGCAATTACCTCTATTTTATCCTGCTGCTCCAACGCCAAAAACACAGCAGCACGGAGTTCAGCCTGGACAGCAACCAGAAAAACAGATGTTTCTCAAAAGGTCTTTTTCCAGATGCAAAATTAAACATTTTGCCAAAGGTCTCATCACAGAATTTAAACAATGGTTAAAGCTTTGGATTCCTTTGGTAAATTTTTAACCTTCTCTTCGTAACCTGTTCATAAAATTGTAATAATGAAGAAACAGACATTTAAAGATGAATGAATTCTCATAACTGGGTCCAGCATGCATCACACAGCTATGAAACCGGATTTTAAATCCCTTATAATTTTAGTGTGCTTAAATTATTTAAAGGGGGCTGTTCGCTCAGGGGTGCCTATTACTCCTGGTGCTTCATGCCTCAAACTACCATACTGACAAACAGTCTTAAATACATATTTTAATGTACATCTCGTCTGATTCTAACTATTAGACTACAGAACGGGAGTAATTAATCTTTTACCAGTTCCATTTATAGCCGATTTTATAAAGTGCAGTTGTAAATGTAAATTTCACACGTCACGTGCTCGCTGGAACATGATGAAATTCTTAGGCTACAGCTACATGTAGTGTACAGGGTGATCTAAGGGCGTTATGCAGTTTACATAACCAGAAAAATATGAAGACAATGAAGACAGCATAGAGTAAAAAATTATGCAATCAATAATAAATATACGAACAGCTAAATGCAGACTGATAAAGTGTAGAGATGTAATAAAGTGCAGGTCACCGGCTATTCAGCGCCTTGAAGGGAAGAAACTGCCTCTGAACGGGCAGTGCACCGGTAGCGCTTCCCAGAGGGCGGCAGTGACAACAGGGCGTGAGCTGGGTATCCGATGTTTTAAATAGGTTATAACATTACTAATATTGCCCAACTAAAAATAATTTAAAACAACACGCATAGCAATAATCAGATCTGACGGCGTTGAATAACACACACAGGGCACCGTGTTCTGTTCCGGCCTTGTTATCTAGGACTAGGACTTAAACTTGTTTCACATGACACGCAGTTACGGTCTTACTGTAAACCATCAAGCAAAATTACATATTATAATCCACGTAAAACAGTACAAATGTGGTGTCTTTACTTACCTTAATTTTGTTTAGAACCCCATTATTTTCCAAGTTTTGTATAAGAAGATCCCGTAGCTCTGTATCTTCCTCGGCGGCAGACATTTTTACCAAGACAACCTAACAAACAGTTTCTTACGGTTAACATCCGCACATTCAAATATAAAACGTAAAACCTTTGCATCATTAACCATATGTTTAATTTTATATGAATAATTATTATGCAAATGATCTAACATGCACGGACAAATACAAACATTTATTTTAAATTAACATTTTTAATGATGACATAAATGAGCGTATTGGCGAAACAGTCGATAATAATATTAAAGTGAACAGATGTAAGATTATGAATCCGATTAAAGACTGGTTGCATAAACTGGTCTGTGGTCCAGTATTCGGGGTGTGGGTGGGGGGGCACTACTTATGGTATTTGATCCATTATATGATTAAACTAATCAATTAATTAATGATTAAAGTAATCAGAATGCATGATGATTTGCATGGGGCGGTTCGCTCCTCTCCAAACGATTATGGCTGTGATAATTAAAATAACCGAATTATTAACTGTTTTAATACATTAAATTCGAACTGAAGGTAAAATGGTGCTATATCCATGAGAACATACTGAGCCTGAATTACAAATGAAAAACTTTCAGCTGTACGAGAAGACATTGCTAGGCAGGAATGATTTGAAATCTGAGCCCTCTTAAAATAGTTCACCTTATGTCCCTGTACAAAAAAAAAAATAAATAAATAAATAAATAATAATAATAATAATAATAATAATAATAATAATTAATAGTTTTGTAAATAGAAAATTAAATAACCGAATCATATAATTTAGAAAGTGCTGTTCTGCAGGACTTCGTGTTGATGACTATTATTTAATGTCTGCTTATTACTGTTTTGTCTCTAATTGACGACCCCCCCCCTATTAGCCTGCTGTACACACGCTGCCGCATTCACAAGTCAGGGATTATAAAGCAGGAACCGCTGAACACTCCAAAGCCCTCATTGCTCTGTTAAGAATTCTTACATATTTATTTTAGTCTTCTCTTATGGTGTGAAAAGTCAGAGGGGTGACACTGGCCAGGGTGCGCACACCCCACCCCCCCAACTTCTAAATTTGACTGGCCACCCCAAGTATCAAATTTCTTCAATATAAGAAATTTGTATAATATATTGGCTGCTTTCAAATTTAAATTATGAGTACTTAGTTGAAGTATTCTTTATGTTTGCTTGGAATATAGCGCCCTCTACTGATACAGTTCGTAGTACGTGAAAATACACTAACGCGATCTGACAACACGTCATAACCATTCCTGTTATTACGGCAGTTTAAATGTGATAATGTGTATAATAGATGGATTGAGAATTTCAAAAGTGCATAGACTAAAGTAAGAATATCACTGTGGCAGCACAAGGTTTATTTATTCAGAGTAAGATGTGTCCACATCCAGCATGACAAAATTGTACAAAGTTCACAATTTAAAAATGAAATACCACAGCAACTTGTGATTTTACACATTTATAGCAAAATTAAAATGTTAATAAATACATGCTGTGTAGTACAAAAATAAATTAAACTTCAATTCCACCGAGATATAGATAGAGAGAAAAGAGACAGAGCGATAAGAGTGAGAAAAAACACAATTGTTTATACAAAATCCGGTCGTTATTCATTTTTACTTAAATGAATGTAGAAATGGATACATAAGAATAAACTCTGATGAATTCACAATTATTTATATATCAGCTATTGAACATTCTAACATGTGACATCTTTTGTGTTCCCTATGGAAATAGTAAGAGGAAAAATTGATATTACAATATATACCAATAGTTGACGAGCAGTTGTGCTTAATATCCCTTTTCCGTTGTACCGATAACAATAGTTGACTTAAAAAGGAAAAATGACAAAATAAAAAGTGATAACAGCTCTAACTCTACTGGAAGCTTCACTATATTGACTCTAGGCAACGGACACGAAGCTTTGAAGAAAGGCGTGTGACGTAATGGAGGAAGAAGCCCTACAAGGGAAGGGATACGGATTGTACATGTGCGCGGTTTAAATCCGTATGAAGTACCTCTGCGTTAGCCCTCAACAAAGGCAAATCAACATGACGCCATCGCACAGCGGTTATAATTTCGGTGGCTGCATAAACACGATAGTCCACTTTTACTGTATTTTGCTTAACAGTTGTATCCCAGCCAATGAGCGCTTTGCAGTCGCCTCACCGTAATGAGGAATTGGGTTTCCCGTTATATACAGTACTGTAGGTACAGTCTGTGCAAAGCGATTCTTTGAGTCCTATAATGAATATTGACAGTCAAAATTTAACATACTTTATAATCAATATCAATCTCATAACTGAACGGTTTTTGAGTCATAACACCTAAACATTGCACACATTTTCTTATAAAAATAATGTTTACATGAGTGGGAATAGTTGACGGCTATGGTTACATTCGTGGCGACAATAACCCTGTCAACCCATCAATGATTATCATATTTAGTTTTTCGGTTTCGGTTACTGCTTAAAAACGTCAAAACATGGAAACGACGGTTTAACTCTACTCAAATGAATGCCACTGAACTAGTTAAAAGATATGCTTTAAAAATATTCATATAAAATGTTTATATTTTTTGCATACAGTAAGATTACTGTGTTACGATTTAATTTGCATTTGCATATAGTATAGACTGTCCGATGCACTTCAGTTCGGTTCATTTGATTTGTCAGCATATTCAAACCTTGGAATTATTGTGTAGGACTATAGGCAATTTTCTTTTCAAAAATATTATTGACATGAGAGTACTTCATAAATGAATTTAAATTATTTAAAAAACCCCAATTGTTTTATGTTAATATTTATATGCTCAATCTAATTACATCTGGAAAATTGCCAGAAATGTGTCCGAATCAAGTAACGTACTATTTGATACACTGCCAGTGTAATTTCAAATACAAACATAAGCGTAAATGCAATAAACTGGCGGACTCATACTGAACTCATACTGGACATCGCCTTTTTCGATATTGGAAAAACACTGGTCAACGTAAGAATAAAAGTGCTTTAAAACGTTATGAACGTCGGAATGATTGTACGTTTCCGTGTCGTCACACTTCCATAACGTTCGTACTTAAAATGTCACTTCTTATGCCTGTAATATTTTCAAATCCCAGACAACTATCAACAAGTTATGAAAAACAAACATTATTTATAATACTTTAAAAAGTCCGAAATACAACACTCCGGTTTTGCAAGTAAACAATTTGCACAGAAAGCGTATTTTAAAACTCCACAAAATGTGATAAAATCTGAGAAAAGTGGTCGCGTATTTCTTCTCTCGGTGCCCATCTCAGGTTTCTAGGCCAAAACGTTTTGCCAAACGGAGAGGAACCTGCGTTCTAACTTGTTGGACTAATTTATCAGATTTATTTTTTCAACGGAAAATGTGCATACGGTAGCAGCTATAAACATGGCATCACATTATATAAGCTTTTATGAAAACGTATAAAACGTGAATGTTTTTGAAAACTATTATTGTAAACCATTTTAGCGAGGCCAAATAAAATAATAAAAGTAATCAAGCGCACGCACGTAAATGAAAGTAAATAAAACCAATATTTAGCATTGGCTGATTAGTTACAGCACAAGTGAGGAAGCATTCCTTCTTGTGTCTCTGAGATGTCACTCCTCTCGAGTCCGGCTTCTCCGCGCTACACTTGGATTCCTTGCACGGCTTGCTTTATGTTCTCCAGCAGAGCCTTGTTCTCCGGGCTCTGGTACTGATCCTGGTGTGTGTACATGTCTGTCAGTGTGGTCACGTAGGCGTCAAAGTTGTGTTCATTCATGGGTTCCTGCAGTAAAGAGTGTCACAGTGTTAAGGTTACACTGGGCATGGAAGAGACGGGGTGAGGAGGCACGAGTGGCATGACACTGTCCCATTACCTGCTATGGAGCAGAAGATGTCATCGGTTCAGCTAACATGCCACAAAAATTACACTCACTGTACTGGGATAGTGCTCAACAGAAGGGTGAACTGGACAGGTCAAGGTCATGCAATATGATTGTGAGGGAAAATACAAGGCGCTCATGCTAGCTATTGTGCTCTTGTTCCAGCTATCATCATTTGTTATTATGAAACTCTTTTATTATGTAATTGTTGCTTTAGTATGTATTTGTACTTGGAGAACTATAAAAAAGAAAAAAATATCTACTTTTGTTTGACATGCCCAACAACAATTTGTTTAAATATAAAGTGCTTATTGTGTCCCTCTATCCATCCATCCATCCATTACCCAACCGCTAATCCCGTACAGGGTTGTGGGTAACTGCTTATTGTACTGTTCTAAAATTTCAGAAATACCTGAAAGAAATTTAGTGAAATTACACTTGTGAAATACTTTTATGAAAATAGTTTATTTTCTTTGAAATGTATTGGGTCTCGGTACAAAAGACTTGTGACAAGCACGTGGCACAGCGTTCTACAATGTTCCCTTTTTACAATGTTCTACTCTTAAGCGCTATCCTCCTTGCTCAGGAAAAAACGCTGGACACCAATATGTATTCCTGTCTTGTTATATGCGAGCAGCGCTATGTCTGCACACTACACCGTGTAAACAAAGAGGAGAGGGGGCTTTAAAGGGAGAAAATGAGAGAGCAACGAGGACAACCAGATTGTGAAAATGAATCTCTTACGCTCTGATGGCTCTGTAAACAGCTGCTATTTCTAACGGAAGCCTCTTTGTGTGGCAGCGGCTTCTATGGGGAAAGGTATAAAAAGAACGCTATTAGCCTGCTGTACACACGCTGCCGCATTCACATCTCAGGGATTGTAAAGCAGCACCAGACGCTTTGAGGGAGAGGATCTGCCGAACTTAGTTTCAGTTGGGTAACACCAGTGACTGCCTTTTACACATCTACCATCGGCAATCCAGCTGCAGTTGAGCAGGACCACGCCAAGCGGTGTGTACCGGTTCGCGCACGGTCGGCCGATGGCCCGACATTCTTTGCATTACCCAGCTGAAACTGAGCTCTGCTATTGTGGGACTGGTATCTTAAAATGAACCGAAACAGAGGTAATCCAAAGGCAGTGTTTGCAAAATGACAACACAGAGAAAGAAGGACATGAAAGAAGCAAATGAGGAAAACGTGTTTTCATTTGTGTGGATCCTGAAATTTGCTGAGCAACAATGTCACGGATAGCTGTCTGGTGCGATGGATATTTTAGAATTAAAACAACCAAGCAAACAAGCAAAACACCAAGTATAAAAAATACATTAACTGTCAACTGAATAACGGCACAGTGTTGTTCTAATGATGATTCAACAAGTTTATTTGTCAAGCAGATGAAAACAAGTCGCCTTTGAGTCTGAGTGTGCTTTTTCCAAATAGTTCAGAGGATATTGATGCTATTTCGTTCTGATGTTATCTGAATGTCCATGGTAAGCAGCTCAGTGTGTTCTTTGTGTACTTAGCAAATAAAATGTGTTTTATTTTAAAAAAGGGTTATTTTGTAGGGGCCACAAAGAACCTTGACAAAAAAACAGCTGAGCGCAGCAGATACAAGTATTTAATCACTGAAGTTCATAAATATGGGTCAGTTTGAGGATAAAAATTGATTCCTATGCATTAAAAAAATGTCTGACTTGATAGTCACTTCCAAAAATACAACCTGTAAACACAAACAAAAACATTTAAAATATTTCTTAACATGTCATCAATTTGCAGGGGGTTTAACAACTGCATAGTTGTACTAATATAAACTACATGCTGTATGTTCACAGTCTTTAAAATGTTTGAAAATCCTTTTTACTGTTGTACATTAAAAACTAATACAAAAAGTGGTTTTGGCTGTGCATGAGGTCATAAGGTGAGAAACCCTCCCATCCCCTTCCAACATCGACATGCATGAACAGACTGTGGACACCAGCAGGCCTGGGTGACGGCTGACAGTGTCTCTTACCATATGTGGCAGCTGGATATTAGCTAAACTGTTTATCAGTGACTGGCTCAGGCTGGCAAGCTCATGAAGCAGGGAGTCATTCTGCTGCTCAATCACCTTGTTCTCTTCTTCTATAGACTTCAGGTTAGTCTCCATTGTGGTAATCTGGGGGGTGGGGGAGATAATTTGTAAATCTCCAGATACTATCACAAGCATTATATTTAAAAGGTGTTAATAATGGTGCTTTTCAACATGATTATTCATTGAAGAAGAAATGCCGAGTATCAAAAAACATTTTTTTACGTTGTTTTTACTTTATACCATTTTATTTAAAAGTTTACCCTATACACAAAAGATATTTATTTTCTGATCTGTGTGGAACTCTGCACTCATAAAGATTTGCTGGCATTAGGAAATATTGACATTGGTTATGTATATACCAATTATTTTTTCAAATCAAGTCATACACGGTGATATTAGCACACAAAAAAGAGAACCATCTTAGCCCTAATCAATCGACTGCCATGAGTTGAAACATACCTGGGACAAAAAAATTGCTCATTCTGCAATTTCTTTTGTTTCACTGACAAAGACTTAACACAGATTGCTGCATGTTCTCCACAGGTCAAACGTCAGCAAAGACATCAAAACTTAGCATCTCACCTGCGTTCTCAATTTAATCATGTCAGACTCCACTTGTGTATTTGACTCATTTAAGTCTTTGATTTCTTCATCAAGCTGTTTAATTTCTTCATCATTTTCAATACCTAAAAGGTAAAATAGATATTCAGAGGTAAAGCACTTTACTTAAAAGGGAAGTCTGGGTAAAGTGATGAACTATGATTTTTTTTTTTTGAGCTACGGTAATAACTGCTTGAAGTTTGTTGCTCGGTATTGATATGAAAGATCTTGTCAAATAAAACTTCATATTAGATGCCATAATCTTAACACAATGATCATACGGCTATACAAAAATGCAGTATGCTGTTTATACATACAGCATATTTAGGAATTGCTTTGTGCTGATATACGGAAGTTTTATTTAAAATAATTTTAAAAGTCTGATAAATGACTGCACTGCTGATAGCTTTCATGTGAGTAAAATGGTAATTAATAAACAACACGATTTTATACATATTCATTATAAAAATTGGGAGCCATGCAAATCATTTGATGAGTGAAATTAAACTGTAGAAATTACTGAATTAATTCCTTATGTCACGAGGCCCTATAATCAGTAATTTCCCACATTTGCAACTGTCAGTCATTAATTCCAAGCAATCATTATGTCTTTGTTACCACTGAATCACCATGAAGCTGATCATGACACCGGCACATTCCTGATTGGCTCCACTACTTCCTCCCATAAAAGGTCATACCACATGCAGACTCCTGATTGGCTCCACCATTTCCCCCACAGCATGATCTGCCACCTGCTGATTGTTGATTGGCCACACTATTTCCAGCACAACAAGTCATGCCGCATGCAGATTTGTGATTGGTTGCAGCATGCTCTAACACAGCAGGTTGTGGAATATGCAGGCTACTGCATGGTTCTGATGTACTGAGATGTCAGAGCACTCCTGACATGTGCAAATTGGCGACCAGCTCCACAAAACAGTGACATATGAACACAGTGACAGATACCTTTGCTGGCTCTCTGTTTTATTGTTAGCATTTCTACTCCAGACATTCTGGCTTTCTTCATAGCTGATGTGGCCCGGGGACATCCAGAAAGGCTGGGAAAATAAACACATTGGTATCAGCTAAGGGGCAGGCAGCCTGTTGACAGCTTTGCCACAGATCTCAGCACATCAGAACACACAGGTCAGAGGAAGAGGAGGCTGCACCTTCGATGTGTCAGAAAGCTGCCGCTCACGTGGCCTGAACCGTCACAGCCAGGGGTTGGACATGTCATGCCATCGCTCTTCCCTGACTTCCAGGAGAAGTGGGTGCCATTGACATAGCCGTCCTTCTGACGTTTGGCTGCCAGTGGGCAACCCGACGCGCTGCGGTGCGACGCATACTTTCCTGTTACGTGGCCCTGACCATCACAGCCAGGTACTGGACACCTGTGGGCAAGTCAGTAAGAATCCGTCACAGGCACTGCAGGAAACAGAAACACAGTGGGAATGCAACAAACAGCACGTCTGTGGGTGTAGGATTTAAATACCCTTTTCCAGCTTTAACTAGTGATCACAGCAGCACGGCCCGCTGCCTGCCATCCACTGTACATCCCTTTTGGGACAGGGAAATTAATGACTCCAGGTGGCTGAACTGACCATGTTCATTCTCTCAGACTCCTTTATGCATATGACACAATTAATTCCCTCTTCACACCGGACGGCTGCCCGAGAAGCAATGAAACCTGACGAAAGTCAGTAAAAAAACGTGCAGAAGAAATTCGCAAACGAGTTGGTACAACGCATAGCTACACTCCTGACAAAGGCTGCTGGATGACAATCTGCACAACGTTCCTTTCCACAGGCTGATCTGTTTCAGTGAATGCCTGCTGGTGTCCTTGGAAGACAAGCCCAGTCTAATTAAGATGAGCAGCGTGTTTCCTGTCTTCCAAACCTGTGGCGAGGATGTTTGCGCGCTGTGCTGCTTATCATTATTGTGGTAATGATGATGGTCACCTATGGCTCTTCATGGGAAGAGAAATTTGCCCATGATAGCTGAGAAACATTAAATTATATATATATATGTGGTGTTTCCCCCAGTGCAGGCGACTCACTTGATAGGCTCTTGGTCTTCTTTGTCCTCTTTGCTGTGTGTAACCTTAATGCCACTCCTCTTGGCCCGGGGGCATCCTGATAGGCTGGACAGGGGAAAGAGGAACAGCTGTCATTGGTGAAAATGAAAACATTGCACAGAACATGATAAGCCAGCTGTACCCACATTTACTATTACAGCTGCAATAGAATGACTATTATGATACTTTTAATAAATTTAGTTCACTTCAGATTTTTTACCAATAACAACGTGAAAGAGATGAAATATAAACAAATCTATGACATAAACAGATAAACAATTAAAAATGCATTATTTTCTATACAGGGCTTTTTATTATGAGTTAATTTAGTGACACTTATTTGTACATACATTTTTAATATTAATTCATTGTTTCAAATTATGAATTTACTATTATATACAGTATATTCTTTAACTGATTGTCATTTTATTGTGACTTTTAATTTTGCTTTAACATGCTTTGAAATTAATTAAAGTCGACAACCTCCATGTGATGAAATATTTGTGTTTGGCTGTTTCAGATATTATGACATTACAATTCTCTCAAGTGTTGTTCAATGGCAACTGGACTTGGTTGGAAATCGCAAAGATGTTTCACCTCTCATCCAAAATGCTTCTTCAGTTGAGACAAAAATGGAAATTGTACTTTTTTTTACTGCTGCCTAACCTTGAAATTCCAGTATTTTAGTTTTCAAACACACATGGCATCTTCCCATTGCCTTTATCCAACACTTTGTGTTTGGCCTAATACCACAACCATTGTGTGTTTTAGAGGGTGATGTTGTGAATGTTATGATGGTCTTCCTACCTCCTGTGTGAGGCATAGTTCCCAGTGATGTGCCCTGATCCATCACAGCCAGGTGTGGGGCACCTGAGCAGGAGAACAGGTATAATTACCATCAGAAATATGCTCCACTTACACTCAACAGGGTTCTTCTCCCTACTCCCCAAAAATGCACAACAAAGATGCTCTTTTTCACAAGCATGCTGTGGCATATGAACTGCTGGCTGTCAAGTAGCCTGGTGGCTCTGTGGGTAGTGTGCTAGGTTAGGACGCAGACGTCTCCTGGTTTAAATCCCAGCCCACTCACCAGGTATGTCCTTGAGCAAGACACTCAATGCTAGCTCTCTGGGTGCTGAAAAAATGGCTGCCCACTGCACCCCCAAGGGAATGGGTTAAATCAGAAAACAAATTCCTTGTATGTGACCTACGTACTTAAAGAACCTGATTCCATTCCCTTCAGTCTGCTATGAACCCATAAAGAGCTGCCTAATGCCATGTTCTACTCTGGAAAAGGAAAGCATAATTAGCCTTACTTGATTTCTTGTGCATTGGTGGCCATCATACTCCGAATGCTTTTGTCGGCTAAAGGACAACTTGATAGACTGGAAAATACAGCAAAAAGCAACATTGTTAGGATTAATTTCACGTGAAAATTATCCTTTAAAAAGTTTAAATATAATCGTCAGTTTAAAAAAATTATTAAATATGAAAGGGCATAAAAGACATTTGAACATGCTTTGTTTCTATTAAGATTAGACTGTGTATAACTTTCTTGTGCTGTTGTCAATAAAGCACCTTGATGAAACCAGAAGTGACACAGCACATATGTGAACAAGGGTGCCACAATTACACACAGAGTACACACCCATTATCAATGAAAACGTAAAATGTCCATGAGTGTACATTATTTTGAAAGCAGACTGTGTATTTTTCCTGTCAGTGCTGGAAAATATCTGATCCCTTTTATTGGCATACAGTATTAGGGGTCATGTTCTGTTACAGACACCAGGATGAACAAAAAAAAAAATATAAAATAAAATAAAATAATAAAAATAAAAACATCAGAACCAACAGTAGGACAGGAAGAGTATCTAGATTGCCAGATCTCTGTCTCACATATAGCTATCAGGAAGAGGAAAAGAATATGCAGCAATGCAGCCCCCCTTCCTGGTGCCCACCCTCATTCTTGGTGTTCCCCCCACGTCGTGGTTGCCCCGTCCGCCGGGCACCCCGCCAGGCCCCCCCCCCCGTCGCGGCACCCCACCGAGAAGCACCGTCTTGCGGGCGTT
>JABJVR010000034.1:3304032-3354647 GCA_025773905.1 Chitala chitala | reverse complement strand
CTCCTGGCACCCCTCCTGCCCCCCACCCCCTTCTCTGCACTCACCCTATCAGCTCCTTCTTGCTCTCTTTACATGGTGTGTACTTCAGTTTGGGGCTTGGAATTGTCACCTCTCCTGGGTACTGGCGGTCTTCCAGGAGGTCCTGGAATGGGTCCAAATCGCCTGGCTGTGTGTGTGAGTGTGCGTGTGTGTGCGAGTGTGATAGTGTTAAGAGGCAGAGAGAAAGATGGGGAGAGGGGGTCAGATATGCACCTCCTATTTTAAAATGCAGCACATTGCCAATCACTGTGACAGATTTAGGACGGTGACTATCGCAGTCATATCTCTGCCACAATAGGCCCAGCATTTGGTTTTGTTTAACTGAACATACATCTCATTTCACTTCCCTTAACACAACCAGGTTCTGTACTAAAATTAACAAAAAGTTTATATAAAAACCAAAAATGACTGACTGTTATGGGCCTGCGTTACAATGTATTTTTAACTTTTCAAAATGTTATTTCCACGTAGGCAAGTAAAGGCCTTGCTGCAAAGAAATCATCATTAACTTACAGTATATCTCTGACTTTGTCTGGAACAGTATAGAAATACGGAAACCAGGCTGCTTAAACAGATAAACAGAAGCGAACATGTACTTATGCTACATTTAGAAGTGGTGTTGAACAATCTTTATGAAGTGCAGTAGTAAATTTTTACTGACAGCTGACAGACAGACACCTTTACTCTGCACTCCTCCAGTACCAAACACATGCATACTGCAGATTCATTGCGAATTCCATGACAAGGCCTGAAGTCTTGAACTGTGATTCTCATAGTTCTATGGTCCAAAAACACTTAAACTAGGCCACAAATGCGGTCAATCACCTATGCCTACATTGACTTCATACCCTATAAAATCAATATCTAGATAAAATCCTGAACTGTCTGTCCCTTTTCAAATGTGTAATGTTATTTCATTTTGGTGCTTCAAAGTAAAACACAAAAGCATCAGGGATTGTACTGAGGTGAGGGTGTACACCACAGCCCAAACTTCATTAGAACAGAAAGACAACAGCAGGGTGAAACCACAGATCATTAATAGAAAATATACTGTTAGCAGTTCCTCAAATCAGCCATGCCTATCGACACACTCGGTCGCTCTAACGAACAACAAATCGACATACTCAGAAACAACACATTCATACAACTGTGCAGTACAATTACAACATGTCTTTGGTTTAAAAGACCCCAATATAACACATTTCAGGTCTAACAGACAAAAGCACAAGAGCTCCATGATGGTTTCCCTACAAGCCTACAGTAAGATTGTGGTTGATAATAATCATTAATGTCATTTTCTTAAAACTGGGTGGTTATATTATTTACTATTTGCTAATGCATGATTTGAGTACTGAAACCAGCCAATTTTCATGTAAATATTCCTTTTGTACTTCAAGACATCTTATTTAACAGATTTTTAAATTAACTATTAAATCTGTTTACATAAATATATAGCCAAGTCATCACCTGAGGATGCAATTTGTTAGCTGTACACCTGTTTCTATAGGAGCCTGTTTGCTAGTGCAGTCCCTGCAAAGACGGTGAGTAGCAAACTCTTGAGTACAGGTACTCTGTCACAGTCTGCTGGTGTTACACACTCCCATTTCCCAGCACCATAGACACCATTTAATGTACACTTTGGATTTCAGTAACATTCAGCCACATCTGCAAAAACACTTGTTTTTAGGGATTCAGAGGTCAGCTAGCAGGCCACATCTACTGTTCTGGCTCCCAGAATCCCCATACAGGTCATACAGGTGCTTTTGAATGTGGAGGCGCATGCTTCTCTCCTTAGCAGCCAACATTCAGTAGAACTATCTGCAGTCCTTCTTTATGCATCTGTGGAAGTCTCTTGCTCACCAGAAAATCTATGGATCACCTGTGAAATGTTGAATTGATCCAGTAATTTCTATCTTTTCAATCTATCACATTTAACATTTTTACATCCCTAAGAATCATACAATTGCATGGATGAAAACGTAAAGGTCTTTGAATTGTTTTGATATGCATTGCAGTACCACAGTTGCTTCAGTAGATGGCACTGCAGTGAAATCGTGGACTCTCAATAAATCATTCATCGACCTGGAGCGTGTGCCAAAGCAGGAGAGAGACAAATCCTCTATTTATGCATGCCTGCCAATGCCACTTAAAGGACGTTGGACCTGGAATCTGTCTACAACCCCAAATTTATCGTTCTCTCAGTGTTATCCCCAATTTATTTATTTTTTACTAGAAGTATGAAATGTCTGTTACACAGTCGATCTTGTAATCCGAGGACCTCTGTATCGGGTTCTGGTTTCAGTGATTTATCCAGATTAATAAATTGATTACAATTTTAGTATCATATAATACATATTTATGTATCCATCTATATTATCAGTAACCGTTTACAGTATGACAGTGATTATAACCTGGAGGCTTAAGGCAAGGCGCTCCCTACAGAGGATGCCAGTCTGTCCCAGGGCCATGGAATGCTCACATATTTATACTGAGGGCAGTTTTGTCACAGAGTAAGCTGGACAGTATCTCATTGGAGGGTAAGGAAAGCCACACTGACACACTGGCATGTGCCAGGCGTACCTCTTTGGGGCCATTGTCATGCACCTGCTTGATGTCGCCATGCTCCATGGGCAGGTCCCAGCAGTCGGCCTCGCCCAGCTGGTAGCATCGGCTACTGAGCAGAGCCTGCCGCTGGGGGGGCATGGGCTCCAAGGGTGTAAGCACGGCGCAGCTGCTCTCGGGGGCGCCATGTAGCTGGGTCATGTTCAGATCCATGGTGCCCCGCTCCTCCACCTCTCCGTTGGGGCTCTGAAAGAGGAGAGAGAGAAAGAAAGAGAGAGAGAGAGAGAGAGAGAGAGAGAGAGAGAGAGAGAGAGAGACATGGAAAGCGTGTGTCAGGGAGAGAGTGAGCACATCAACGCCACACTCCCACACACACATTCCACAGTGTGCTTCAGGCTGCAGACTCTGTCACACGGTGATGTGATACACACTGCTCTATAAATCACATCCCAGGTCCTGCCACACACCCTGCTGTTCATTGTGTGTGTGTGTGTGTGTGTGTGTGTGTGTGTGCGTGTGCATGTGTGTGTCTAGATGTTTGAGCACTTAAGAAGGCATACCCATAAGGTCACAACTGTGCACAACTAGGTGAAGGTTAACATTCGTACAACGTTTCGCAAACACCTTTGCAAATTTTTTTCGTTTGAACAAGGAAAATAAAAATCTATGAAATGCATGTGACAACACAGAAGAAAGCACATTTCAGAAATAAGATAAATCTGGGCATCTTGCACGACGAAAGCTGGAAAAACCACTACTGTGTGTTAAATGGAGGTTTATGCGTAGACCGTATCATTGTTCAGTACAAACAGTGAGCTCTGTGAGATGTTTGAAGAAATCCATCTTTAACTAACAAGTGCTGAGCTCCTGACTGCATCAGGAGATGGACGCACTATAACAGCCAGTCTATGGAGATTTATTTCTCTGCTGGTTTTCATTCACATTCACTTATATCCTATAATTGCCTCAATTAATAGTTACATTTCATTATGAAATTGCTGGCAGTAAGTACAAACCTGGATAGTATTTCACATAAAAGTTAAAGAACACAACTGATTATCAGTAAAGAAAATTTTTTAATCAAACGACTTTTAGTATTAACGCACATAAGCGGGTGGTCTGCACACAAATGAGCATGTTCTCCATCGGCTGAGGCTTTGACTTTTGTCTAGCATCACAGTACTGGGTCATTGGAATGGTCAAGTGAGGGGCCACGCCCAACTCAAGACCACAGCTCTTGGAAAACCCTAAACCTTTATTGTCCTCAGAAACACACAGTAAACAATCTTAGTAATAAGAGAAACTGTACAGGGGAGTGACAGCAGCAACCCCAGAAAAACCACCCCCACACACACACACACACACACACACACACACACACACACACACACACACACTCTCCGACACAGGCTGCCCATTCCATCTTTATTCAGTTGAGCTCTCTCTTGCCTGGACGTCACGCTGTGAAGAGCAGGAGAGAGGCATCGACCGGGCTGCTCCCCGTGGAGCTGGCGCACTGGCAGAGGAAGATGGATGGGAGTCTGCCACAGCCTGGCGGCTTTTACGCACACCAGCCCATCTCGACTCCCAGTATATCAGCCAATCATCATACAGGATGTGCTCTGGAGCGGAGGGGTACGGGAGGTGTTTAAGCAAGTGACGGGGTAGTCTGGATGAACTTTGTCTTGTTTACTTTTTCACTCTTCAGCTCTTCAACGTGAGGGGCATAAAAAAATTAAAATTGAAGAAAACACGCAGGCTGCAGTGGAAGGAACTTGGTGCTTGCCAGAGACACTGCACCCAGGGCCTCCATGCAATTAAAAAGCAGCTGGATGCACAAGGCCCTGCATCAGAGCTGGGAAAATGTGCCACAGTGTCTTTCTTAAATTCACCAGACCATCTGAAGTGTTGTAGCATTTTTTCCTTACAGTATTCCTTATACTGTGATCTCTTTGCACCCAAAACATGGCTGCAGGAGGGCGGCACTATACCGATCCTAACAGGGTGCGGCCTGGTATTCCTGCTTGGTTACAGACATCTCAAAATCTTCTGAAAATGTGTTTGCTTATCTGTTTGTGTGTATGTGTGTGTGTTCAGCGTCTATGTGTGAGTGCGTCTGTGTGCGTGTACGTTTGTGAATCCACATGCCTGCATGTGACTATGAGTGTGTGTATATGTGTGCACGTACATGCATGCGTGTTGTGTGTGTGTGTGTGTGTGTGTGTGTTCGTGCGCGTGTGCACTGAGGAAGGTGGTTCAGACGTGATCCAGGATGACTGATGGACTCTACAGAGCTCCTCTGTTTGGCCTGATTATTTATGCTCTTAAATCAAGCCCATGTTTGCTTCCTATATGTGCTGTGTTAACATGAAACCGAGTGAGGTTGTATGGTGGTTAAAGCCTTGAAACCTGAAGACTGTTCATTCAGTCCCAGGGGCATCCTGCCCCCTGTGCACAGCACTCAACCTGACTCGCCACTAACCTGTCCAGCTGAACATAAAACACTACAAAGTACATACAAGCGTCTGATAAATGTCAATACTGAAATCATACTAATATACACTAATCTGGATATCAGTAACTTTTTGAAACAAGTATTTTACAATATGTACTTATGTGCTCAACTATACAGTGTTGGAATTCAAAAGTGCATCCATAAATAATATAAAGAAATAAAATTTTGAAAGCATGAAGCAATAAAACTCATAAACAAAGAACTTCCTTCTTTTGCCAAAGTTTTATAAAACTTTAAAATGCTTTAGTTGAAGTACAAATATGTAGATACACGATTTACAGGTACATAAAATAGATTTCTCTGTCGTGCAAAGATAATTCACAAAATTTCGTTTGGAAATTTTTAATCTGTGGCTAAAGCTGTTGGTTCTGTCTCACTTCTAATTTAAAAAGGGACCATAATAAAGATATGTTTATGCTTCCCATGCTTGGAACAAGGAATTTGATGATTTTCCCGTATGACGTGAATACGTAGCCACACACTATCACTTTAATTCCACATCTTCTCATTTAGTGTCATGAGGGAACAAAAGTCCTGATTAATATTTGAATTTGACACGAAGTCTCAGACACACAGTAGCAGATATTAAATGGGCCTCTTAAACGTCCTTCTTAAGATGTGCAAATGAAACAGACGCAGTCCCAGGTGGTACTCTAAGGTTAACATTTAAATATTAAAAATCCAGGGATTAATGAACTCTCACAAAATCAGCGATTCAAATCCAGACATTAAAAGAAGCGTCACAACATCAACAATTTAAATCCAAGCCTTAACAAATTCTCACATATCAACAATTCTCTCACTCCACATTAAAGAAGTCTAACAAAACCAAAAATTTAAATGTAGGAATTAAGTCATTTGAATCAAAAATTCATATGGCACATAAAAGAAGTCTCACTTATCAGCAGTTGCGTTAAAAAAAAAAGCATTAAGAAATTCTCACAGAATCAACGATTCTCATCCATACATTAACATAACCTCCCAAAACCAACAATTCAATTAACTCAATTCAATTCCATTAAACAACAAAAAAAAATCTAATTCAGGCAGTAAACAAGCCTCACAGTGCAAACAATTCAATTACCTGTGTTAAAGACATCCCAGAGTCAACAATTCAAATCCATACATTATTAAAGTCTCAAATAATCAACACTTAAGCTCAGCATTAAACAAGCCTCCCAAAATGGCAGCCTCGCACTGTGCAGCTACCATGGTGATGGATCCCAAGTGCAACGTAATGTACAGAAGGTAAGTCCAAAGATACATTAACTGCATTGTACCCTGAAGTGGCATGCAGTCATGAAGTGTTTCCATTTATTGTGAACATCTCTAGGATGTCAGTTATGGCAAGAAATGAAGCAATAAATAAAAATCTCCAGATTTATGTGGCCATACAAAATTTACCAGTAAAATTGTGGTCCAGGGACAAAATGTCTAACATAGATGTGATCTGAGGGCAGAGAAACAGTGAGACTATGCAGCAGGTCAGTCTGAAGCTCAGTCTTCACTTGGGATGGTGGGGGTGGGGGAGGCTAACACAGGGGGTGGTGGGAGGCTGACATGGGTCTTCTCACTGCACCTGTGTCTTTGCACTGTGGCATCACAGGAGCCTGTCAACACATTTCGTGCTGTCACATCCTGAACCCCCCCCCCCAGTGCCTCCAGGTTTAAACCCCATTGCACCCCAGGCACCGTGGGCTCCCAGCGTCGACATCTAACTCCACCTCTACAACTCAGCTGCGACAAACAACTTTGAAGCTGTGGCAGCGCAGAGCCGGGGAGCGCCCTTATCTCCTTGCACAGTGAGCAGGAGCGGAGGAGCAAAGAGGAGCTATTTAAGCACAGCTCTGCCATCTCCTATATTATCGGCTCTCACCCTCGTCTCCTGTAACTTTGCAAATAGCTGCTTCTCTCTGGAGAAGACCGAACACTGACACTGAACACAGGAGATCCCCTGCCTTATTATATTACCTTATTATATCAAATCACATCATTTAGTTGCACAGCTAAATCTTTTATACAAAGCAACCTGTGAAGGTTCCGATTACAGTGTTCCCATTTATAGAGCGCAGAATTTTCACTAAGGAGAACTG
The DNA here is from genome assembly GCA_025773905.1 of Chitala chitala. Lineage (NCBI taxonomy): Eukaryota > Metazoa > Chordata > Actinopteri > Osteoglossiformes > Notopteridae > Chitala > Chitala chitala. The sequence goes on along the minus strand of JABJVR010000034.1, from coordinate 3,347,438 downwards.
TGTTGTAGATTCCGGCAGAACAGCTCCATGCTGGACTTGTAAAAGAAACCTCTGTGATGCCTAATAATGCTGTTTATCAAAGAGGACTGGGAGGATTCTATGAAACGTAAACATATTTTCTACATGCTGATGATCATCCATCAACAATGATGACTTTGTTGACTCCTGCATACAAAATTCCTGGAAATGACTTTTTTGGGCTTTGCTTTAAAAGACGCATTCCCTGGTTATGCTGAAAATAAATAAATGATCACTATTTTACTTTGTAGAAGAAATATAATATACTTTCATGAAAATGGTTTCCATGCTATTAAGCTTTGTTGAAACTTTGTCATTTGTTTTTAGCGAAAGGCAATGCCTTGCAAGATTTTTCAATCAGATTGAATTATGGGTGATTAAAAACTTGACTGGCTCTACACAATTAAGGCCTAGCCCAAATTAACTAGTTTTCTAAAGTACTCTTGTCTAAATTGTAACCAATATTTTGAAGTCACTTGTTAATATAGAGCTACTGAAGTGTTCATTTGTATTTTCTAACTGTGTTATCACTATGACTAGCTGTTTCTTATGATAATTTCTGTGACCATTCCACGTTCAGATGAATGCTAATAATGTGGAACATGAATCTCTCTCATCTGTATCTTCTTTGAACTAAAGGTATAATAAAGCTACTGTAAACCCTCTGCTCAAAGTCCCGTAACACAAACAACAGAACTGGAACACAACTGCTAACCCACCCCCAGTCAGAGCCAGTTCAGAAAAGCAGCAATACATCGTCTCGGTAAAAAGCACACTCATTCCACTAAACTCATTTTCAAAAGCATCAACTCTCCAAAACATTATAACTGTCAGTATTGAAGCCAATTGCATACTGTCGTGTCCTTAACCATCAGAACTGAAGTCATTTACCATATATACTGTCATATTCGTATCCATCAGCACTGAAGCTAATCAGCCTGTCATATCCAAATCTGTCAGCGCTAGTGCTAATCAGAGACCATCATACTCATAGCTGTCCGTACTGAAGCCAATCAGAAATGGTCATATCCATAACCATTAGCAATTAAGGCAATCAATGCCTATTATAACCATATGTCCTCACTCAAGCCAATCAGAGGACATCACAATGGCAATTATGAGTTACCCGGATAGCTAGAAGCTGCTGTATAACTGTCAGTTCTTCAGCCAGCCTAACTGTCTCATTTATGTTCTGCCAAAACAGGTAGGCCCAGTGCTGGATTATATCACCAGCCTGATGATCTGGAAGGGGGGAGGAGACCGAGAGGAGCATACCCGTGCACAGGCCTCCGGCGGTGGGCCAGCCAGGCCCTGAGGCATCTCGCGGCAGCGTGTGGAGAGGTTGAGGATGGCTGTGGCAGCCATGTGCGCCGCCTCCATGTCGTGCGTGTAGTCGAAACTGCTGCGGCTGCAGGTACTGCTGGCGCTGCTGCCGCCGCCACCCCCGCAGCTCATGCCACCACCGCTGCTGCTGCTGCTGGGAATGTAGCTGCTGGTGGTGCTGCTGGCCGGACTGGAGTTCTTGCAGTAGCGCTTGGCTGCAGATGCATATGTATGTGCACATGCGCGCGCACACACACACACACACACACACACACACACACACACACACACACACAAACACATCAGTCAGGACACGTTGGAGTAGGCTGAGGCTTCAAATTTGGAAGCTGGTCATATCATCAAGCATACAGACTCTTGGAGCAGTTTAATGGACAGGCGTGAGGAAGGAAAGAACGATAGTAAGATAGAGACATATGAAGGTGCCCAAGCCTCCATCAGGGCAGCATAAGACCTGCTTCATCATCAGACATGAGAATGTGAGGCGAGAGGAGAATGTGTGTGTGTGTGTGGGGGGAGGAATAAGAAGCCTGTGATGAAGGATCTCAACTTCCCAGTGAGAGTGAGAGCTCTTCTGGACCACATATTGGGAGCTGGGGATTTAAAGCCTACATTAAAGGCATTTCCACTGAGCAGCAAGCTGGTGCAAGTGGTTTTCATTATCCACCATGCTATATACCAATCCCTGGGGTCACAACGGAGACACGAGCCCCAACATTATTCCCATGTCATTTACTGCTAATTCAGCTGATGATTGGCAGGTTTACCTGCAGACCGAAGACAAAGTTGCTTCATAATGCCTTTGTGCTGGGGCCATTTTTTCCCCTTTTGCTCTGGCCAGTGTAGTGCCCTCTGCCTACTCCTCACCACTTGCAAGCAGCCTGGCTCTAATTAGCCAGTCTCTACTCCACTTCAGATTTATCGTTCACTCAGCCACAAAATCAATGACAATCAGGAGTACCTGACAGCCTTACGATACTGCATTATGATATGGACAGCCACGCCTGCAGATGGATAGAGGGAACATACCAAACCCAAGGACAAGAACAAGGTAATATACAATTTCATGCTGAGCCAATAACTCAAGGCTTTCTTGAAAGCTAGCATTATGACTTAAATATTGAAGCAACAAGACATACACTGCACATACAAATCAGTCACTGTGGTCAACCAGTCCTATTGTTAGTGACGGACCCGGGTCACGTGTTCTTACCATCATATCCCTTTGGCGAGGGGTCTCGGCCTTGGACCTTAGGTGCAATGGCACGTTTGCCGTAGAGGTGGTGGTGGTTTTCATAGCCACTGTTATAGTCATATGAGGTTTTGGAGTACTTCTCCAATTCCTTGGCCAGGTTGGAGCGCGGTGTGCTGGTGGGAACATTGTTCTTGTAACCATTGTGTGGGATCTCCAACTGTTTCACGAAGCACATAGGCCTGGAAAAGAACCCACCACAAGGGGGCGCTAGTCATACACAAACACGAACGCAGGCATACCTGCCACCATCTGGGTCTTACTAAATTTAAATCTGTCAAAAAAGCAAATCCTGAAAACATATATACATAACATATACATGTTTCAGGTCTTGCTTAAGTTAAGGCGCATCAGCCAGTTTTCTGGTAATCATCTTAAACAATTAAGTAATCCACTCCTGACAATTTAAATGCAATTTAAAGACGAATTAGTCAGAAACATGTAGAACTGTAATCTGGCATTTGGAGGAAGTGTTCTAAAGCAGTGTGTTTGGTGTCAGCCATAATGTAAACAGACTTGGACATACAGACAATTATGTACTAGTGATTACGCTAAAGCGTCCGTGAACCCTGAAGACTGACAGTTTTCATTTTGCGTGACTCAGCCCTGAGGTCTGTGTGCCAAATTGTGTGCTGCATTAATTCTCAAGACGGCTGCTGTGTGTTTTTCAGTTAATGCTTTACCATTAATGCCAAGTAACTCCATATACTTGATCAAACAATTAGAGCACTGTAGAATGGACAGCAATGTATGTTCTAACTCAATTCATTCTCTAGGATGGACTGTTGGTTTAGGCACAGTCAGGTTTATTTTACTCATTTGTGTTGAGAAGCCTTATATGTCTGTCAGTCAGTCATCTTCTATACCGCTTTGTCCCGATAAGGGTCACGGGAAGCCTGGAGCCCATGCCAGGACACATGGGGCGCAGGGCAGGGGACACCCATGGCAGGACGCCAACCCACCATGGGAAGCATTAAATGATTTCACGCAATTATGCACCTTGTGAATGCTGATAATGCACATGGTATATACACTGGGAAAAATTACTCTGCAATACTATACCTGCTAAATTTAATGAGTTCCATGGTGAAGGACTTCATGTGTGAGTTATTGAAAATGGAGGAGAATTCATGGTGAAAACGGATACATTTTTTCTAGTTTTATTATAGTTGTGTCCCTTGAAGAAAGCAATAGCACATAAAATGATAAACATAATAATAAGCAAGCAAAATTACTCGATGACACACAGAAAATGTGCAGTTCTACTGGGCCTTAGATGTCTCAAAGCATCTATTTTCACCAGATCAGCAGGCAGCTGCAAAGCATTGTGAGAAACCGTACCTCAGCACACGGTCTGAAGTTTGGCAGGACTTGGGCCCATCACAGGACTGGTGCTTTTCGTGGACTTTGGCCATTTTTTCTGCAGCAGCAATGGGACACCCCGAGAGGCTGCAATAAAATAAACTGAGCTCAGTGGGTGTTGCCCTGTAGGTGTGGCCCAGTGGGCGTGGCCCTGTGGGCATGACCCAGGAGTTGGGCCCAGGGTCTTCACATTTCCAAAGTGGAATGTAAACCCAGAAAGACACAGGAAGACTCAAAAGTGTGTGTGCACAAACAAAATGCAGTCTCGGATGCAGAGTTGTTCAGTTCACGCACCAGCATTCTAGCCTTGCTTTTGTTTGTTGATTTCGAAACATATGCTTGTGAAAAGGATGTACATTTTTTGAGCTACAGTGCAGCACGCAGTGTAGCGTGCATGCGTGCATGCGTCTGTGTGTTTGACAAAAGGCATGTACATTTGCATGCGGTTTTGAAGGAAAAGACTGCAGTACTTTTTTTTGGAGAGGTTATTAGTTTTGAATGATGGTTTTATTTATCCGTGGTTTTAATTACAATGGCAAGGCTTCATTGAGATGAGCTGGGATGTCTGCGGGCCACTTTGACAATCCCCTGGAGTGAGCACTGCATCGTGCTGCACTGTCTCTGAGACAGAGATCCCAGGATCCCCGCAGGGACACGCTGCTCGAGGCCATGCCAAAACACCCAGCAGAGCTCACACACACACACACACACACACACACACACACACACACACACACACACACACACACATACACGCACGCGTGCACACATATCCACTGGCATTGTCTCCAGGCTCCTTCCACACAGGAAACACATGAAAATGAATAGGGTTCTCACAGACTGTGCACAGCTTTCAAAGACCCAAAGAATCTTGTGACACATGTGACGAGATGACAGAAGGATTTCTGTCAGTGGGTTTCCATGGCAACAACAAGAGGAAGGGGGAGACACACATATTTTTCTTTATGTTTTCATTTGTCTTCTCCTCAGCGTTAGTCCAAACAGCTGTACTATGTGTATGTAAGAAAGAGACTCTCAAAGGACAGGCTAAATATGCATATATTCAGCTGTAAAGGAAAGCAAGCAGATGTATATGTGTGTGTATGCAAACATTTTTACTAACTTTTATTTTTATTAATCCCTTATTCATTCTCTGCACTTAACCCATCCCCAGGCAGCCAATTTCCAGCACCCAGGGAGCTAGCACTGAGTGTCCTGCTCAAGGACACACCTGGGGGCTCAGCCAGGACTCAGGAAACTTTCGCATCCCAGCCTGATGTCCTACCCACTGAGCCACCAGGCAGTATGTGTGCATGTGCGTGTGTGTGTCTGTCTGTATGTGTGACTATATGCATGCAGTTACATACAGATGAGCTTATGTTCGCATCCTAAGGTTTCCAGTTTCTTTCCAGTTTGCAGGAAGTCTGATATCTGCAGGTGGTAATGTGTTCTTGGGTGTGCAGCACTTCAGTTACCCCCAGAGCAGCATGGCTATGCTGTTAATGAATGCCACTATGCTGCGTCAGCTGCCTGCATTTACAAAGGTGCAGGTTTGACTATTCTCATTCCAATCCGATGCTGTGAGGTCACACCATAAGAGTATTCAACTTGCATCAATGAGTTAAGCTCCAGGGTCTGTATGTCAGCAGGGATAAGTGTTGTGTTTTAAGCAATAGCACACTGTAGTGCTAAAAAGATTTTGTCCTATTTTACATTATCACCCTCCATGTTAAATAACTTGTGAAGCCGGTAGTTATCCAGCTGCTTTCAGATGTGCAAATGGTCTCTCTTTTCCTACTCTCTCTTCATTTAAAATTCATGTTAATACCTTTACATGTAAAAGTTGACACGTGCAGTCCTTAAGGAACAGTGTTTGACAATATAATTTTTAAATAAAAGCACTTATACAAAGATTATTATATGGAGCATTGTGTAACCTTAGTAAAAATTACACATGAAAGTCATATTGGCTAGACTGCTTTGTGCAGCTCTGATCTTAAGTGGTCCTGCAGATGAGATATATTTTTCTAGATAGGTAATGTTATAATATGCACATTAGACATGTAGGACTTGGATTGGATATTCAGAAACTACTTAAACAGCTTTGGGCTGTATAGCTGATGTTATTCATTCATTCATTCATTCATCTTCTATACCACTTCATCCTGTTAAGGGTCACGGGCAGCCTGGAGCCCATCCCAGGACACATAGGGTGCAGGGCAGGGGACACCCAGGGCAGGGCGCCAACCTACCGCAGGGCACACACACACACACACTACAGGAAATTTGGAGACACCAATCAACCTAACCCACACGTCTTTGGACAGAGAACCCAGAGAAAACCCACCAAGCACAGGGAAAACATGCAAACTCCACGCTCGCAGACCCAAGGCGAGAATCAAACCCCAGGCCCGGAGGTGCGAGGTAACAGCGCTAACCACCACGCCACCGTGCCACCCTTAACTGATGTTACTCATCACAAAACAAGATGTTAATTGTCCTGGTTTTAACCCATCATCCTTAAGATATGAAAGAAGATGCTATGGTCATCTTTGTTGTCACAGAAACATACATGCTCAACCACAGCCAGCCTTATTCCCCATAAAAAAAAACAAAAAACATACTATAAATAATAAGATGAAAAACCAGTACACGTGTTAGAATGTACCCTAAGCACAGTGGTGACTGATTACGAGCTAACCTTATTTTGTCAGAAAATGTACAAAAATATGAAACATATACAAAATGAACAAAGTGGGGGAAAAAAAAAAATCAAAAAAGTAACGGGACAGGAAGTGGCTCAGCAGGCCTACGGGGCAGCCCAGACACACTCACCTACGGTGGGAGTTCCTGTTGCTGTTGACGTGGCCGCGTCCCGTGCAGCCAGGCGTGGGGCATTTAAGAACATTTTCATGCATTGCAAGGACTTGACAGACAAAAGAAGTGAAAGACAGGGAAGGTTAAGGGTCTCCTGGGCCAGTTTATGTTTCCATTAGTTTGAGCAGCAGGACAGCATGGGTGGAATTACGCTCATGCAGACGACAGACCAAAATGCAGGGGACAATGACAGGTGCTGCACATGCATCTGCGCGTGTGTGTGTGTGTTTTTTATGTGTATGTGCATGTCTATCTGTCAGTGTGTGTGTGTGTGTGTGTGTGTGTGTGTATGTGTGTGTGTGAACTTATGTGCAAGTGTGTGTGTACGTGGATGTGTGTAAATTTGTATGTATGAGTGCTTGTGTGGTGAATCTGAATGCAGATGTGTGTGTTTACACCTGTGTGTGTGTCTGTGTATGTTTGTATGTGTGTGTCTGTGTGTATGAATGTGTGTGTCTGTATGTGTGTGTCTGTGTGTATGAATGTGTGTGTCTGTATGTGTGTGTCTTTGTATGTGTGTATGTATGTGTGTGCATGTGTCTGTGTGTATGTGTACATGCGTGTGTGTGTCTATCATCATGCACACATGCATTAATCCCTCCCCCAAGCTCTAACAGTCGTGTCCTGAGCTGGATTGTTGAGTCCCCACAAAACACACCAAACACCTGGTTTGACATTTTTGTGCAGCAAATAATGTAATCTGCTGTTTTCTGTCAGCAGTGGTCTATTACACATTTTATGGCTGAAGGGTGTATTGGCCACAAAAACACCCAAATGGCCTGAAAGCCCTGTGAAGGCCACCTAAGCACTGTGCATGGAGGAGCTGTGCTGACACGCGCAGCCACACTCGCGCAGCTGGAGCGCACCTCTGCTCTCCGCTGAGGCTCTGTGTTATACCTGTGATTTACACTTCCATTTCAAGATGACCTTCAAGATCAAGTGCATGCCAAGATGGCAATAATATCACCAAAATTAAACATCCCATATTCATACATCATGCAATTTGCAGTTATAAGAACCTCCATATTTTTCTGAAAATCCAGATTCCAACTTTTTGTTTTAAAAAAGCATAAGTAAGCAAAGACATTGTGTTAAATAAGGTGTTTGACCCTCTCCAGTTGACTCCAGCAGTACTAAAGAGGACAGGACAATGAATGGACATTTCCAGTGTCTTTCATTGTACACCACCCTTCCTTTGTTCATTATGACTGCTGTGGTGCACCTTGGATGACGCACTGCTAATTTATTTTAATGAGAGTCTTGGTGTTTTTAGTCACATAATATATTGCATTATGTGTAAACCCCAGTAAATTTTAATTCATTTCACTGTCCATCTGGTGACAGAAAAGCACTGGTTCAGGTATAGAAAAGGCTCGCAAACTTTAGAAATCAAAATGTTCAATGCTGCTCTGGTATTGATGAAAGATCTATACAGGAAGTGGGCAGACAACACATTTTGAGCAGGCATAGGCGCAGTGAGATCCCAGACTGTTAACAAGGCTAAGCTAAGTGCAGGGAACAAAAGGTAACCCTTTAATGAAAGTCAGACAATCCACGTCTTCAGGGCGGAGACAGACATTCAAAGGACTCTTACTGATCCACGGCTCAAGAAAATGAGCTGATCATCACATGTGGGCCTGACTTTTTGGCATTTGAGTGTCTTAGATCAGGAATTAAGTTATTTTCTGGTTAATATAACTGAGTCTGCTGGCAGTGAGGATGAAAGTGCTTAGAAAAGCAACTGGAATGCTCAAGAAGCTGGGAATTAATGGGAGGAAAAGAGATCTACAAAAAAATTTCCGAAATGTACAATGTGTTCAATTTAAAAATGTTAAAATTACAGCCTAACAAACATATACATACATGGGCATGTAAATACGATTTAAGAGATTAAATAATATAGCTTGAAGAGCTAGAAGAGACTGTTGAGAAGAAGACAATTCTGGGATGTATGCTATGTGCAGCTGTCATGCACTGCTGTTGGACCGTTAGTTCACATCCTAAAGCCTCATACACATCCCCTAACTAAACAGTTGCCACAAAAGTGGCCTTCTAGGTTACTGACTATTCTCTTACTTTGTTCATAGTCTAAGTGAGAATAAGTCCCACTGTGCTATACAATACACACAAATATCAAATGCAGAGCTACATATATACTTAATTTCATTTGAATGGATACACAATGAAGGACTGCTGTGGATGAGTATGAAGCTACTGGAATGCACTGCTACTGAGGTTCAGTATGAAGACAAAGGACCACTCCAGTTGAGTGTAATTCTGCCAGACTGCGCTAAAGTTTGCTATGGAGACACAGAGGCCCGTTCTAGATGGACGTAATTCTACCAGACTGCAATGAGGTTCAGTGTGAAGAAATAGTGGGCCACTTTAGGTGGATGTAATGTTACCAAACTGCGTTGAGTTTTGGTGTGAAGACACAGAGGGCCACTGTAGAGACAGAGAGGACCTTGAGAATGGCAGCCCCTCTCTTCGTCAGTTACTGTATGTCAGCAGGCTTTACTTATGTTTGTTATTTACGACAGATTAATTTAGCTAATTAATTTAGTCATTTAAGCAGACGCTTTTATCCAAAGCAACTTACAACATTTTTTATCTGTGACAATGAGCTAGTGCTGGGTGTCTTGTTCAAGGACACACCAGGTAGCTGGGCTGGGATTCAAACTGGAAAACTTCTGCATCCCAGCCTGATGTTATACCCATTGAGCCACCCGGGCACAGATTAATGAAAAGAGAGACATTCATCACAAAGCTGAGTATTGGCCAGTGTGAATACAAATATGCCTTAAAAAAGTCTCGTCTATAAATGGAAAACCACCCAGTCTTACAGGATTCATTTTTATTTATGCCTTTGTTGTTGAACTACATTAACTCAGATCAAATCTTGTTCATTCAAGTGGAGGGGGATATCGTTTATTCTGAATGAGAAACATTGTTTCATTAATTCCACTGATAAAATTCACCAACCCTGTACTTAAAATGTAAGTAATGCAAACTGTCATGTGGGTGTGGCACTGTACTATGACAGTGATATTATACCACAACCTGGTAAAGTCAAGGCTGCAAGGAATGGTAAAATGTTGGTAGACTGCATTGCAAAGTAATAGAGGGAAAACTGACGTGACCTTTATCTCATGCCCTTGGGACAAAGTGTCTGCCCTGCGTGACCCTGGCATCAACCTGTCTACACAAGGATTTTACAGAACGTGGCAAAATATTCAAACATGTCAACTTTCAGTAATTCTGCTGGGTTTTAGAAAAACTCCTGTCCACCATGTGGGAGAAAAGAGAGATAGAGAGAGAAGCACTTTAGAGGTCAGACTGTCAGCGGGAGGGTCACAGATGCAGAGGACAGCATGCAGGGAGGGACTACCTGTGAGCGTGAAGGCAGACATCACATCAGAGCAAAGAGACACGACGCAGTGAGCCACATGCAGAGTGCTGCATGCAGAGAGCCGCATGCAGACAGCGCATGCTCAGAGGTGTGCCTTGCCTTACTTTTGTCACAGGAGCATTGTGGGTAAACTCAAACAAACAGAGCAAGGCTGCAGAGCATGGATGGGAAGGAGAACAGGACAAAACTAGAGGGGGCAGAGTTCTGCTTACTTTCAGGTGGCACCCTGTCTTTGTGGGGGCAGCCTGACAAGCTGCGATGGTGCGGGTACAGCCCCGTCACATGGCCCGTGCCGTCACAGCCTGGTGTGGGACACTTGCTCTCCTTCTTCTCTCCCCGCGAGGACTCTACAGGCAACAAGGGGGGTACGACTGCTCATCAGCGACAAAAAAGGTCATTAAAATGAACTGTTTATGGCCCCAGTATGGCTGTTTGCACTGTGAAGATATGTTCGCGTGCACCACTGCAAACTGTTAGCTAGTAATTATATCACTTTCCACAGAGCTGCCAATGTAATACCGTACTGACCCATAATGCTGTGCTCTGCTCATCACACACCAATGGGACAGAACTGTCTCTTCAGCAAAGCCGCCCATTTCTCAAAATGTTACAATCTGACAGTCCAGATATGCAATGGCGTATTTAATTAAAATGTGTGCTGGCTAAGAGATAACGGAGTAACTCTGGGTGAAGATGGCTTATCAGTTGTTAATCCCCAAATGTATCTGAAGGTAGTTATCAGCTCTGTCTAATTCAAACAGGATCTCACCCCACAGACAAGTTTTCCAAAACCCTAATGGCATGAAGTGTAGTACAGGAGAGTGTTCCAGTTTTACAGCTCTAAAGTTTGCAGTTCAGCTCTCCATTTAAAAATCCCTCTGCTCAAAACAGAGAGGAAGGGTTGGGCTGTGGGCAGCACCGTAAAACAGACAAGTATAAGCCAACACTTCACCTTTCTCAACATTTAATAAATGACTATTGAACACTGACTCCAGTGTCACTGCGAAAAACAAAGACAGCGCTGAATGTTCAGCTATTCACAGAATATAAAATTGCCTTCACTGCGAACCTAGTTACATAGAGGAATTCATCTCAGATCAAGCGAAATTAATTAGGAATACAAATTCTCTCTCTCTCTCTCTCACACACACACAGACACACAGACACACACACACACACACACACACACACACACACACACACACAGAGAGGCAGCGCACAAAGACACGGCCCACAGCCCTGATCTGACTTTGAGGCTGGTCCCTGTGGATACCGAATCAAGCCCCCCAACACAGACTCCACCTGTCCACTTCCTCCTCCACTGATTTTGGCAGCTGATGAGAACCCAGCCGTGACGCCCTCCCCCCTCCCTCCCCCTGGCGGTGCAGGCCTCAGCCAGTGTCTGTCCCCAGGGGGCCCATAGAGACGGCCTCTCTGCAAAGCGTCATGACAGGGGAGCCTCTAATTAAAGGTGAAACACGGTGCTGGCCAGCCCTGCACTGCAGAAACACTGGCGGGCAGAGCGATAGAGAGCCGCACACATAAACTAGTGCACACTGAATGGTGCACTGGACCCGGACTGGGAGGGAGAAGCCGCTGGGGGCCCAGCACAGCAGGAGAGATGAAGGGGAACCGGAGGCAATGCTGATATGGTGCTTCTTCCACAGACCTGTCATATCATTAGCCCCTATCATTTCTTATTATCCTCTTTGGACATGAACTTGTACACACCTCGAAGTGACAACCTCACATTTCAGACCGGGTCTGTTTGGATGTTAGCTTCTTTTTGTACTCTTCTTTTTGTGCACAGATTCACTTATTACATGTACAAACCCAAATGTGCAGGTAAAGGACCACAAGTAAGTAGCAGATGTTTCCAATAATGATCAGATGCAACACATTCATTCAGATGGCCTCGCGCCTGGCTGCTGAAATAATTGGCTCAGGACATAATTTAAATCTCGTATCTCCCAAGTACATACACACTTAAGTGAACACACACACACACATACACACACACACACACACACACACACACACACACACGCGCGCGCATGCGCAAACACACTAATATATATGTATGCAGGACCGATATGAATGCACGCCCACACACACAAACACACACACGCACGCACCACAGCCAGAGGGAGACAGGTTGGCCTGGAAACGGCAGTTACAAAGTTGCACATATTGATTGTGGGTGGGGACAGCTATGGCAAATAGCCTCCATTAGCCTCCAATCTCAGGATAATTAACGTGCAGTAGCTCTGCTGTTTGTTATCGCTCATCCAGATGCTGTTCAATATCCATCCAGTAGCTTCCAATTTTCCTTTCTCTTTACATTCCTTTCATTTTCTCATGCTACCTTTCCCAAAAACAGGTGCTGGGAACGTGCCTGTTGACCTGGTATACTCATCTGCACACTTCTCTGTGAAGAATGCACTCCCCTCACTCTCCCCTCACTCTCCCCTCACTATTCCCAGTTTGACCGTGTGGTCAGTTCACCTGCAAGCTGGACCGCAGATGGAGCTGTAGGTCCGCTACGGGGGCGATTACTCATCTGTGAAGAGCAGGTGTGCAAACTGGTGTACCTGAGTCTTTCTCAGGACTTCAGGGCTGATATTGTACAGCCCAGGTGACCTCAAAATGAATCTATCAGGTGACAAATCACACCTTATTCTTAGCTGGCAAAAAATAGGTATCCAATGTAATATTAGTCATCGTCATTGGTAGGTCAAAGTGAGACACCTTGACTGTCTTGCTGGCTAATATTACATGGTTGTGGTATGTTTTTTCTATTTGTTTATTGGACATTGATCCAAAGTGCACATTCTAGGTATACAGTACGCAGTATTAGCCAGAAGCTCAAAGACTTTCAGCATCCCCCACATTCACTCCCTTCGATCTTAGAGACAGTGGCTTATATTTCTGAAGACTTCACCGGGTTTATAAATAGCCAGCTGTGTTAAAGTGGCAGCATTCCAGGCCTGGGTTCCCACTGTCCTCCTGACGAGAGGACGTGTGGATGGTCACGCGTTCCACCTGCCAAGGTGAGCTTTCTCCCAGGTGTGAGGATGTCAGATGGAAGTAGGGGCCTGAGGTCACCACAAAATTCAGTGTGCACAGACGCATGACCTCACACGTCAAAGGAAACGGCACATGTTCCCACAGCTCATGCCGCATTGTCACGGAAACTGCATCAAAGGTATTACTTTCAGCATTCAGCTAAACCAAAGGCATCCATTATGCTATGCTGATGGTATAGGTACATCCAGTGAATGTGATCCATTCTGGATGTTTATTGGAGCACTTCAGGATAAATGTCTTATTTACAGCTAGAGCAGACCCTCTTGAGAGTTGAAGTAGCAGCCCTAAGTGTTTGAAGCTTTATCCACTACACTGATAGATTGTCTTAGCTACCTCAGCCCCCGTTTCATTAAATAGATGTGTATTATAATACAGCTTATTAAACACAGCCTTCTCAATTGTTGAATTTAAATGAACAGCCCAACAGCCCATGCAGAGTTCAGTGTAGCTGCTTGTGTTTTTGAGGTATTCTTACCTTTTGGATAATAGGGCCTTCTGGCTGCGTCCTGCTGGAGGCGTGCCCTGCGCTCCTCGGCCACACAGCTCCTTCTGGGGCTGTGCTCCTGGTGTACGTGCACACCCTCTGGGGCTGCTCGGTCCCTCATTACCTTGGCCCTCTCTGACTCCAGCGCTATGGCCTTCTCCAATAGGGACAGGTTGCCCTTTGTGGCATCAAACGTATCCTCTGAGCGGTCCGACGCGATGGAGGTGGCATCCTCCTCGCCTGCCAGCCCGCCGCTGCTGCCACGTTCCCGGAAACCCCTGGTGACAGGGCTCAGTTGCTCTTCCAGCCTCATCAGGTTGGCCATGTCTGAGTATCGGCGCTCATGGGCAGAGGTGTGACTGGGCAGCGCATGCTCTTGCGGGGACACGTGGGGCTGCAACTGCGATGGCTGCGCCTCGCTCAGTTTGCGTGCCAGGTCGAAGCACTGGCTGCGCAGACACTCCAGGCTGCTGAGGCAGACCTCCTCCTCCTCGTTCTGGTCCTGCTGGCCCGTCTGCCGGCACCCTTCTCCAGTTACATCCATTGGGTCCAGGAGCACGGTGCCGTGACCCTGCGCCAGCAGCTTGAGGGAGTCCACAGTTTCACGTACCACGTCGCTCTCTACGTCCAGGCTCAGCTCACCTGCGCGTGCTGCCCGTCTTCTTTCCACCTCCTCCTCCTCCTCCTCGCCGGCACTGTTAGATGAGTTGCTGTTCATCTCTGACTCTGTCATGGCCTGGTATGCTGCGTCCTCGGCGATTTTGCCCAGGTTCAGCAGGGACTTGGCCACCAGCTCGTCGTAGTTCTCATACTCATCCGTGGTGTTGTTGTTGCTGTCCTTATCTGTCGCCTGGCTGGGTTTGCTGTGTCCACTACTCATCTGGATGTTCGCTGTCAAACGACAAATGATCACAGAATAAATGTGCAAAATTTCTACTTTTAATGCAACCCGATTTCCGTAAGTGTATGCATGTTCAGTGAATGAAGTGTGAATTGTGAAAATTAATTTATTGTAAAATGTTGTTTTATAAAGCTTGCCCCCCACTTGACCACTAAATAACAACTAGCCCTATTTGCTCAGTGGTTGTCTCGAACTTCCTTCCAATATCGATCTGAAGTTTAAAGCCATGATTTTTTTTTTGTGGCACCTATGTTTTTATCTCCTGTGACAAGAATAATATAGGTGTGTGTCCTATGACTTTTACCAGGATAAAAAAAGAAAGACTAATGTTTGCAGCAATTTAAAACCTTTACAAAACATAAAAATGAGATAATAATAAGCCTTACCATGGCCATTTGCCTGTTCTTCATAATCATCATCTTCCTCTACCTCATCTTCTTCTTCTTCTTCCTCTTCATCTTCTTCATCTACCTCCTCTTCCTCTGCTCCATCTTCCATCTGCTCTACCTCCAGTTCTTCCCCCCTTTCTGCCTCACACTCTTCTTCCTCATCACACTGTTCATCATTATCCTCAGAATAATCCTCTTCCTCACCTTCTTCTTCTTCCCCATCCTCATCCTCATCTTCCTCCTCATCCTCCTCTTCCTCTTCCAGGTCCTTCTCCTCCACCTCGTCTGTGCCGTCCGTCTCGTAGCACTCGTCCATGGAGGAGTTGTCGGCATGTGTCATGGAGGGCCTCCTCTTCGGGGAGGGCTCCTGCCCCTGTCTGTCCTGGGTCTTCCTCTTCTTGGCCAGAGGGCAGCCGTAGATGCTGAAACATGCAGGGATACAAACAGGTGAAGGTTCAGCTGCCTCTTCAACCCTCAGGTGCACACTCTGTTTGTCCCTGGCAGCGTGGAGCAACAAACCTGCCCCACACTGGTCAAAACCTGTACACATGGGTGTCCAAATGTAGCACATTTTCCGCTTGGCCCATGCAAACATTTGCCCAGAACGACTTAACTCAAAAATGGACCTTACTTGTTAGAACAAATATCAGGTTGCTTTACCAACTTTCATTCACATGCAATTTAAAACTAGCCATCATAGATTCAAAATTTATGATGGGTTTGAATAAATTAACTTGCTTTCTCTTAAATAACACTGCTCTTTTATAATTGAGGATGGAAGAATGTCTGCGGTGCAAGGGGACAGAGTTTTAAACAAACATAACAACAAGGCTACCAAATTTTAAAATTGAATGTGACATTGTAGATAAGTTATATGTACATAAAACTTTTCAGATTTTAATATTTCATGATTAAAAAAACATATCAGCAATGATTACGTACTCTACAGATATTAAGCTATTTTCTGAACTACTTGCCAAATTAGCATACTTAATAACAAGATCACATCTATTCTGTCGTAAACTCAAAATTTTTTTGGCATAAACAAGTCCAACATTTTGTATGCATTTTTTATCACCATGGTAATGATGCTGCAGTGTTCTTCTGATGCAGCCGCTTTCTTGCTGCATAGTGATCCTCGACGTTGTTCTGCTTAGAAAGGGATGAACCCTCATGCAACAAAAAAGCGGCACTAGGTTAAAGAGCAGCACCGAAATATATCTGTGGCACTCGGGATTTGCAGGGCTGCTTTGCCCCGCTTGTTCCTAAATTATTAAGGAACGTTATTGAAGACAAGGAACCTAATCAGAGCGCCACAGTGAAAGGCGCCTCGAAATCCGGAGATGGAAGCCTTACTGCAGCTTCTGTTTCTAGAACAGTGCACAAAGCGGGCTAATGCCAGTGCACATGCCTTTACACACCAGACCAGCTTACTCTCACCTACTTGTCATTTTTAATGCAACACAACCTCTTTGACTGAGAGTTACTTTTCAATGTTTAGTCATTTTTAATTTCAACAGGCATGAGTTACAGTCCTTGATTCACATTATAATGCCATAAGAATGCATGCCTTGATAATATACTATATGTTATTACATTATTGTTTATCCCCGTGACCTGCATTAGCAGTATAGAAGAAGACTGACTGACATGACTGGTTGTTTATCAGTGTCTAAGTGTATTTAAACCAACATTTGTGTATTAATTATGACTTCATGTTGATGCCTTAATTTTTTTTGTTGTGCTACAGTGCAGTCTTTACATGAGAATCTCCTCAGTGTACACACTAAACATCAAAGACAACAATTTTATTTGAAATTGCAAATCCCCTATGAGTGGGGTTTACCTATTGTATATCTACAAATGTATCTGCGCACATATATTTACAAAAGTATTTTGTTACAGTTTAAATAGTAACTATCAAACCATGTTTCATTTTTTTCTGTGATGGAAAAACCAGTGACACTCTTTTTCTTTCTACTGGTAGACCACACCAATTAAAAATCCACAGGTAATTAGGCTCTATTTAAACAAGGAGATACTGCTGACACTGTTTGTGTGGAATTAAGAGATGCCTGGAGATATCTGTGAAGATATTTGTAAAGTGTTGCCCATTAAAGATGCCACTGCAAAAATGATTTCTTCATATAGAGAAACCATCCAGTCCCACAAATTATGTGAACTAATCAGCCAATGAGATCCTAAACCATTTGCTGTAAGGTTTTACCTTTTTTGCTGGTTGCAGATAAATCCTTGTTATGTTGAAAGTAACCCCCCTCCCCACAAAAAAAAATCCCAGGAAAACAATGTGTGTGGTCAATTAAAAAGATACAAATCTGTAAAGCTGACAGGCTTGCTAAAGCTCATTAGGGAATTTTGCCTCCCTGGAAAGAGTCGTTGACCGCCCATAGCCGAGGACCATAACGAGCGCGTGCAGGCTCCTTTTCCCATTGGTTGGTAATATCAAAGGCACTTTCAGCGCAGGGAAGAGCAGCTAACGCCTATCATCTCTGCAGGGGTGGCAGGAGAGGGGGATGTGAGTGTCCCTGTGCCACACAGGGACAAGCTGCCCTGGCCTCGTGCCCACAGGACAGCAGCAGGGCTGCTTCTCATTGCCCTGCGGGTACTGTCACAGCGGCACTGTGCTTGCCTTGGCCCTGCCCGTGGCGCCTCTTCCGCTCACAGGGAGGGTGTCAGCAGAGGATGCCCGTCACCATGTCCTGTCACTTTATTTATTCATTATTTCCCTCACATTTACATAAAGGGCTTGTCATTGGACCACTAGGCACATCATTGTTCATCACAAAGGTGCGCAGTTTGATGGGGCCAATCCACAAACTACAGCAAGCTATTTCACAACCATCTTCTGAAGGAGTTGTAAGAGGCTTCAGTACATGTTGCTTAGCATGCCCCCCCGCACAGTTCACATAGGATCTGGCATAGAAGCTAACGGAATCCGCAAGCTCATGCAGTGAAATTCAGTCTCCATGGTGATATCCTCCACAGAACCCTTGTGGGATTAGCCATCAGTGCCCACGGACAAGCTAGAGTGGCGATAGTAAGCCTGACAGGTTCACGCTCTAAAAAAATCAAGAGAGGCATGGCTAGACTGCTCAAATGTGCACATCTGTACCAATAAATAGACCCATAAGTTGAAGGACCCTGAAAAATATTATAATTCTGCAGAACATGTATTCTGCACATATGCAAATCTGTGCCACTCATTGTGCGAGAATCTTTGAATAAAGATGAGCTGCAAACCTTGCATTCTGATGCTGGGTGTGCATCAAGGGCATGTTCAGCTAGATTCTACTAAGATCAAGAACAAGACAGAAAGAAGGTGTGTTGACTCTTCACCAACAGAAGGCTATTTCAAAGGTCCTAGAGGTTTCAAAAGAGGAGGATGTGAACTCAAATCCTAGGGTGAACATCGTTCTGTGCTTAATTCATTCTGTTAAAGATATAATTTTTTAAATGGATGAAAATGTGAAAAATTTTTGAGAAATTAATTTTAAGTTATTTTTATAAATAAACAATTGAAAATAATTATCATTGCATCGATAAAAACACATTTTAAAAACACATTTTAAAACTGGATAATTTCTACTGCAATTCATGAGTTTAAACATCTTGCTGGAGGGTACAGCAGGGGCCCTCCAGAGACTTGACCCGGTAGCCTTTAGGTGACAAGTCTGTCCTTAACTGCCGTTCTTGGAATAAATTTTAACTGCATGAATAATATAACAGGTAGGCTTGGACTGAGAAGAGGGGCGAGCCAAATGCAGAGCTCAGAGCAGCGGCTAAAAACTGGCCCCATACACAGGCATATTTGCGTGAAGGACACCTCCAGGCATGGCCCATCACGGGGCAGGTGCTCAGGTGTGCAGGTGAGCTGGCAGAAGGGCCAGTGCACTGTGTGGAGCTAATAAGCCTTCAGCAGAGTCAGTCTGTCCCATGGAGAAGGAGAGAATTACATTATGTGACGTTTCCATATTCATCCAAGGCCAAAAGCAAAGAAACATAATTATGTACCTCCATGTATTTGTTGTGTACTCAAGATCATATTTTTGCTAATTGCTCTTGTATGTTTTCCAGATCTGGTCTTGGAGTGCCAATGCAGTTTTGCTCAATCATGCAAAAATCAAACTTTTCATTACTTGATCTTGGTGTGGTGAAGGATACTGTGTTGAAAAATTCAGGGCCTGTGCAAACTGTATGAGGTCAAAAACCTGGATTTGAAAAATACTACATTGCATAATACTTTCAGTCAAAAATGCTTGCTTATTATGTCTGCATGACCAAAGCCAAGATTTCTGAAGAATGACCCTAGGAGAAATTACTAGTGTCAATGACTGGACTATAACTTTAAGATGTTACTGGGTATTGCTGAATTAAGGTTGTGTTTCAATCGGTATGGACTTTAAAGATGTGAGAGCTCCAGAGAGGACAATTTTTTAAGCCTCCAATCTCTACAGAGAAGTTTGCCACTCTCCTACGGCACCGTGATGGTACCTGGCTGAGCTCCCGACGCTTTTAGTGAGCTATCCGTCACGGCGTGAGTAATACGCCCCAGGGCTGCTGCTAGAATCCAAATGAGGCGTTCATCAGGGAGGAAGCACTCGACTTTAACTCCAGAACGGCATCCCAAGCAGACAGGCAATTATTCACACCACCCCTCCACCACTGCCGCCTCCCAACCTCACAACCCCTCCAGCTGTAGCCATGGCAATCAAAACTCAAACTGAGTACTGGCACACAAAAACATATATGCATGCCTTTACTTTTAGCCATAGTGTCATGATAACTGTTTTATATTACACATATAAGTCTATAAATACGTGATGGCCTTTTGGGTTTAAAACAATTATGCGTATGAGATGGGAGACTGTCTTCTAAATACCTGACTGGTCATATCGCCTATATGTTCAAATGTAAGTACAGACAAGTGTACACCATAGAATTTTGATCACGGCTCATAGTTCAAGTACAGTCCAACCTGTCCCATTGCTATTGACATGACAAAATGAAAGGATGGGTATTTTGGGACTGCGACATGTACAGACATAATGGTTGTGCCAGCATGTCAATGTTAACTGCCTGTTTTTCAGTACTACACACAAATCTTGTGGTGAGCAGGCTGAAACATGAGTTAGTTTCTCAGACACCAGCCTATTAGAAGCTTCATCTCCTAAACACATCTTTAAAATGTTTGGCCCCTAGCAACAAGACAATGTCTGCAGTTTGTAGTCTTTGGTGTGACTTTTGTAATTTATGTCATTAATATTGCGAAGCTCTGAGAGCCGAGGTACACAAGGAAGTCACACCTCCAAAACAGTCAAGACCTTCTTTCTCTAAGCCATTTCAGCTACAGTGTAAATCTAAAAGCCTAAATGTCAGAAACAGAAAAATTTCAGAAAGACGTGTCCAATATTATACCTAAAATTGGTAGCTGTTCAGCTGTTGTAGAACTGCAGGTACGTATCGACTCTGCCAGTAATAATCTATTAATTTAGTTGCCAACTATTTTACTAATTGTTTAGTTGCCATAAAGCTATGGGGCTGATGTATGACGTCACATACGAGGAGAGCCAGAGGGAGACAGAATCATTAAGATAGTCATTAGTACTGTTCGGTTTGTTTGATGAGATGAAGTTTTATCTCAGCTGTCTGCATCTCTTCAGCTATTCTATTTTACCATGCATCTCAGTACAAACACTTCACTGACAAATTGATCCATGTATTTGTGCAGTTCGTGTGGTTAAAAAATACATACGAGGTATATGTAGTTATTATCCCAGGTGGTCATTTAAGCATTGGATTGTTCAGGCATTAGCAAAGTGAACACACTGTTTTAGTTTTGGTGATTATTAAATTATTTACTATATTATAGTTATTTCTAGTTATACAAATGATACAAGTCATTGAAATAACATCAGAGCCTTATACTGTAGCCACAATCTATAAGATTTCAGAAAACGGTGTATTGGAAAAGGAATTTAATATCTCAATACATAGTTCTCATATGATGTCCTAACATATAGACCAGCAGTCATAGTCGGCCATATTGTAGGGCAAACAAGCAGCAGAGCAACTGAGTGTAGTTGTCCACAACTTGGTATAAAATTGGAAGGGTGCTTTTCTTGCTGGGTAAATGGCTGTTCCAGTCATGTCGGTAGAGTGAAAAACATACCAACTGTAAGACTATATGAAGAGGATCAAAGAAAGGAAATCAGTGAAGAATAAACATGACTTTGACTTGCCATCACGAGTAATATCATGTGTTTTACACAGCGTTTTACTGCAAATGACATTGTTTCTTCCTCTACTAGCACAGGGTGATTTTCATGTTTTGTATTGTACTCTCTCCATGGTGATTTACAGGAAGCTTAATTTAATGGTCAATAAACAAAGTGTTTGATGTATATTTCACTACCATTAATCACTTTTCTTGCCCTACAGATTGTGGATAAACAACAGGTTACATGGGTCTATATGAACTATGTATAGTGCATTTTCCGAGCTCTGTGGCATAATGCACCATGTATGATTCTTCTGTGTTTCTCATACTGCCGTTGTGAGAAAATCAGTTGCGTTGCCTAGGGTAGAAAATTTATTTATTTGCATGCTTAAATGTATCATCTCTAGTTAGCTTTACTGTTTGAATAGGGCTACGTAGCCATATGAATTGAAACAAACTTATTTTGCATTTAAACAAACTTTCACTATCAATAAATCAATGCAAGGAACTTACACCCAAAATTCCTCGTCTAGTCACATTTCAGTCTCATTCTGTAAATGTGCGTGTACTTAGTCACATGCATTGTCATTAGTCAAATATAATGCCAGTCACACATCCTGATATCCTCCTGAGAACTATGGAAAGAAAACATATTGCAATTTAAAGCCATTTTATGCCGATCAAAAGAGGAAGTTATCAGCATTCTACCCCAAAAAATAAGGTATCATTGGAAAGCCCAAGACATCCTTTATACAGTACATGAGGAAGTCGATGTATTGGTTATGTCAGTTAAAGAAGAGATGCAAGAACCCAATGTCCACTAAAGTGGACACAGATGTATAAGCGAGGTATCAGGTAACACCATGCACTGCGTCAAACTAGCGTCTTCAAAGCAGTTTTATAAATGTGAAAAAATTTAAATGTTCAGGATATACTTTAATATATTTGGGAGAAAAACATCAGAAATACATCAATAGGTTTATAAACTAAATTTGTATATATATATATATATATATATTTGTATATATATATATATATATATAGAGAGAGAGAGAGAGAGAGAGAGAGAGAGAGTGAGCGAGAGAGAGAGCGAGAGAGAGAGAGAGAGCACTCTCAAAGACAGTGAGCACTTAGCACACACTACATTTTGAATGTTTAATATGGTGCGTTTATAAGCATCCCTATGACGGACTGGTGTCCCATCAAGGGTGTACCCTGCCTTCCACCGAGACTGCCTGGGATAGGCTCCAGGCCAGCTGCAACCCTGCTAAGGATGAGCAGTTGGATAATGGGAGGATGGATGGATTTATAAGCATTTTCTATAAACAAAAAAAACATTTCTCATGTAAAACTAAAAAATGTGTTACTCTAGTTGAAAAATCTTACTGATAATTGGCTGATAATAAAATTCATTGTTAGTTGCAGGGCTAAACTACTGCTGGTAATTTAGTATTCATTGTTTAATGGACCTTCTGTAATATTTCTGCATGAGATTTTTTTTCTAGTATTAAGCATACATTAACAAGATCAATAAAGGCAGGTCTCAGAGATGATCAATATTTTAATCAAAAACTTTTTTCTGAATCCATGCTGTCACAGTTTACCACTCAAGGTCACTTTCATTAATAACTTATCTAGATTTTCAAATAACACTCAGAAAAATTGAGCATATCACCATGTGTCCATATCAAGAGCTGGGAAAGGCACACCTCTCCCTGTAGTGCCCTCTTTTTGCTGTCCATCTGTCCTACACCCTGAGTGTTACGCCACTGAGGTAGCCCTAAAAGCTGCCTCCCTGAGATGTGCGATTCTCCATGCTCTGCATGTGCCATCCTGTAGACGTGAAGGTCACAAACCGACAACTGTGCTCATGGGTGACAGGGCACGGTACAGCTGACAGCAGACTGGGGCCGCGTGGATGACAAGCCCTGCTGAATGTCCCCCACATTTTCCTCTTCCACTGGAAACAGTTTGCTGATAGCACAACCCCCCTCCAACCACAAGCTCCAACCCTCAATTGTAGACCCCTCCCTTTTTCTGCCCTTCAGTTTATATCTGAGATTTGTCAGCTTGTGCCACTTCCACTGAGGGAAAAGGTCTTCCACAGGTGTAATTTGACTGTGACAAACCTGTACCCCCTGCAAAACGCTTTGAAAGGGGCGTGTTGATTGCATGACTTGGAAGACTCGTCTTTCAATCATTTTTCAAAGGAGTAAATACCACAGAGCAAAAAGTCATTATTAAACATGCCCTGGGTAGGTTGGATTTAACGCTCTGGTGACTTGCCAGGGCAGCCGTAAAAATGGAGCAGATTTTCATAAATACTTTGTGCTGAATAAATCATCTAGACGACACAATTATTTCTAGAACAAGCGCTGGGGAAGAATTCTAACAACTCATTGTGTACAGGAATCCTCCAAACTTCACATCATGTTGTGAAACATAGTAGGAAGAGGCTACAAAAGCATGAAAAAAAACCTACAATACTGTCAACCACAGTGATTCTCAAATGTTATAAAATTGTATTTGAAGCATTTGCTGGTTTATCCCAAGCAGCTATCAGTGAATGGGTGTAGGACAAATGAGATCCATTTATATTTGTAGCAAGAACAATAGTAGTTAAAACACTTTTCAAAATATTGTTGGTGGTTCAACTGCATGAATGGCATTAGGCTCAAAATACTATATAAATTTAAATTTGATAAATGTAATAAATCAATACAGTGCAAAATGTATATGGCTCCAAATGCATAATGTCAAGATTTTAAAATGTGTGAGAAGTGCTTTATGTTTTCCACATGACATGTTTATTTTTAAGACAGATTTTTTCCCTATTGGTATGAATGGCAATTGGCTCATTTTTGCATTTAAATCTGGAGAGGATATCAGTGGTGAGCACGTGCCGAATCTGCCAAAGACTAATTAACATTATAACGATGCTACTTTTTTTGCCGCCAACCCGACTGTCAAAGCCCCTTTTATACGTATGCAAATGTGGATGGAGGAGCCGAGCACTGAAACGAACTCCTGACGACTGGAAAAGCAGCTCCAAGCCGTAACCGAACGTGCCCTCTTATTTCATTTGTTTATTTTTAATTATCACTCTGCAAGGCTGCGGTGAGGCTCCTTGTCAGTGAGATAAGCTGGGATTGCAGGCGGCGGAGCCTGTCTCCTCACTGGAGATTCTGGTGAATACACTGGGGTGTAGACTGTGTCAAGGTGGCAGGCAGAGCTGTCAATTGGCAGAGCTACGGTACCCTCGGAGGTTGCGGGGCGCAGAGCCGCAGTTCTGCAGCCGCTTGCGGATGCTCCCAGGCTGGCAGCTGATTGCCGTCTCTGGCGAGTAACTCGTTGTGACAGGCAGAAACCCCCGCTGGACCTCCTGGAGTGGGTTTATCCGCTTTTCAGACAGCACAGGGCAAGCGGGTGGTCACAATGCCGTTGGCACAAATGTGGGAGCAGGGCATGCCACTGTGACCTCTACACATCCTGCACCTCACTGGTTCAGTACTAAATATCAACATGGAGTCCTTTTTTCCACCATTCACCAAAGAGAATGTCTGTCCACAAATCTGTAACAGTTTATTCACGCTATTCTGGGTAATTGAGGAAACGTCAAAATAGTCCTACGTGTATATGTAGAAAAAGTTAAATTTTGCTTGCGTTCTTATTAATAAATTGATAAGACATACAACGCCAGTTGAAAACAAGATAAGGACACTGTCATTCCTGCACAAGTGGCTACACATGACTGGGATAATCAGCTAAATTCCACACTGCAAGAATTAAAGCATGAAAACATCATGTCTGTCATGCTGCTTACAATTATGAAGAACAACTGAAGCATTTTAATAAATACAAATATATATTTAACTGTTATGTTAAATGGAAAGCTCCTTCAACTTTTGTGTTAAATGTCAAAGGATTTAGCTTTATTGAGCATAGTATGTTTTGTGTGCTCGTTTTTTTCTCGACAAGAAACAGGTGAACCTGAAGTCATTGCTCCACATGAAATAATCCTTGTTATTTTTGTCTCAGAGATTAGCTGACTGCAAGATTCTCTGCCCCGCATGAAGGAAAGGAAATTAAGCTGTTAAGCTACATCCGAAAAGGGAGGAAATTTTCATCACCTGTAATACTCTTTCAGAAGCACACACATGCATTTTGAAAGCAATCCCATAATCAAACTACAGACAGAATGCATGTTACTTTTAATTAAAAAAATTGTTACACAAATTTTGAAATTAAGAAAATGTTGATGAAGGTTCTGTTTCGATAATTGTGAGTGCAGGAAAGAAGCACAAGGTCGATCTGACAAGCGTTCATAGAGTAGCAGTAAAGAAACTGTCAGCAGGCACAAAATGCCATCTTTTCTCCAACAAAGCAGTCCTAAGTAACTTTGTTGAATATTACTCTCCATAACTACAAATATATTATGGTATTTTAAATTTTTATGAACAGTATACATAGCATATTTAATCATTCATCAAAACACACTATAGCCATGTATCCATGCGAGCAGATTTTTGGAACTATCATTCCACAGGCATATAGATGTCAAGAAAACGCTGTTGTCCTTTGTTGCAAAGAGGCAGGGCTACTAATGCCATCGCTATAGGATACAATACAGTATGTGTATGACCCTAGCATGCATTACTGACCCACGTGCCTTGGCATGGGGGCCATGTGTATTATGGTGAGAGAGGGGAGCCTCTACCTTCGGTGTCGTGCGTATTTGCCACTGACATGTCCACTGCCATCACAGCCTGGCGTCGGACAGCTGAAAGAAGAGAAGGAGAGCACTTAGTATATGTCCACATGACACACATCGCAGAAAGAGTGCCAGTACAGATACACCCAAATGACAGACTTACAGCACAGAAGGCACAGCACTGAGGACACCTACATGACACAGACTCACAGCATAGAAGGTCCAGCACTGAGGACACACCTACACATCACAGACTCACAGCATAGAAGGCACAGCACTGAGGACAAACTCACATGACACAGAGTCATAGCACAGAAGGCACAGCACTGAGAACACACCTGCATTACATAGACTCAGCACAGAAGGCACAGCACTAAAGACACACCTGTATTACACAGTCTCACAGCACAGAAGGCACAGCACTTAGGACACACTCACACAAAACAGACACAGAAGGCACAGCACTAAAGATACACCTGTATTACACAGTCTCACAGCAGAGAAGAAACAGCACTCAGGACACACCTAAATAACAGGCTTATAGCACAGAAGGCACAGCATTCATGGCATGCCCAGATGACCCAGACTTACAACACAAAAGGCACATCGCTAAATTTACACTCATATGACACAGCCCCTCTTCCTCTGTATATATGAGAAGAACAGGGATTAAAAAAAGAATTGCTGTATTAAACTCAGTTGCCTCGCTAAAGTCTTTGTAATGTTACACTGTTCGTGTTTTGAAACGACGCATCTCTCTCATGTGAGCAGACATGCACCTGATCAGATTCACTTTCGGACCCATCTGCAGTATTTGCAGTGCTATTTGTGCACACATAAACTCTCCCATCCAAGTCTGTCTGTGGCTAAACATCTATTTTGAATAGTAACAAAATTAATTATTTTGAGAATACACACAGGGCCAATTAAATATTTTCTAAAACATAAAATATTAACATCCCTTAAAAATATTAACCATTACTTTGCACCTCTTGCAAACATTATTTTCATAAATTTAAAATGATGTCAGAATCACATGAATCTTAATCCGTCAGAATTATTTCTAATTTTGAAATTAGGAATTTAACTCCCGTTCTGAGAGAAACAGAGAGAGATGGTACACTTGTGCATGTTTTACTTCGTGTATGAGGTAGGGGGGGGGGGCCACATGCAGAACATCCTATATTCTCAAGGGCATGATTAAGGCAGAATACAAAAGCAGACGTTACCAATAACAGATAAAATGGAAACGATGATATCAACATTGCATGTCAGTGTAAAAGAAAGGAAATGTAATGTAAATAGTATGTAAACATGTAATAAGGAGTATATGACAATAAATTTAAGATCCGTACAAGGAAAAATTATCATGGAAGACAATGCCAGTGATGGGCACTATGTTAGCAGTGGTTTAATATGAAGACAGTTAAGTTTATATGTTGAGAATTGACATAAAGGTTTGCAGTTAAGAACAGCTTCTTTATGTATTAAGTTTGTATCGTTGACAAGAATCTGTTAGGAAACAAAATGTTCACCCTGAGTACTTATTGTACAAATTTATTGTAACTTACAGCCAGCGGTCAATGTTACCATCTTTGGTTTAGTCAGACTTCATTTTCCAGTTTGGTTTATCGTTCATTTGGAATTAAGACATTTTCTGTTTAACTTACATCAGTTTTGCTCATTCTATCCACATTTTGCAAAAAAGAAGTAGAAGTCTACAGACTAGTAAACTCTGGAATTATTTCATGCCAAATTTAATCAGAAGGTGGTTAATGTGCATTCAACAGGTAAAAACCACATGTGACATGACACCTGAGTCAGGCACCTTGAAATAGTATGGAGGTAAGATTCATAGTTGTAAGACGTGTCTAAAGCTTTTTAATTGTAAGGGATTTGGTTTAGAGATTAATTTTTTTGCCCCCTTTCAAAAACTGGCAAAACATAGACAGCACCACAGGTGGCCATCCTGAGAGCCGCAGTACTGCAACAGATAGCAGAGCCAATGGACTGAGGGGATGGCGACGCTCAGGAGGTACAGACATCAAGCAAAAAACAGCAATGTGAGAGCGAGGGCAGGCATGTGAACTGGATCAGGAAGGCAGTGCCAGTTAGAATCTCCAGGGACACAATGGAAGTTGTGTATTACCAAGGCCCTGCCCCCTACTACCCCAACATGGATGGGGACGGCCCACCTGAACAGTTCCTGGACTGCTGGTTCCGCTCGGACTGAGAGGGAAGAAAGGAAGCGAAAAGTCATTAGAATCATCAGTCATTCTTTCTCTTTGGTAAAATCCACAAGGAAAGGCAAAGTACTGGCAAGAAACAAAATATTTGACAAAATCCTCCTCAAACTCCTCTCCTGATATAAAAGTGATAAAAGCTTTTGGCTTTTCTGGCTCTCCCTCTCTTCATTTCTCAGGGCTTTTTATAACAACATTATGGTGTTTCTTCAAATACTTAGTGACATTAAGAGGACTTGGGAGAGATTGGCAGGTGTTCAGAGGGGCACAGACTGGTAATAATGGGAGTAACAGAGAGTAATTATAATGGGAGAGTCCAGCCTGCCTAGAGGGACACAGACTGGTAATAACTGAACAGCTGTGTCTACCTAGAGGGACATAGACCGGTCATAATGGAACTGCTGTGCCTACCTAGAGGGATATAGACTGGTCATAATGGAACAGCTGTGCTTACCTAGAGAGACATAGACCGGTCATAATGGAACAGCTGTGCCTACCTGGAGTAACATAGACTGGTAATAATGGGAAAGCTGTGCCTACTTAGAGTAACACAGACTGGTAATAATGGGAGAGCTGTGCCTACCTAGAGTAACACAGACTGGTCATAATGGGAAAGCTGTGCCTACCTGGAGTAACATAGACTGGTCATAATGGGAGAGCTGTGCCTACCTGGAGTAACATAGACTGGTCATAATGGGAAAGCTGTGCCTACTTAGAGTAACACAGACTGGTAATAATGGGAGAGCTGTGCCTACCTGGAGTAACACAGACTGGTAATAATGGGAGAGCTGTGCCTACCTGGAGTAACATAGACTGGTAATAATGGGAAAGCTGTGCCTACCTGGAGTAACACAGACTGGTAATAAGGGGAGGAAGGGGCTGAAATGCATACCTCTGATGCCTTTTGAGCGTGTGCGATGACCTCTATCTTCTGCATCTACCTCCATCTGGGGGGCGGGGGAGAGATTAATGTCCAATAAGTGTTGTGCTCCATTACAGTCAAAATATTGTTTTATAGATAATCTGTCTGTCTGCTGCGTCAGACTCACTACTATGTACCTATTCACACCCAATCTACAGCAAAGCACTTCTCATTTTACTGTCAAAGTGTGTTTAATACACTTTATCAAATTCAATAAGGCATCTGAAATGAACAACCAAACCAACCAAACATGATATACACCAGGCATTCGTTGGTGAATGCATGAGCATATGAAAAATTTAAGAAAAATTAATTTGATGCCTATTTAATTTTGTATTATTTTGAGAATAAACCATCTATTAAGAGCATATACAGTACATTGCAAAGGTATAATTTAAAGTTTAACTGAACTGAATAAAATAGAACAGTCATAATCTGCAGTCAGATGGTATATATGGCTATACATATATCCTACCTCAGTTATTGTGAAGGCTATGAAAGTCTTATGCCCAAAATTTCCATCACATTCAGTAATTAAGTGAACAATGGTGCAGTAGAACATACGGGTAAGCACAGGACACCTGCTAATTCAGGTGAATCTCAGGAGATGGTGTGATGTTTACCTAAGTGACTATTAAAGAACCCAAGGACTGCATAATGTCTGCCTTTATGCAAAGCTATTCAGAACAACAACAGAAATGCTGAATTTGAAAAGTATCATCATTAGAACTCCCCGCTCCAACCTCCCCCCCCAGTTTAAGAGGTAGCCACTAGAGAGAGCTCATTGTCTCAGCCTGGATTCAAAGCCCTTCTCGTCTTATCCAGCCTTTTGTGTCACGCTGTATTTTCCCCAGGAGGGTGAAATTGTATAAACCCAGACTGCATGCTAGTTTTTCTCTTAGCATTGTTATAGACACTGTTATGCTTTCCCCATTAAGTGTTCCAAGCCTCATGTGGAGTTGGGGATGTATGAAAAAGAAAGGAGCAGAGCTACAAAGCTGTGAAAGTCAATCACATTCAAGTTCAAGAGAAGGAATGGTTCCAGCTGGTGGTTTAAAATTGTAACCAGGTATCCAAGACCAATGGACAAAGAAGATTACTCTAATGTAATTGCTCTGTATCATGATTTATTGAATGGCAAAACTATGTTCTTGCCTCTAATTAGGCAGAAGATTTCCAGAACACATAAAGTACTATAACAGCTTTTATTTTGTGCAAGCAAACTGTTTTTCAACTGTGTTAGAACAACAGACTGTTGAAGTGCGCTGATTGCTTCTGTAGCATGTCAGTCTCTGACCTGAAATATGTAACAGTCCACTCTGAAGGTACAGACAAACAAGCTAGTAGCATACCTATGAAGGCAAAGTTCCACACTCAGAATGACAGTACTGCATAACCAGACACAGTTGAAACCTGACATGACACATGCCCATAGCTGCCTGTCTAAACAGCCGACCTCCACATTCTTGTGTGATTGGAGAAGACTGATCCAGTCTAGTCTCTTCCTGAGTCATTTCTAATAAACCCTCTGGAGTGGGTTTTGGCTCAGAACATAATGTATGTGGCTTCGCACTGATGACATTTTACAGTCATTAGTTGGAGTTCACACTTTTTTTACCACCTTAAGAGGATGTTTCTCCATGTAGTGTTTCTTTTTCCTTATGAGGACTTTAATTTGTCCATGTACTGTTTTATTTCCCCTGCAGGGTCTCTCCTTGGACCAGGCAGTTCTCAGATATCTTTCCAACCACTGGTTTCAAAGCTAACTAACACTCAGGTATAACTCAACATTGTGCTTTGGCCACTTGCCTATGAACCTGCACATACAGAGAAATCAGGGCAAGCTTGAAAAATCAGAGGTGAGCTATTACCATGGTACCTTGTATCCTAAATTAGCAGCACTCAAAAGGAAGATATCTTTTAGATGACGTTGCCTAGCTTTGTGCAAGCATTGACACACCACATTTTGGACTGGATAAGGTTTTCTGTCTCATTGGCCCATTAGAACTTTTATAAGGTGGGAACAGAAGTGGTGAAGTAGTGGAGGCGGGTCACCATCAGAACCAGGACCACGAGCAAAGGTTCCTTGAAGCCCACATTTAGTCAACCACAGATGCAAATGTGATGATTGTTTAACAATTATTTAAAATAATTTCTGCTCGTTACATTAGTCAGAAAGACCACCGTTGCCATGGCAACATGTGGATGCTGTGAAAGGCGTTGGCGAGCAGTCAGTCACGAAGGGCCTCCTCGACGAGGAGCAGTGGAGAGAATCAGCGGAGGCTGGCCTGCCTCACGCCCACTCACCTGCCATATGTTTGAGTGCACTTGTCATCACACAGGTGGCCCATGGTGCATGTTCCTCATAAACCCCCACCACCACCTCCCGGTTTCCCTCATTTTCCTTCCATAGTTACTTTATCAGTAGTGGCTATACCAAAAAAATCACATCATCTATAATAGTGAAACTGATCTTCCTCAGTGACACTGATGTTTTTGGGGGCGGTGAGATGCATGTTGGCTAAGATTTTATGGCACGTGTTGGGGACAACTAGGAGTGTTGTGTCGTTATAAAGAGTGCGAGGAGAGATACAATGTGAGCACCGTGAGTTACAGATCTTATTAACCACACCATGGACAAAGTAACTCACAAATCATTATGCAATACTCCATAAAGCTGTCAAATCTCCACTGAAACATGCAAAAAATGTAGTCAGATTCCTGAATGT
Organism: Chitala chitala; assembly: GCA_025773905.1. Classification (NCBI taxonomy): domain Eukaryota; kingdom Metazoa; phylum Chordata; class Actinopteri; order Osteoglossiformes; family Notopteridae; genus Chitala; species Chitala chitala. The sequence goes on along the minus strand of JABJVR010000034.1, from coordinate 3,315,475 downwards.
GATTAAAGCAGACTGCATGCATACATTCATACTTAGGCACCACAACATGATCTGCTACACAAATTTCTGCAAGAGTCATTTGCATAAAGGGAAGCAATGAAATCAGCATGAATAACTGAAGACAGCAGCATGAAGCTGAACAGTACTGCTCTACATGTAAACTCATGGGACCTCGGATAGAATTCTGTCGTTTTTTTTCTCCTGCAAAGCTGGAAAGGAAGAGACCAAGGAGACAGCAGCATCAGCTGTGAATGCATCGTTATCTCTTTTCCTTGGTGTCACCTTGAAACTTTGAGAAAATATCGCAGAGCATATGGCTTCCCTGATAATGAACACGCACTTGTATTTCTGTCTGTATTAAAAGCTGCGTGTTGGGGGGAGGGGAGCACCCAAGTTGGAATGAGGTGTTGAAGAGCAGTTGCTTTCATTTATTTGCTACTTCTGCTGTTATTTGCAAGGAGAATCCATTGCAAAGCAGAAAGGTACAAAACAGGCGTAACACAGGAAATTCTGGTCACTTAAATGTAAAGAAGCCAAAAGGGTTTAAGATAAAAATAAAACATAAACACTCAACTGGGTAAAACATTAATATAATCAACGCTGAAGTTAACTCCCGTTCACACAAAACATCGGCCACATTTTTCATTGCTCGGCTGGCTGTTGTCTAGTAGTATGAGAAGAACTAGCAAGGCCCAGCTGGGCATTGCTCACAGATACAACAGGGCAGTAAATCATAAAGGATTATAACCTAAAAAACATAATTAGCCCTATGATTTGAGTCCACATTACACTTGTGATTACTGTTACAATCCTCCAAAGAAGTAGATTTGGTGCGGAGAATAAAAGCCACATAAAACAAGCATGTGGTGCTGAAGAGAGAAGTCTGAGTGAGCCGTACCTGAGGTTATGACGCGGTGGGTGGTGCCTGTCTTTGGTCCAATCTTCTCTGCCCCAGTCCTCCTTGTTGTCTGCAGTGGACACTGTACTGCAAAGCAAAGTCCTCAGAGCCTTTCTTCCACATTCATTTTCTAAAAAAATAAAAATGTTAATAAAAATAAATAAATTATAATAATAATAAAAACAAATAAACAGCAAGAAATTATTAATAATAATTAATAAGCAATTATTCACTTAATGTTATGATTGTACACTGAAAACACCATAACGGAACATCAAAGCAGAATGTTGATGCATGTACAATATTCACTCTATCAGGCTCTGCAACAATATGGACCATTATGGTAACGCTGTTTAACACAATATTAGTGCTTTGAAATATGGAGACAGCCTTCCTTCTCTGATCATTTTGAAACTCTTATGAACAAATGATTAGCTAAAAGACCAGGGTTTATCCATTTTATTTCTACATTTTTTTTTTTTTTTTTGGTTTTCAGAGCCGCTGCATTGTGTCCTTTCTCTGATTGTCGACCGTCGAGCCTCACACCCGCTGATCCTAATTAAAAGCAGTGTTCGTAGATGACAGACGCAGTGTTAATGGGCTGGCAGTCAAGTGTGTCGGAGAATGAGGGGCCCCTCGGGGCTTCACCAGATTGCTTAAGTTATAATCAGGGCCGTGCTGCAGCCTCAGGAAGAATGCTTCTACCATAAATCTCCTAATAGCTACATACACCTTTCCTTTACTGCTACAGTAAATGCCCTAATAAGGGCACCTCAGATATACTGATTACTATCAACATTCAGCTTACATATTTTTGTTTGCGTACCTCTGTGCTACTGCCTACTAAGGGTAAGGGTAACATTGATTACATCTGCTGCATGTAGGTACTTTTCCCCCAATTTTGCATAGACTTTATCCATCTGCTATTTTCACCTCAGGGTCAGCAGTGGGTTCTTCTGTAGGTGACTGTTGTTCTCAGGGTCATGTACATGAAGGAGGAGCTTATGGACCACACAGGGCTGCCTCATGACCTGTCGGTACATTAGATGTCATCCCACCCCAGAAGGTCCATTAGCATGTGGCTAACGTGAGAAAACCCAGGAGACGCAACATAGTAACATAGACACTGATATTCTGAGGACATACTGGATGGGTGGCCTCTTATTTCCTAAACTCTGCCTGTTTCCTGCTGTGTTCAGTGCTGTGTGCACTTTTGTGCTGGAATTCATTGCCTCATACAGAGAGAGAGAAATGCTATTGTACCTCATGGAATACCTTGTGCAACCTTAGCTTTTTCCAAACAGTACAGCCATGAAGGAAAATGTCACGCATATCGGTACATAGCACAATGAAAAAAATATATAAATAAATAAATGAACAATGATGAGAGAATAACAGAGAAAATGGCATCACTTGTGTATTTCTTTTGTTAACCCAGCTGGTTTTGTGACATCGCAGACATGTCACCAAACGTCTCCAAAAAACATACGACTAACATAAGGAAACAAGGCTGTCTTTTCCTTTTATTCCATTTACGGAATTACTCAGTAAATAAAAAAACAATCCTATACTTATGTATACAAAGGTTTTAAAATACACAATGCACAAATTATAACTGACATACAGTTTTAAAAAATACACCAGAATTTTACTGTATTGTGTCAGTTTATATCTTGACTAAATTTTGTATTTATGGAATCTTATCCTACCTACCTGTAGACTCAATATCATAAAATATTTTAGTTTATCAGCAGTACAGTACACCTGTGAGTGTATTATTTTGAAACTGCTGTACTTTTGTCTAGGTTTGTTTAGCTGCAGATTTTTGCAATATTTCAACAATTGCACAAAAGCACAGTTTCATTTAAAGCTAGTCAATGAGGAAGTTAGAACTCTTGAATTTCACAAATGACATTAGCGTGAAAATTTGCTGTAAAGGTCAGTTTGCACACCTGTTTATTTGGTCTGTACTTCATTCTCATTTCAATTGAATGTGACACAAGAATCAGAGCGTGGGCCACCCCCCCCCCCCCCAGAGAGCATGCACGTCAGTAACACTCAGTCCCCATGATGCGGTTCATTTTGGGCACAGTTCCCCTGTGCTCAATGCTGCCAGGGTTTTCCCCTGCCTCCCATGTGGCGGTGCTCCTAAGAATACTGTTTTACACAGGAGCAACCCACACACACACACACACACACACACACACACACACACACACACACACACACACACACACACACACAGACACTAACAGCAGGTCAACAAGAACGAGGACCAGAAGCTGTGTCTTCTCTCTATATATGCATTAGAAATGGAAAGGGCTGCTCAACACAGAATTCTGTCCAAAAATAATATGACCAGATGATGTCCTACTTATCCAGAGGAAATCATGCTGCACACACAGGTTGAATTTTAAATGGTCTCCTAAATGCATTAACAGCTAAAAGTGTAAAGCATACGTCAGAAGTAATCATGTGATAACGTATGATGAGGCATTGTAACGTTATGCACTATTGCACGTGTTACATACAACAGATTTGTAAAATATTTGCTAATATTACAAACAAGAGCAGAAAAGGACAGAAGGTAAGGAAGAGAACCTGTGAAGATTTTCTGGTGTAAAATTACTGCAAAAGTAAACCTTTCTCTGCCAATGAACAGAGGTCTGTGTGCAGCACAATACTAAATGATAAGGAAAAACACACAGTAATTTTACTGTGGCTTTATTGTAATGCAATAAAACTTATCAACAAAAATGTAAAAGAAAATTAGCAATACTGCACCAGGTCTACTGTGGGTGTCACTTTGTACATGTTACACCATCCATAAATCAAAACGCATCATATTTGCACAACTCTGACATCACAGCATGCTGCACCATAATCAATGATGCGTGGCTCCCTTTCCCCACACCCAGGATGCAAGAGGAGGCAGAATTCTGTCTGTCCGTTTGCATACGTGCATTTCAATGGCTTCTTCTACATTCATTTCCACTTGGTTTGCAGATGGCGCACGCTCCACGGAGCGTCGCACACTTCAAAAGCTGTGGGAAGGACCCACCCCACACGTCCCTGCGTCTCAATTCTGACGACGCAAGTCAGCGCTGTCGGTGCTGAGCGCCAGCCGGTGCGCCTATACATCCTACACAGCGCTGATGCCAAAAGACCAATTTTCATGGCATGTTCGCATATGCACGGCATGATGAAGTAGCTCTCTTAAGTCGTAAATACTTAATGTGTGCGTGTGCATTAAATGAATATTCTGTATGACACGCGTCAAACTCCTAGTATTTTTTTTTTCTGGAAAGGCTGTTGAAAATGGCACTAGAGACCCCTTAGTACAGTAGAGTTACCTGTCTTCTTTTCGCACATGGTTAATCACAGACTGACACTGCACCATCATATACAGCCCCCCTCCACCTTCCACTCACCTGACAAAAGGCACCAACACAATAATGCTGGTTTTTGTTTTCTACAGCTAGAAATATTTTTAGAAAGGCTGGAGCAGACTGGGAGAAAGCTCTGGATTTGTGGCATGAATGTGAAAATGTTGCTGTGCGTTTTTAGGTGTGGAAGGCTGGTATGACAAAACCAGATCTCACTGGGAAAGAATGGGATTGTGGAGCGCGTGGTGCAGCCGGTGCTCTGTGGGCACCTGCTGTGGCAGTGTGGCACCGAAGCCAGTGTTTGCATGTCTGGAGCTCAAGACAAACCAAGGTGTAGGAGCTTTCAGGTGGTCTCCCTCTTTCCATTTAGGCATGTCCAGCATCAGAAGCTGAGCTTTGTTATGACATTACAACCTCCATGTTAGCGCCAGGACCTCTGCCTCTATACGGCCACCACAACAGCCTCAGTTGTAATGTGGCTGCATCAAACGCCACAAGCATGCAAATATGTTGTTGATGCCAGCCATTTTTCAGCCAATACTAGTCAAGTTCAGATCGCACACTACTAGGATGCTTTTAAATACTAAGCCAGCAGTGTGATTTCTATGCTTGTACATTTTATTAAACCTTCCCTTTAGTTTTTTCCATTTGTGGCCTGTCAGGAACAATGACGCCTAATGATTGATGCACATTTAAGTACATCTTCTGTCAGCACACAAGATGCTGCGCGAATCAAAGCCTAGATGGGTTGGAAAGCAAGCCGTGGTGAAAGTGTTGCACAGTCGTGCATAATTGTGTGCAATCCACCTATTATGGAGAGCAATTTGCGTCTGGCGGTGTCCTGCTGATAGAAGGGATTTGCACATGCAGACAAGAGGCTGAATTCTGCCGACACCCAGTTAACTGAAAGATTTATTTAGGCTTTGCTGTAGTGTGTCACTGGACAGGATATACCTGAAACTGTTTACCATTATTATCAGCTGCATCCATACAATTAATATTCATATTTAAAGGATTCATATTATTAGAAAAATGGGTCTCTAAACTCCATCTTTTAAAAAATCTTGTCGTGTTTTCATTGTCAAGGTTTATGTGCATATAAAATGCAGAACCTGCATATACACACAAAAAAAAAGAAAACCAGATATTTGAAGCAGTATGTACGCAATGATCTGAACTTGATCTCAAATTCTTTTATAAATTCCAGTGAGTGTTAAACTCCATGAACAAAAAAGTTTTTACCGTCATTCTCTCTCATTCCCAAAGTAAGCACAAATAGTGCTCGTTTCATGTTTGTTTTGAATATTAACAATATTCAAATCACATGCATATAAACATGGCCAAGTTTAGTAAAAAAGTATTTAAAAACAATGGAAAAAGGGAAGAAATGCCAAAAAGTACATTTTATGTGCTGAAGTGATAATTACCAAAGCAGTGACTCAAAACATATTCTTACTGTAATATCAATAATAAATATTACAACAGGCTATTAGCTAACCAAACCAAAACCAAAACATGGTACTAGCACTCTTTTAAATTAATTTCATTAATTAAATTTGAAAACATATAGATAATTATTTTGTGTAAGGACTGTCAGTCCTGCACTTGTTGGTTTGGTTAGAGAAAACACAGTAGATGTGTATTATTCTATTGCAAATGGTTTTACAGATATAAACACTTTGATAAAACCTGCAATTAAAAATCCCCAAACTCAAAAAACCTGAAGGGGCTCGTTCTTTTTGAAACAGAATCAAACCATTGTAATTGACACCCATGCATTAATTTTGTGTTATGGCCTTTATATGTCATTATTAACAACAATCACAAGTGAATTTCGGTAGGGTATCAATTCTGATTTTAATACTTAACTACTTTCCTAAGCATTTGCCGTGCCTGGCACATACAGTAAAATGTGCATTTTTTAAGCATTCTGTTGCATTCTATTACTTTGCCACAAGAGTCACCAAACTTCCAGAGAAAGTAAAAATGTGCATACTGTATCTGTAGCTGAATAATTGCATAATGGTACAATCATTTCTTATAAATTCCAAGTTCTCCAGGGGAACTAGTGTATGCACTTTTCACTGCCAGTTTTTGTATATGCATTTTACATATTTCACTTCCCTACATATGGGAAAAAAATCTATCTGGGCAACAGGTGTTCAGTCACGTTGCAAAACATAAAATGTTTATTGAATGGTATTTATAGACAATCTATTGTATTTACAGTTTACAGCATTGATAAGTGAAGCCACACAAAACGCAATGTATTTTAAAAACATTATGTATATTCATTACTTTATTGTAATAATCTTTGTTTTTGTTTAGTCTGTTATATAACGTTCTCCTGAGGAAATAAAAGCTTTCTAATTATACATCATTGGATTACATCTTTTTTCTGGAATGGCTAAACTATTGCACAGTACTTTACCTTAACAAAATTGCAGCTCAAATATATTTCTTCTTTGTCATATCTGACACAGGCCTGATTTAAATAGGTTTCAACAAAATAAAGATGTTGCACTGCAATAGCATTAAAAGACTGTGAACTTGCATTTATGTTTGTTACAGCATATTGAACAAAAGCTTTAACTATTACTATAAAACTGACAACAATTTGGCATTTTTTGCCATCATTAAATCTACCTAGTTAAATTCTTTTCACAAATGATAAGTGGAGTAACTATGCAGTAACATTTTTAAAATATATGGGCATATATAAATATACAGTACAAATATATAAAACACACAAACACAGACACACACACACACACAGACACACACACACACACACACACACACACGTAACAGCCCTGACCCATTGAGGCATGGACTCCACTAGACCTCTAGTTATGCTGTGATATCTGGCACCAATCTGTCAGTAGCACTTCCTTTAAGTCCTGTAAGTTGCGAGTGAGGCCTCTATGGATCGGACTTGTTGTCCCCAGCATATCCCACAGATGCTGAATTGGATTGAAATTTGGACAATTTGGAAGCCAAGTCAACACCTCAAACTCGTTGTGTTCCTAAAACCATTCTTGAACCATTTTTTCAGTGTAGCAGGGTGCATTATCCTACTGAAAGAGGCTACTACCATCAGGGAATACTGTTTCTGTGAAGGGGCACTTAGTCAGCAACAATGTTTAGGTAGGTGGTATGTATTACAGTAACATCTACATGAATGGCAGCAACCAAGGTTTCCAAGCAGAGCATTGCCCACAGCATCACTTAGCCTCTTTTGGCTTGCCTTCTTCCCATAGTGCATCCTGGTGCCATCTCTTCCCCAGGTAGATGCGGATGCACTCAGCCATCCACATGATGTAAAACAAACCATGATTCATCAGACTAGTCCAACTTCTTCCACTGCTTAGTCGTCCAGATCTGATACTCATGTGCCCATTGTAGACACTTTGGGTCGTGGACAAGGGTAAGCATGGGCACCCTGACCAGCCTGCAGCTATACTGCCCCACGTGGAGCAAACTGTGATACATTGTGTGTTCTAACACCTTTTCATTGTAACCACCATTAACATTTTCAGCAATATGAGCCACAGTAGGTAATATTGCATATTACAAATCATTATACAAAACAGTTTGAAAATCTGCAAGGTTTCATATTTTTGGCCCATTGTACCTTCTGCCTTTTTTGGTAGTTGAGCCAATGTCTCTGAATGAAATATATTATGGTGTCTTTTAATACTCTAGCATAACATTTGGAACATATAATGCAACAGGTATGATGACGCATGTTGAGTGTTGCAGCCTTTCACATAATTTCCATAAGACTGCTGTCTCTAAATTAAATTATTAACTATAAAATTCTAACTCGATTTTTTAAAGGAGATGTGGCCCACTGGCTCAGATGCTTGCAACGTTAACATGTACTGTCAGGGTTGTGTGCTCGAGTCCAGTTCATAGCTCTATGTATATGTGCAGCTTTCATGTTCTCCACATACATGTGCCGGTTTCCCCCTAAGGTCCAAATGCATGCAGTTTAGGTGGCAGTCTAAACCACCCTTTCATTGTGCATGCCCCTTGATAGTTTGGCACCCTATCCTGCATTGTGCCCTAAGGTTATATTATCTGGGCCACCTTTGTCCCTCTCCAGGTTGGACAATGCATTAATATTTGGTCTCCTACATAACAGTAAAAACTTTGACAAGCAAATCTGGTGACTGCCTTCATGTTAAAGCTATAGCATTAATTCCCATACAATTAGTTTTTGCAGATTTCCACAATAATGTCATATTTGTTTTGACAACAATTACCTACGACAGAGCTTAAATACAGATTGCAAAGACCTTAATGATACTCAAAAGTACTTCTGTCCGTGACTTTCGGTGACTTTTCCTGTTTGAGTAATTGTGTTTCTTGAACCTATCCATTATCTGAAATAAAAATGATTCAAAATATTTCTGAGACAAAAAAGACAGTGTTCACATTGGGTATATTTCAGACAGCTCAAGGAGACTTTCATGCTAGTCACATGTGTAGAAGACATTCAGAAGCAGAGAGAAATTATTTTGGCTTCCTAACACAGCTATTTGGATAAGTCACTTTACTTTGTTGAGATGCCATAGCTTTAAAATCCTGCCTTTGGAACCTCATCACTGCCTCATTATAATTGCATTCATTTTCAGAAGCTCATCTGCATGTCTAAGTGCAAACCTAGAAGAGCTGTTAGTGCGTGTGTGTGTGTGTGTGTGTGTGTGTGTGTGTATCACCATATATTCTACCCATACAATATTAGTTCTATCATATAACACAATTTTAATTCCATGGATGGGGTTTAAGAAACTGAAATACCATTATTTACCTAGCTGATGTTTAATACATTGTTCAGAATTAAATAACTGGCATTGAGACCATAATATCATCAGGAAAACAAAAATTACTTATATTATAAAAAGGGTGGAAATATGATGGCTATTTGAGTAACAGAAAGCTTGATGATTAATATCATTTTAATGGGACAGCCATAATTTGAATTGGAAGAAAGCTTTCCAGGCAAAGTACAGGATTCCCCAAGTATTGTTAAAGTTTTAGTCTTTGTTTGTGAGTCCTAAAATTCTATTTGCTTTCTGTCTTAGACAAAGGACAGAAACCAAATGCAGAGATGGAAATGAGCAGGATGGTTATTAAAACCTAAACAAAGACAAAATCCAGAGAAATTGTTGTGTTGAATACAGGCTGAGGCAACAAGCAGGTAAGTGACACAGGAAACGTGGGGAAGGGAGTTGTGGTCTTGAGGGTGCAGGAATGAGAAAACAAGAGCAGAAGAGGGAGATTTGAGGATGAGGGCTAGAACTTGCTTGGTAGGCTTCATATAGATCAGAAATACTTCACACAGAGGGAAGGGAAACTGGTGATTAAATATCCAGGCCAAACTGGACACAGGTGATGTCAATCAGACAGGAGCAGTGTTAGGCCACTGTGACCCTTACAGTGCACAGAAGCTGTAATAAGTGATGAAATCATGTCGGTTCTGATGAAGATAGCAGCTCACAGCAAAGGAAGCTATAATCAATTATTAATGAGGAAAAAAATTGTCTTTGAAGGTGAAAAACTAAAACAAAAGAAGATTTGGAGAAAAAAATGTTTCAAAGGAAACTTTAACCTTTTTTAACTCATTTGTTTAACCTCTCCTAACAAAAGGAAGGACACCAAAATTCTGCCTAAATCTAAAAATACAGTTCATATACATCTTTCTTGAAGCAGAGCAAAGCTTAATGATTAATAAATTTCTGCATTCGGAGGACACTTTGTCAGACAAAGGGCATCCTGTTTAGCTCAAGAGCTCCAGAGTTTGAACAAAAGCCTTTCCCAATATTGCTGCTCTACCTTGGATACCGCACATGTTCAAAAGTGTCCCTCACCCCTCGCTGACTCACCGTCTTAGCCATAAAACACAGGGAGCCATCCAGTCTCAATCCATCTGTCCTCCACTTTACATTTCTTACTGCCTTTAAAGTCATCGAGTCAGTTTATGTAAAAAATGCTTGATGTTTATTCATGCGATCCACTGTACTGCTCAGCCCTAGTCCATGAATTCCTGATCATTTAAATGCATAAACCCAGATGAAAGCCTGTCTGTAAAGGTGACACGAGAAGCACGTTTGTCCTTCCGTGCTGGATTCCACGGTGACGTCAGCTGAAAGAGGTAAGAAAGAAATAATACAGCATGGAAGGAGCTCGGGTCTGGGTGGGCGAAGCTCCGGAGCCTCAGTTATATCGCACCCGCCCCCTTCCCGCCTCTTCATTGGCTGCACAGCCTGAGCCAAGCGGGGGAACAGACCAATCAGACTGAAGTGAGGCAACACTCAGTGCAGAGGAGTGTCAAATTTTGGTGCTTCCTTGCTCCAGAATCTTACTCTCAGCCATAAGGAAAAAATTAAAAAGAGCGCAATCTGAAGGCGTCGCAAGCCCAACGAGGACATGAGAAACAAATGGCGACAAAAGTTTAATTCGCAAGAGGCTCACGCAGTGAGTCACAGCACTGCTGAGTGCGGTAATGATGACGGAGATGGCATGAGTGGGTTGAGCAGCAAACACTACATGTGGGGACACCTGTGCACAGATTTACAAACAGCATAATAGGCTCTACCGAAGATTAAGCTAATGTCCAATGTATAGGTAGGCTTATCCTAATTTTGACTCTGGCAAAAGGAATTTGTCTATTTGGATTACCAACCTGGACTACCATTCAAACTGCATTTCCTGGTCATAACAAAAGAAACATCACAAACTTAAGAGTAGAACAGGGGAATTAATAATTATGTCTCACATGCTGGCTTTACTATCAGTAACTTATTTCTATAATGCTTAAGGGATCTGTGGTCTTTCCCACCAAGTATCTCAGTTTTACACTTATCAAACTCTGACACTCCGCCCTGTGTGTGTGGAGTTTGTATGTTCTCTCGGTGAGGGTTTCCTCTGGGTCTTCCAGTTTCCTCCCAAAGCCCAAAAACATGTAGGCCAGGTGGTTTGGGAACTCTAAATTGTCCATGACCTTAGCGCATGTGCGTGCACGTGCATGTGTGTATGCTCTGCAATGGATTTGGCGCCCTGTTGGCACACAGTGTATATATATATATATATATATATATATATATATATATATATATATCGATAAATGTTTAAAATGATTGAAAAATCTACA